>JAOTQJ010000111.1:15717881-15789439 GCA_025642045.1 Solanum sejunctum | reverse complement strand
CAGAGAGAGAAAGGAAAAAGCTTTAAGTGTCATAGTTGAATGAATAAGTTGAATAGTTGAATTAATGACTTTTATTGTAGTCAGATAATAGTGGAATTAAACGCTGGCATCTTGCATTCACGCTGTCGCCCTATCCCAAGTGAGGCGAGTTGGAGCCCTCCCCGTCCATCGATTGATCACGCGTACCACATTCCACCAGTCATATTGATTTAATTAGCTTATTGTTCGCGAGAACGACTAAGCCGGGCATGGAAGAAGATGAATCACCGGGCAGGGCGCATATAGTTATTTTCACATATGGGAAGACTTAGGCCCAAGACCCAAAAGCCTTAGATCTAACTGGGCACAAAATACACATTGGCGCACCCCTACTGCGTCACGCCTGGGGCGTGATTCTTCTATGGAAATCGCAAACTTTTTAATTTTGAATTTTTATATTGTTGCTATAAAATCAGTGTTAGACCCATTTTTCACTGAATTTTTCCCCCTGAACAAGAATATGAAGTTGTATTTTCGATATGCACATGAATTTTGAGATATATGAAAATTATGATTCCGGGCACTTTCAAGGCACATTTTTGAGCAATTTTTGGGTAGTTTCACCTCTATGAATATCTTTAAATCCACTAGTGTTTGCCTAGAATGCCTATAAAGGCTCCTCCAATGAAGCTTTTTTGTATCTCCCATATGCCTTACACAACCTCATCCAGATCTTCCCAAAATATCCTTTTGACTTCCTCATCTAGGCATACTTAAGGTTTGTACACACTAATGATGTTCACCACATGCTTCCAACCACGATTTTGCTAAAGATCATCCTATCATTAACCCTTCTAACATTAATGACCTAACCCCTAAGATCCTTGTCTACTAGGATAGCCACATAATTTCTATCTCTAGAACCAGCCGAGTACCATAACCTATATCCGTCTATGTCCTGAGCCTTGCTACCTACCCATCTAGTCTCCTCAAAACACATAATAATAATATGTCTCCTCTTAAGATATTCCACTGGCTCAATTGATTTTCCCATAAGTGATCCTATATTCAATGACCCGACCCTTAATTTGAAGAAACCCCGAAGACAATCAACTGGTTTCACCCCCATACGAAAAAGAATAGGCAATCGAAGTATACAAGATATACTTTAAACATAAGCACAAGAGAAGATAGATATTGTCCCCGGACTTAAGTAGTCACCTAAAGCTTACTTGAACAACTCGTCTAGCCACGTGGAAGAGAATGAATAGGAGCTCTAGTTCCTATATGATTATATCATGTAGGCATAGAGTATCCATTAGTACATTTGAATGTACTAAGTATGTTGGATGCACTGCGACAAGATAGAAGCAACATAATCAAAATGTACAATGAAAAGCAATGAGTGGCATATAACAATATTGCATGCATAGAAGATGCTTGAACTAAATCATTCTTACATAGGAAATAATACATGTGAAAGAAGAGACCATCATTATAGATAGAGTTCATAGTCTATTGAGTTACCGACCCCTCAACTGGTTGGTGGATCCTCTCACCCTACCACCCATGGTGATTGAGGTACAAGCCCCTCAACCTGGTTACTAAGGTACAAACTCCATAATTAGTTCGTGTATCGTCTCACCCTACCACCCATTATGATTGAGGTACCAACCCCTCAACCTAGTTATCAGGGTAGGAACCCCTCGACATAGTTACCCGGGCTCACAACCCCCCGAGTGGGGCATGGTCAATTCCCAACACTATATAGGAGAATATTATATACATATATTCCTTTCATTTTAAAAAGTCATTCAACTAATAAGACATGTATTAGACCTTCAAATCCTCAAGAAATTACAACCAGACATTTTATGAAACACTTAGCTGGTGTGTAGTGCTAGGGTAAAACCATGCAATTTAGGGATGCAAGAAAATTCAATGTAAAATCTTCCATCAATACTTGGTAACGCCCTCAAGAAATATACATCAAAACCTTCCATCAAATCAAACAATAGACCATAGATTCATAGCTCAAAACTTGCTTAAACATTCATAAATTTATGAAACCCTAACACTGTTCATAGTCTAATTCAAAATAAGTAAGACCCATAAGTAAATGATCTTGAAATCATGCAATTTAGGTAAAAAGGAAGCTTGAGCTTCATGGGTGAAAAGAACCCATGAATAAAATTCACATACCTTGACTTTGGAGAACTTCTCGAAGAAGATCTGAGTGGAGGCTTGAAGCTTGGATGAATTCCTTGAGATCCGAAAGAGATTTGGACACTTGAAATTTGAGAGAAATATTAGTCTAGGGGTTTCAGAGAGTAATGAGGAATATCTTGGATGATATGCTGGTGAAATATGGCTAAGTATAGTTATTTTCACATATGGGAAGACTTAGAGCCAAGACCCAAAAGCCTTGGACCTAACTGGGCACAAAATACAAATTGGCGTGCCCCTAGTGCGTCACGCCTGGGGCGTGATTCTTCTCTGAAAATTGCAAACTTTTAAATTTTGAATTTTAATGTGGTTGCTCTAAAATCAGGGTTAGACCCATTTTCCACTGAATTTTGCCCCACAAACAAGAATATAAAGTTGGATTTTTGATATGCGCACGAATTTTAAGATATATGAAAATTATGATTCTGTGCACTTTCAAGGCATATTTTGGAGCAATTTTTTTTGAAGTTTCTCCTCTATGAACATCCTTAAATCCACTATTGTTTGCCTCGTATGCCCATTAAAGGCACCCCCAATGAAGCTTTTTTCTATCTCCCTTATGCCTTACACAACCTCATCCAGATCTTCCCAAAATATCCTTTTGACTTCCTCATCTAGGTCTACTTAAGACGTATACACACTAATGATGTTCACCACATTCTTCCAATTACAATTTTGCTAAACATCATCCTATCATTAGCCTTTCTAACATTAACTACTAGGATACCCACACAATTTCTATCTCTAGAACCAGCCGAGTACCATAACTTATATCTATCTACGTCCTGATCCTTGGTAACTACCCATCTAGTCTCTTGAATATAGACAATAATGATATGTCTCCTGTTAAGATATTTTACTAGTTCAATGGATTTTCCTATAAGTGATCCTATATTCCATGACCCGACTATTAACTTGAATAGACCCGTGCCCCTCTTTCCACTCTTAGCCCTAACCCCCGATCCTAGCCTATGACATGACCCTAGTCCACCACGAGATCGTGATACCACTAAACTAGCAACTACTAACTCTTTAAACTATAAAAATACAAAAAGTACAATCTAACGAATATACATGTAAAATGGTAAACAAAAAGAAAAACAATATACAACAATATACATCAACAGTATACATCAATGTGCAACAATATACACAATATACACCAATATACAACAATATCAAGAGAAAGTCATCATCACATAATTTATGCTCATAATTCATAGTAAAAGACACCCATAGGTAATACAACTTGGAAACATGCTATTTTCATGAAAAGGGAATGTTGGGCTCCATAGGTGAAAGGGATCCATTGGATGAAACGCACATACCATAGACCTTGAATTCACTTAGGTGAACTTGAAGTAGTCTTATAGCTTGAAACGATTCCTTAGTTGCAAAGTTGAGCTTGAAATCCTTGAATTTAGAATGAGATATCTGATTTAAGTCTTAAATAGGTTTTTGAGTGATATAGAGTTGAAAAATAGCTAAGTATGGATGATTTCCATTCAAGTGGGCATGGGGTTATGACCCCAATGACCTTGGGAGTATAAGAAAATATAAAGAAAATTTTTACGGGTCCGTGATGTGGACCTAACATAAAGGAGATTTTTACACTACTTCATGTACCTGGCGCATCGCAGCCATAACATAGATCCTCTATGGAATTCAAAAATTAAAGAAAAGTATTTTTTGCTACAGGTATTCTAAAATTCAAATTATACTCATTTCTCACTCAATTTTCCCCCCTGATCGAGAATATAAAGTCAAATTTTTGATATCACGCATAAATTTTGAGATAGATGAAGATTACAATTATGGGCATTTCGAAGCACACTTTTAGGGCATTTTAGTTATAGTCCATCCGCAATATATATATGAACACCACTGTATTTAATGCACCATTGGTTTCATGTATAGCGTGTACTGGTTTCATGTATAGCGTGTACTATCTCTCCTGTTATGTTTATATCTTTGTATATTATGTGCCCTTGTTATCTAACGTTGAGTGTAGATTTGTTAAGTCATATGCATTGGATGCTCGTAGTATGAGTTCTTCTTACTCATCCTTAATATTTTTGTGCTACATGCTTTGTTAATACACGTTTCTCCAATTTCCTATAACATCCCTATAGTATGAGTCCTATTCTCCTATCCCTTAGACTTAAGTGTTTACTTTTCGATTGTGCTTCCAAATCGATGAGGTGAATATCAATATTATGAGGCTTGTTTGGAAACTCTTAGGTTCTCATTGGCTATGTCACACTTAGGCCTTAGGTCTGGGTTGTGACTAGCTTGGTATCAGAGAACTATGTTTGTAAATGATCCTCGGAGTCTAACATATCACATCGAGTAAAGTCCTATTTGTGGGTGTGAAATGCACCATGCCTATGACTGGGAGGCTATTATAATGTTCTAGGAATTATCTTAGTTCTTTTGCCTTATGTCATGCTATGGACTGTATGTTTAATTTCCTTATCTTGATGGTTTCCTTGCCTAATTAAAAAAGATATCTCGAGGAAGAGCTCTCCTATCAAGACTGACCCCGACTAATGAGGGACAAGCACCTCAAGGACCTATATAAGAACCCATCTCTAATAGAGAATTTGGTATGGCCTTCGCTATGCTTGCCCAGGTGGTGACTTCATAGACTAGGCAGGATAATCTTCCTCAAGATCTAATTCCAGCCTCTAGGGTGAGGGATTTCACTAGGATGAATCCTCTAGAGTTTTATGAGTCAAAGGCCGATGAGGATGCTCAAGAGTGCATTGATGAGCTCACCAAGGTATTAAATATAATGGGTGTCACTTCTGAGGAGAAAACTAAGTTGGCTGCTTATCTATTGAAGGATATGGCTCAAGTGTAGTATAACCAATAGTCTATGTAGAGGTTTTGTGGTAATGCTGTTAATTTGAAGGAATTCATGTTGGCCTTTTTAGATTGTTTCTTCCTACTTGAGATTAGGGAAGCCAAGATAATTGAGTTTATCAATCTCAAATAAGGTCGTATGAGTGTGCATAATTATGCCCTCAAGTTCACTCTCTAAGTATGCTCTTATGCTCTTGGCTGACCCCCGTGCAAGAATGCATAAGTTTTCTTCTGGTATTTCGAACTTAGTTGTGAAGTAATGTCATGTGATCATGCTCATTAGGGAAATGGACATCTCCAGGTTGATGGTATATGCTGAACACATCGAGGGAGAGAAAGTCAAGGAGAAGAAGGGGCATGATTATAATAGGTCCCGTTCTGATGGTGGGTTCTCCCACTCCAAGGGTAGTGGTTATGGTCGGTTCCAACAAGGCCAAGGTTCTAATGCTCAAGTTGCTAATGCTAGAGTGCCTCCTCTTGGGGCATCGGTTGGTGGTGGATCATTATATCCTTATTGTGACAAGTATGGGAGAAATCACACAGGTGCATTGTCGAAGGAGTTGGGTGCATCTTATGGGTGTGTGACCGAAACCACGATGTTGCTAATTGTCCTACAAATGCTCATAAAGCAGAAGCTTATGGGGCTTAAGGTATGAAGGCCAACAAAGTGTTTCATAAGATACTTCGCTGAGGAATAATAAGTTCTATGCTTATTATGCTCTCTAGGAGGTTGAGGAGGATCAAGATGTTGTGACTAGTATGTTAATAGTCTTTGATTTTGGTGCTTTTGCTTTGCTTGATCATGATGAAAATTTATCTCTTCTTACTCCTCTATTGGCGTTTAAGTTTGGTTTGAGTGCTGAAATTTTGAGGAACTCCTTTTTAGTTTATACCCTCGTCGGTGAATTTATTGTTGCTCATAGAGTTTATCAAGGTTGTCCTATTTCTGCGTTGCATGAACGCTTTCATGTGATCTTATGAAACTTGAGATATTTGATTTTGATGTGATTCTTGGGATGGATTGGTTGTATGCATCGTATGCTTCTATAGATTGTAGAACTCGAAAGGTCATGTTCTAGCTTTTGGATGAGCCTGTACTTCAATGGGAGGGTAGTGAATCTGCTATTAAAGTTCAGTTTATTTCCTACCTTAAGGCCCGAAATATGATCTCCAATGGGTGTATTTATCATATTGTGAGGGTAATAGATGTGGAGTGTGAATCACTAACTTTTAAATTGGTGGGGAATGAGTTTCCTGATTTGTTCTTCTTAGACTTGCTTGGTATTCTTCCTGAAAGAGAAATAGACTTTGGAATAGGTCTTCTTCCAGATGCTTTGCCTATCTCTATTATATTCCTCCTTATCGTATGGCATCGGTTGAGTTAAAGTACTTGAAGGATCAATTGAAGGATTTGTTAGAGAATGATTTCATTACGCCAAATATATTTCCATGGGGTGCTCTGGCATTATATGTAAGAAAGAAAGATGAATTTCTTTTGATGTGCATTGATTATAGGCAGTTGAACGAGGTAACCATTAAGAATAAGTATCTGTTGCCTAGGATCGATGACTTGTTTGATCAACATCAAAGGATCACCCATTTCACAAAGATTGACCTCCATTTAGGTTACCATCAATTGAAGGTTAGGGAGTGTGACATTCCCAAGATAGATTTTGGACTAAGTATGGGCACTTTGAATTCTTTGTGATATCATTTGGTTTAACTAATGCTCTGGATGTGTTTATGGATCTTGTGAATTTGGTGTTAAATCTATAACTTTATAGTTTTATGGTTGTCTTCATTAATGATATTCTTATTTATTCTCGAAGTGCGTGAGAGCATATGGGTCATTTGAGGTTAGTTCATCAAACATTGAGAGAGAAGAATTTGTATGCTAAGTTTAGAAAATGTAAGTTTTGGTTAGGTGAGGTGGCTTTTCTTGGTCATGTGGTGTCTATTGATGGTGTAAAGGTTGACCCGAAGAAGATCGAGGCTATGAAGAATTGGATTAGACCATTCACTCCTTCAAATGTTCAGAGTTTTCATGGGTTCGCTAGATATTATATGAGATTTATTGAAGGGTTCTCATCTATTGCATCTACATTGACTAAGTTGATTTAAAAGAATGCTAAATTTATGTGGTTGGAGGAATATGAACGGAATTTTCAAACTTTGAAGGATTAGCTTACATAGGCTCTTGTTTAGATCTTATCAGATGGCTTAGATTGGTTCGTGGTGTATTGTGATCCTCTAAGATTGGGTTGAGTTGTGTGCTTATACAACATGGTAAGGTGATAGATTATTCTTCAAGGCAATTGAAGATGCATGACCATAATTATTCGACTCATGACCCAGAATTAGTGGTGGTGGAATTTGCTTTGAAAACTTGGAGACACTATTTGTACGGAGTGCATGTTGATATTTTCACCGATCACATGAGTTTGCAATATCTGTTCACCTAAAAGGATAATAACTTGAGACAAAGGATATGGTTAGAACTCCTTAAGGACTATGATATGAGTTTTCAATATCATCCCGCTAAGGCCAATGTTGTAGCTGATGCTCTTAGTAGGCTATCTGTAGGAAGTGTAGCTCATGTTGAGAAGGAGAAGAAGGAGTTGGCAAAGGATATTCATCGACTAGCTAAGTTGAGTATTAGGTTGGATGACTCTAATGATGGTGGTATTTCATGTTCATAATAAGGCTGAATCTTTGGTGGTTGTTAATATAAGGACTTAGCAAGACCTAAACCCATCATTGGTCGAATTGAAGAAATTGGTTGCTAATAAAAAGATTGATGTCTTCTTCCACAGGTGAGATTGTGTGTTTCAGTATCAAGATCTGTTATGTGTTCCCAATATAGGTGATCTTAGGAGGGTGATCATGAATAAAGGCAATGATTCTCATTATTCTATTCACCTAAGGTCTACTTAGGTGTATTGGGATTTGTGAGAAGTGTTTTGGTTGCATGGTAGGAAGAGAAACATAGCCTAGTTTGTATCTGAGTGCCCTAATTGTCAACAGGTGATGGTAGAGCACTAAAGGCCCAGTGAGTTGACTCAAGACATTGAGATTCCTACTTTGAAGTGGGAAGATGTGAACATGGAATTTATGGTTTGATTGCCTCAGACCTGAATGTAATTTGACTCTATTTGGGTTATCGTTGATTTAATGACTACGTTAGCTTACTTCCTACCGATCAAGACCACTTTTTGTGACAAAGATTATACAAGGTTGTACATCCAAGAATTGGTGTGGTTACATGTTGTGCCTAGGTCTATCATATCAGATCGTGGTACCCAATTTACTTCTCACTTTTAGAGGTTATTTCAAAGAGGACTTGGTACTAAGGTAAAGATGAGCACCATATTTCATCATTAAACCGATGGGCAAGTTGAGAGGATAATTCAAACCTTGGAGTACATTTTTGAGGGCTTGTATATTGGAGTTCAAGGTTAATTGGGATGACAATCTTTCACTCGTAGAGTTTGCTTATAATAACAACTTTCATGATAACATTGGTATGGCATTATTCGAGGCTTTGTATTATAGGAGATGTAGATCTCCGATGGGGTGGTTTGAGTTGGGAGAGCTACCATTGATTGGCTCGGATTTGTTGTTTGGAGGCTATGGAGAAAGTGAAGTTTATTAGAGAGAGGTTAAAGATGGCCCAAAGTCGCTAAGACTCCTATTCGAATGTTTGCAAGAGGGACCTTGAGTTTCATGTTGGTGATTGGGTGTATGTGAATGGCTCACCTATGAAGGGCATCATATGTTTTGGTAAAAAGGGCAACATAAGCCCCTGGTATATAGGCCCTTATAAGATTATGGAGAGAATTGGGAATGTGGCTTACATTTGGGGTTGCATGTGGATTTAAGCTAACTTTTACCTGGTCATAATTTGTCTATGTTGAGAAAATCTTTTCGTGATCCTATCATTATTGTGCCTTTGGAAGGTGTTGATATTAAGGAAAACTTATTATATGGGGAAATTTTGGTGGAGATTTTTAATGGGCAAGTGAAATGGCTTCATAAAAAAGATGTCACTTCGAGTAAGGTGCATTGGAGAAGTCACCATATGGAGAGTGCTACATGAGAGGCGGAGTTGGACATGATGAAACAATATCCCTATGTTTTCTAATCTACTCAAGCCGAAGGTATTAAGTCCTTTTTTTCCAAGTGGTCCTAACTCTTTCATTCTTGAGTTACATGACACAACAAACATACATGTACACTAAAATGATCTCCATGATGTTCTAAAGGATTTGACACGTAAGTTTTAATGACTATGATTTTCAAGTGATAAATTATACATTATATCTTGTAATTTGAAGTCTCATGGTCTAAGTCAAGCCTTTTAAGTTTTGTTCTTGCACAATCGAGGACGAATATTACGAAGGAGGAGATGATGTTAGGACCTAGATGTTGTACAACTTCATTGGAGCTTGAAAATTTTGATTTTCGGAAGTTTTGAACCAAGGTGACGCTCCATGGCAGCCCTCATAGTTCGTGTGAGGTAACACAGTTCGTGTGGAGCCCTCTGAAGTGACCCTTGGCCTATGGAGATGTATTTACCCTTAAGAGTGGAGTTTTTTAAACTAAGGCACACCACATTTGGGCACCTCACGACCCGTGTGATACTTCATGGACCGTGTGGTGGCTTTGGATTGAAATCCTGCAATTTTGGGACCAAGTGTAGTGTTATGGCCAAGTACATGGCCTGTGTGAAGTGACACGGCCCATATGGCCAACCGTATAGCTTCTACAGTGAAATTTTTCTACGTACAAAATCACCGTCTCATAACTTCAGCATGGGAAATTTTCTAAGGGAAAGGGTACAGGTAGTGTCACGGACTGTGTGACATTCGCAGCCTATGTAGTTTCCCATGAGGATGATTTTGTTGAAAAATTCTAATTATGGGGTTATTGTTTTGGACCTTTGTCAAGTGAAAATTTTTCTAAGTGTTGGTTCATGGATGAGTATACGGTCTGCATGTTGTGTCACGGACCGTATAGCCTCCCTTAAGATGATGTTCAATTTTCTAACTCGTTTCATTAATGATATTTTTGTAATTATTGTTTATTCTAATGGTCTCTTGTGACTTCCTATGCTACCTAAAGGTTTCCAAATGACCTAAACTTTATTCCTATCATTCAAATTCATTCCTCACATTTGAAAATTCTCTCAAGTCTCTTTCAAAGAACTATTGTGGTTTTAAGTTTACAGATCAAGAGAAGGCTCAGTCTTCTTCAAATTTCTTCTTGAATCTTGTTCATTAGCTAAGGTATGTGGATTTTGATTCTTGGTCCCATTCAACCAAGAAGACCCAAACTCTTTTCGTGTGATTTTTCATGAATTTTATTTTACTTTAAATATGGGTTTCCAATATTATGATTTATTAAATTCAATTCATCTATGAGCCATGTTCATTATTTGATTTTAAAGTGAGTTAAGCCCTAATATGATAAAATGTATTGATTATATGAAGTTATGAAAGTGCATGTCCCCTTTAAAGCTTATTTATCTTGGGTGATCTATATTATGATTTAGAATGTGAATTTTACCTATATCTTTGTATGAATTTCATATTGTATTATTAATTTTAGATTGAATCTCAACAATGTATTTTATTTTTATATTATTCATGGCATATGCATTCATGAGCATTGGATTTTATGAAAATTATGAAGTAGGTTGAGCCCAATCATATTTATGCAAATGATTTTGATAAGGATATTGGTTATGACAAGAATGTGATCACATAAATGTCTATTGTTAATGACTCTTTGAGCATATGAGGTGCTTGCACTATATTTTCATAAGAATGAGCTATTACTATGCATGAGTATCATGATTATGAATTATGGTTTAGGTTTTGAGCCTAAATGTGCATTGAAAATATTTGAAATAACTATTGACTCTTTGAAAGTATGTATATGTATAAGTATTTTTGTGGGATGTATTGGCTTAGCATTGATGGATTGGGGGCATCAGGGCTATCCTCAAAGGTCCTCTTCCTTTCCTTAAACTATGTGCCAGGATAAGAATGGTAGCTATCACCGAAAAGACCGGGCCATAATGGATGGTTATTCATTTATTAATATGATATCATATGATATTGGAAATACTTCTAAAAATATTGATTCATAAGGAAGGTGTTCATCCACTGAAAAGACTGGGCTGTAAGATGTGACGTAGATTACCCTTGGCAATTTCTATCGATTGGAGGTCTTCATCGGACTAATTCTTGTTATAAATTTCATGAGTTAGATTTTGTCAGTTATAGTCCATTCCTTTCTATATATATGAGCATCGTTGCATTTCATGAACCATTGGTTTCTTTGCATATCGTATACTATCTCTCTTGCTATATATATATATATATATGTATCTTACTATATTATGCGCCCTTGTCATCTAATATTGAGTGTAGGTTTGGTAAGTCATATGCATTGTATGCTTGCATACTTAGTACATTCAAGCATACTAACACATACTTTTTCCTACATGATCTCACTATGTATGAATTTAGGACTACATTCATCCACTGTATGATGCCTAGCTTGGATCACAAGTTTTGCTTATTGTGGTGAGTCTTATCTTCCAAGGACAAATCACTATTCTTTTACCTATGGTGTTTTACTTACTTTATTTACTTCGAGGGTGAGCCCGGGGTATGTCTTGGCCCCCATCCTATCTTATGATTATAGGCATTGTTGGACGTCTTGTGAACCCCTTTACAATTTTATGCTAAGTGTTGTGTTAGGAGGTTATGCTTATGGGTTTAGGTACCTATTAGATATTGTTATACAATTTGGTTATGAGATTTATGATAAGATTGTATGAAGTGAAAGATCCTATGTCCTAAATTGCCCCTATAGCGCGAGTCATACTTACCTGCACCGTAGTATTTTTATGTTACATGCTTTTTGAATACATGTTTCTCCCATTCCATGTAACATCCCTATATAGTGAATCCTATTCTTCCGTCCCTTAGACTTGTGTGTTTACTTTTCGGTTGCTCTTTCAAACCGATGATGTGAATGCAGATACGATGAGGCATGTTTTAAAACTCACAGGTTCCCATTAATCATGTCACTCCTATGCCCTAGGTCCGGGTCGTGACATTATTAAAATATGAAAATTTATAATTTTTTAAATAAGTACTTAAAAACTATTTTGGTTTGTAAAAATTCTCGACTCTAAGTTTAATATATACTTTAACTGTACTTGAAATTTTAAGATTTTAATATTCGCCGTCGCTAAATGAAGTATCACCAACCCCTCCATCTCCAGCTATAATTGAATTAGTATGACGTAATTTTTGGAAAAAAATTTAATTATTGTGTATATATGTTAGATTTGTTTGTCATGTGATAGACACTTACATTTTGGTTATTGTTAGCTTGATATATAATAATATATTTGAATAAATTTTTAGAGTGTGCTTTAGTGATAATGAATGTATTTATCACAAGTGATAACACTTGTTGATCCTATTGATGACAAAATTGACGTTCTTTCAAAATCGATTTGTGTCAATCTAGTGTTGACACTTAGCTTTTTAATTTTTTCATAATAGGTTTGTTTAGAATAATTATTAACACTAGTTAATCTTATTAATGATAAAACTGATTTTCTTGTAAATTCGATTTGTGTCTATCTAGTGTTGACACTTAGCTTTTTAATTTGTTGATAATAAGTTGGAGACCACACTAAACACGCTTTACCCATACTAGAAGAAGTTTCTGATGATGCATTAGTAATATCAAATGTTTAGGAAGAGAAGATGAGGTATATGAATCATTGGAGGAGGAGGAATGGGAGGACAATGAATTTAAAACAATTAAGGAGGAGGAATGAGAGGATAATAAAATGAAACAAGTGAGGAGGAATAGTCTGGTAGATTATAACTAGTATGTAAGTTAATTATTTTACTAGTACTAAAATTATTTAATTTGTATTTTTTCATATTGTATTCGTGTTACTTTACCTACAGATGCCATCGGGTGATGGTGATAGATATCGTAAGCACCTTGGGGTTATCCAGTCTGGCACGACTAAAAAGAAGAAGTCCAGGAGACCTATTGAAGTTGCGGATATTTTAAGATATATTTTTTAAGCACTAGATATTCAGCATTTCCCAACTGTTAGTCCGACAGATAGTAATGTATGCCTTTTAGGACTATGGATCCTCTAGCTTACCACAGTCAGTTTTGGGGTATTATGGAATAAAGCAAAATTTCTCTTTAAATTGTCTGCGCTTCTTTCAATTGTGAAGTAGAAGTTAGTCAATGCAACTTTCGACGCTTATCATGGGTCATCCGAAAATAGTCGCGCTATATTTTTTTAATATAGGGGTCAGGTTGTATACATCCGACCTCCCCTTACCCCGCAATGGACGGGGGCCCTTGAGGCATTGGGGTAATATTGTTGATTAGACCTATTAGCTACCCATAGAGGTTTATCCTTGATCATAGAGATTTTCATCTTTGACTATTCCATCTTTTATACCTCAATCTCCTTGTCTATCAATCTTGAGACTTAAAGATTCCTCTAGTTCTAATACTGGCAATCCTACATTGAGTCAGCATTACACACATCTTCCAACATCAACTTTACTTTCTTTTGCTAATACACCTGAGGCTCCATAGGATTTTCCTGTTTTAGCTGCTGGATAAAGGGACAGATTTGGAAGAGTAATGATAGAGCCTAATGGGTCATCATAAGTTTATTTTTTTCTTAATTTAGTTTTGCTATATTAAAAAATTATAGATTAACTAGTTAACATGTTTATTATGTGTCTTGCTGGTGGCATTCTTCAAAGGAGGCTGCGAGGTTTCTACAAGAGAGTGTTAGGAGGCTATACACGGAGGCATTTCACTCTTGGTGGGACATTCCAAATAATATTCACCAAGCTATGTTTAAATAACTCAAGGTATATATAAGATAACATAATATTTCGAGTATTATTTGGTTAACTTATTTTTTAACACTGTTTGCTATTTTCAAGACTTTATGTACATGGCATCCAAGTTACAACATGGTCATTGCGACAACTTTTGAGAAAAAGGTTAGGTCCAGACTATCAATCTAGCTAAAGAAAGCAAGAGATGATGAAAAAAATAGTAGTTGGATGCCGCCAAATGTACATGAAGATTTGTGCCAGAATTGGAATAGCAAGGAATTCAGGGCTTTGTCCGATCAAGCTATAAAAGCTAGAGATAGCCTAAAGGGTGGCTCATTGCATACTGGAGGTGCAAAAAGTATTGGTACCATTTAGATAGAGATGGTATGTTTTTAAATTTTTTGTTTATATTAGATAAATTATTCAATTTGTATAAAATATAATTTTAATACATTTTATTTCAATTTACAGGAAAAACAATTAAGGCTCCCTTCCATAATAAAGTTTTTAAGAAGACTTATATGAAAAAAAAAGAAAAATGAGTCAGATCCAGATCAGTCGGTGGCTAACTTTTACTTCTAATATATATATATATTTTAAGTTTAGCTGTTACTTTTTATACAACGTGAGTATCAGTCACACATACATGAGATGGGGGACCTAATTATTCTAATGCCTAAGTATTCAAATAAAATTTGGACAGAAAAAGTCATAGGAGGGAGCCGTAAGGCTGAATTTATGGAATAAGCTCTTGAAGTGAGATACGACCACTCTAGATAAGTCTACATGATATTGGATCATCAAATTAAGCTGAGACCATTGACGGGGTTCAAATAGCTACCATGTTGTAGCATATTACTGAACTTACACTTGAATTATCGAATTCTAAAACACAAAGGGCTGATGAGCAAAAGAGAATGAGTGAACAAATTGGGAAAATAAAAAATAAATGATCGACTGAACCTATCAACTTTTACCCTATCATTCTACTCCCGATGAATCTGACGAGAGTGAAAATTTTGTTGAAAATAGTCCCTAGGTTCCCTTCTATTTACCTTTTAGACATTTTGGAATGTTAGGTAAACTTTGAAACACTGAAGATTATGAATTTATTCGTTCTTAGATTTAATTATGCTTGTTATTATATATTTTATATGTTTTATTTGTTGTTAATCATGTTGTATTGGGATAAATTGAATGGTGTTAGATTGTATTTTTAATGAATTTGGGCAGTAGAAACTGTAAGTTTTTGCTATCAAAAATTGCTGAAAAGTGATGGATAGTGTCCCTAAGTTCGTTACCTTTTTCAATTTTGTTTTATAAAAATTCTAGAAAAGCAATGGACTATGATCCTATGTTCATTGCTGTTCTGGATTTTGTAAAAATGTTTTAGAAAAGTGATGGTCTGGTACCCTCGGTCTATCGCTTCTTCTCAATTTTTTTTTTAAAATTGACATGAAGTCTATCATTTTATTTAAATAATTTAAAAAGTTAAATAAAGAAACCTAGTATGTTGATGCATTCCATCATTTGTTTTTGCTATGCAGTCCATTACTTTTGTGAAAGCATCACGAAATGACCCCAAAAGGCGCCTGAAAATGTGCCTCGGAAGTGTCCGAAATCATAATTTTCACATATCTCAAAATTCGTGCGTAATTTCAAAAATTTGAATTCATATTCATTTAGGGGGAAAATTGGGTGAGAGATGTTCTAACCCTTATTTTAGAGCAACTACATCAAAATTCAAAAATTCAAAGTTTGCAATTACCAGAGAGGTTTCGCATCTCAGGCGCGATGTGCCAAGGGCGTGCGCCTCTATACATTTTTGTCCTTAGTTTAGTAGTTTGGTCCAAGGGTTTTGAGTCTTAGGCCTAAGTGTTGTCATACATCAAAATACCATTACTTAGTCATATTTAACTATCATATCATACAAGACATTCCCTAATACTTTCTCAAACACTTAGACGAATATTTCATTCAAATTCAAGTATCCCAAACTCATTTCGGAACTCAAAAAAGTCATTCAAGCTTCAATCTTTATTAATATATAATTCAAGCTTATTTATGTCATTTAAGACCATCGTGGCTCCCTTACATCAAGCCAAGTTCAAAGGAATTTTCGTTGGCTAAGTTTCGCAAAAGTACCGGTAGGAGGATAAATATTAAAGGTGCATATGTCTTAGGCACAATGAACTGGATGGCCCTTGAACTACCAAATTAATGCCCTTTCAATTAGGTTTTCCAACGCACTTGGTTTCACCTTATTTAGAGTTCGAATGAAGAAGTTATTTCCATTTTCGTAGAACTCGTATGAGTAAGGGTATATATAGGTTTTTACCAATTCCATTTCATTAATAGCATTCCATAAATTTAGTTATTTCAATTGGTGTTTTGGGGATTTATATTCTATCTTAACAATTCCTAAAGACCTAAACCCCACCCCTAAAGATCAATTTACTCCTTATAATTGGAATACACTCTCAAATTTTTCCAATAGCCTCTACGAAACCACAATAAGAATTCAAGGAAACTCAAGAACAAGTAGTGGATTTCAAGACCCTATTCCAAGCTTGAAGTCATTTTAACTCAATTTCAAGAAATTCAAGGTCTAAGGTATATGGGTTTCACCCATGGATACCTTCACCCATGGAGTCCAACTCTTCCTTTTCATGAACATTGCATGTTTTCAAGTGGTATAACTCATTGGTATTACTTATTATGAATTATGATTATGAATTATTTTGAGTTTTTTTTGAAACGCTGATTGGAAACACATGTCTACCTATTTCAAGATTATATACAATGAGATGGTTTGTCTTTTGTGACTATGCATTTTTTGGGGTACTAAACTATGGTCTATTATGAGATTTGATGATGGATTTCAATGTATATTGTCTGAGGGTATTACCAAGTGTCGAAAGGCTGATTTATTTCAAGTTTTCATGCTTGATTTCAATCTTGAATTGCTTGGTTTTATACTAGCATTACACATTTGCCAAGTATTTGATAAATTGTCCGGTTATGTTTTCTTGAGGAATTGAAGGTCCGATGCATGTCTTATCAGTTGAATGGCTTTATGATGATTAAAAAATGTATGTAAATGTATCTTACTCTATAGTGTTAGGAATTGACCAAGCCTTGCTCTGGGGATTATAGGCTCAAGTAACCATATTTAAGGGTTTATATCTTGATCGCCTCACTAGGGAGGTGGTAGGCTCGTGAAATCATGTCAAGGTGTTTTTATCTTGATAGCCATATTGGGGTATTTGTACCTTGATTGTCTCGTTCTGGAGTTGTTAGGCCTGTGCAACCATATTGACGGGTTTGTACTTCATTAACCATATTTAGGGGTTTGTACCTTATTCACCTATCTAAGGGATTGGTAGGCCTTGGATATTCTATATTGGTGGTGTCTCCTTACACAGATATTATGTTCTATGTTAACGTGATTCACACCAAGCATCACCCATGCATTTCATACAACAACTATAGACTTATTCATTGCCTATATTTATGCATTTCAATTATGTTGTTTATCTCTTGTTGCATTGAATCTTACATACTTAGTACATTCAAACATACTAATATATACTCAATGCCTATATAATGATACCATGTAGGAACCGGAGCCCCACTTGATCATCCTCTCCTCACACGTGGCTAGTACTATTTTTCTCAAGGAAAGTTGGTGAATCCTCAACTCCAAGGACGTACTTCTCTTGATTTATACTATGTATTGATTCTTCTTATGCTAGAAACTTATTACTTTGAGGGTGAGCCCGATTGCTTGTCTTGGCCCCCGCTATGTTCTATGTCTGGAGGTGTTATTGAAGAAGTTATATATTATGCTTGAGTTCTGACTCATCTACGTTGTCTAAGTGTGAAACTTTCTCTCCCTTAGTCCTAATTTACCTAGTTTACATTTTCTTTTGTTGTTTATTCTTGTTTCCATGACCAAGGATATGAAATGATATGCTAAAAGCCTTGTTTGGAGTCCCTTTGGGTTCCCCATTCTTCAGTCATTTCCAGGCCCTAGGTCTGGGTTGTGACAATGATGGTGTAAGAGCACTTGGTTTTTAATGGTCCTTATTATCCAAAACACCATGTTAATTAAAATCTTATTCATGGTTGTGAAGTACCACACAACTATGAATAGGATGCTATGAGGTGTTCTAGCAAATATTTCCCTTCTTCATAATTTATGTCGTGCGATAGCATTAGTTCCCCTAGGGCTTATTGATAATTCCTAACCATTATATTTCAAGATATTTCTCAAGTTACTCAGGACGATATTACATCGAATGCAGAAGTTCATAATGTTCTATGGTTGTTGGCCAAATTAGTGACAATCCAACTCAATCAGCAAGTGGGTGCTACCGAGTCTTCAAATGGTAAGAGGAAGAGTAGTGAGGACAAAAGGGGCCATTTGGGGGGTAATTTGCAAAGTCCCAAAAGTAATGGTGGTGTGGTGACTTTTGCTAAGCGCCCAATGTGTGGTAGAGGCCATGATGGCCCATGCTTGAAAGATAGTAATGCTTGTTATGGTTGTGGAGAGATGGGTCATAAAGTAATGCATTTCCCTCATAAAAGCAATAAGAATAAAGGAGGTAATGAGGGGGTGGCAAAGCATAGATATCAAAAGTGTGGGAAAGGGCATAGTGGCCATTGATTGAAGAAGTCTAGCCATTGCTTTGGTTAAGGTGGTTTTAGGCACAAAGTTAGTGGTTTTCCTCATGCTCAACCTAAAGGTGGAAATGATGGTGTTCAAGGCAAAGGTGCCTACGTGGGCCAAGGAGGGGAGGAGATGCCCGATGCTTCTATCGATATGTCAAAATTTCCTTGACTTATTTGATTTCATTATTCTTTGTTACTAGTGTGCTTATGTGTGTCCTGGGTGTTAGGTGAACCTTATGAAGTATATACCTAGTTGGTGAATCTAATTTTGTTGGAAAAGTCTTTAGGGGTTGTCTCATGATCTTATTGCTTTGGGTCTTGCCTTTTGATTATGGTTGAATTAGATGTCGTGAATATTGATGTCATACTTAAGGTGGATTAGTTGAATATATAATATGTCTCCATTATTTGCAAGATTTGTGGAGTTAGATTTCAATTCCTTAATAAGCCGCCTTGAGTGATAGTGAAGAGATAGGTTCATTTCTTGTCTTAAGGTACAATTGATATGAAAGGGTTATATTTTGCATCTTGGGATAGTTAGGGGTGTTAAACTTAATTATTTTCTATTGAGATGTTTCAGCTGATCAATGAGTTCTTGAATGCCCTCTTTGATATTTTGAATTTGGGGTAGTATCCTTTGGTTTACCTTGTGCGCCGACTATTTCTATAAGTCTCATGAATGGGGGCTTTAGTCCCTACCTTATTATGTTTATGGTGGTTTTTGGTAATGATAGATTTGTTTGTCTCCCAAAGTGAGGAAGGGTATGTGAGTCATTTGAGAGTAGTACTACAAAGTTTAGGGGAGAAAGGTTGTCTGCTTAATAGAAGGAATGTAGGTTTGGTTGCAAGATGTTAACTTCCTAAGTTATGTGTTGTCAAGGGATGGTATCAAGGTGAATCATTAGAAGATGGAGGTGGTTAGAAATTGGCCATTGTGGTATTTGCTTTGAAAATTTGGCATCATTGTTGATAGGGGCTACATGTTGATGTGTACACCTATCATGAGAGTCTCCAATATATGTTCATCAAAGGATCTTAACTCGAGGCAAAGTGGTTAAACTTTTTAAGGATTATGCTATGAGTGTGCATTATCATCTCGGTGAGGCTAATGTTGTGGCCAACGCTTTGAGTAGGGTTTCTATGGGTAGCCTAGCTCATGTAGGTGATAGTGTCAAGGATGTTGCTAAAGAGGTTCATCAGTTGGCTAGATTGGGAATTAGGTTGGAAGAGGTTGGCTATGGTGTTTAGTGGTGGCTAATGGTTCTAGATCTTGCTTGGTCGAAGATATGAAGGTAAGATCTTGACTCTGCCTTGCTAGAATTGAATGCTTTGGTATAAGGTGGTAAGGTGGAGGTTTTCTTCCAACAGGGAGATGGTGTCATTAGAATACTAAGATACACTATATGTGCTTGTGTTGATAATTGGGTTCACTTGGAAGTTCCACCCATGTAGGGTCTGATTTGATTTGGCATGAAAGGTGATTGAAATTAGGGTTTGTAGGTCTTTATATAGTGTTAAGAGGGTTGGTGCTTTTGCATACGAATGGGAGTTGCCTATTGATATGGATGTGGTTCATCCAATTTTCATGTTTCTATGTTGAAGGGATGTGTTGGTGACTCTAGTGCTATAGAACTCTTTGATGTTGTTGTTGTTGTGGAGGATTAGTTGGCTTAGGAGAAGGTATTGGTGGAGATATTAGATAGAAAGGTGGAAAAATTGACTAATAAGGATATGGTGTTCATCAAGGCCCTTTAAGAGAATCGTGAAGATGAATGTGTTCTCGAGAAGCTAGAGCGGTCATGGAGGAGCAATATCCATATCTCTTTCATTCTATTCAAGCTTATGATAACATGTCAAGTCCATTTGTGATTCTAAGTCGTATGTTTCAGCCTTATGTCATTGGATGTATTCATGTTTATGGTGACAAGTTCATAGTGATTTTAACACGTAGTTTGAGATTTTTAAAAATGGTGTTTAAGCGCGTTGTTTCATTCTTGTCAAGGCTGATCTCTTATATTTAACCTTCTTACATATGTTTCATTGACATTCAGGGACAAATGTTCCCAAGGGGGAGATATTGAAACGATCTAAAAAAGTGCCTCTAAAGTGTTCGGAATTGTAATTTCCATGGATCTCAAAATCCATGCATGATTTCAAAAATTTGAATTCATATTCTCGCTTAAGGGGCAAAATTTAGTGGGAATGGGTCTAATCCAATTATATAGCAACCATATCAAAATTCAAAAATTTGTAATTTCCAGAGACGTTTCGCACCCCATGTGCGATACGCCAAGGGGGCGCCTCTATTCATTTTTGTGCTTAATTTTGTGGGTTTGGTCCAAGACTTTTCTTTCTTAGACATCTATGCTTCCATACATGAAAATATTTATACTGAGCCATATTTCAACTTCATATCATAAACGACATTCCCAATACTTTCTCAAACACTTAGACAAATATTTCATCCAACTTCAAGTGTCCCAAACTCATTTTGGATCACAAGATAACTCATTGAAGCTTCAAGTTCTCAGTCAAATCTATGTCAAGCTTATTCATGTCATTTAAGACCATCGTGGGTCCCTTACATCAAGCCAAGTTTATAGGAATTTTTGTTTGCTAAGTTTTGACAAGTACCAATAGGAGGATCAACTTTAAAGGGACATATATGTTAGCACACAAATAACTAGGTAGCCCACAACCTACCCAATAAAATCCTATTGAATTATCTTTTGAGTGCACTTGGTTTCACCTTATTTAGAGTTTGGATGAAGAAGTTATGACCATATTTGTAGAAGTTCTATGTGTAGGGGTACATATGTGTTTTTACAAATTTCCATTTCATTAATGGTATTCCATAAATTTAGTTATTTCTATTGGTTTCTTGGGCCTTCCAATGCTATCTTAACACTTCCTAAAGACCTAAACCCTATCCCTAAAGATCAATTTACTCCACTCAATTGGAGTACACACTCAACTTCTCCGAAGAGCCTCTACCAAACCCCAATAAGAATTTAAGAGAACTCAAGAACAAGTTGAGGATTTCGAGACCCCATTCCAAGCTTCAAGTCTTTCCCAACTCAATTATAAGAAATTCAAGGTCTAAGGTATGTGGGTTTCATCCATGAGTACCTTTCACCCATGGAGTCCAACTTTTCCTTTTCTTGAAAATTGCTTGTTTTCAAGTTGTATTACTTAAGGTTATTAGTTATTATGAATTATGATTATAATAAGATAGTTTGTCTATTGTGACTATGCATGTTTTTAAGTATTAAACTATGGTCTATTATGAGATTTGATGATGGATTTCAATGTATAGTGCATGACGGTATTAAAAAGTATTGGTGGGCTTATTTACTTTATGTTTTCTTGCATGATTTCACTATTGAGTTGCATAGTCTTGTACTAGCATTACACACTTGCCAAGTGTTTGATAAAATGTCCAATTATGTTTTCTTGAGGAATTGAAGGTCTGATGCATGTCTTATCATTTGAATGGCTTTAAGATGATGAAAAGAATGCATATAAATATATCTTATCTATAGTTTTGGGAATTGATCAAGCTTGACTCGTGGGATTGTAAGCCTTGATAACCATGTTGATTGATTTGTACCTCAATTGCCTCCCTTAGGAGGTGGTAGGACCATGCAACCATATCAATAGGTTTCCACCTTGATAACCATATTGGGGGTTTGTATGTCAATTGCCTCATTCGGGAGTTAGTACGCTCGTGCAACCATATTTGGGGTTGTGTACCTTATTAACCATATTGAAGGGTTTGTACCTCATTTGCCTCTAATAGAGGGTGGTAGGCCTTGGATATTCTATTTTTGTGGTCTCTCCTTACACATGTATTATGTCCTATGTAGGAATGATTTACACTAAGCATCTCCTGCAGGCCATATTGCTATAGAATTATTCATTGCCTATGTTTATGCATTTTTATTATGTTGCTTATCCTTTGTTGCACTGTATCTTACATACTTAGTACATTCAAATGTACTAACTCATACTGTATGCCTACATAATGTTACCATGTAGTAACAAGAGCCCCACTTGATCATCGTCCTCCTCCATGTGGCTAGTACGATTTCCCTTCAAGCAAGTTGGTGAGTCCTCAACTCCGAAGACATACTTCTCTTGATTTATGCTATGTATTGACTCTTCTTAGGCTAGAAATATACGACTATAAGGGTGTGTCCAATTGCTTGTCTTGTGCCCCGCTAAGTTCTATGTCTAAGAGGTGTTGTTGAGCAAGTTATGTATTATGCTTGAGCTTTGACTCATTTATGTTGTCTATGTATTAAACTCTCTCTCCCTTAGTCCAAATTTACCCTGTTTATGTTTTCTCTTGTTGTTTATTCTTGCTTTTGCAACCAAGGATGTGAAATGATATGCTGAGAGGCTTGGTTGGGGTTCTTTCGGGTTCCTATTTGCCTATCACGTCCAGGCCCTAGGTTAGGGTCGTGCACATCAAGTAAAAAATTGAATGAAATGACTGAGTCAATTTTTTTATCGAATTCAACCCAAAAAAATGATCTAATCCATTAGTAACACCCCTTATATTCATGGGCTTGGAATATGAAAGTTAAAGAATTATAGCACTGATTAGGTACTATGATCCAGTCTACGTCTCGTGGAAGGATCCACAAGTCGTAGGAAGGTTTTGTGGATTGTCTTGTGAAAGTAGAATATTAAGAAAATTGTGAAAGCTGATTTATAATTAATAGGATGTGTCATCAATGGAACTATGGCCCATGGATTGTATCATTGAAGGGACCTTTAAAAGATGAAAAATTTTCTATGTATGGGAGTTCCTATGGAGCAACCTAAGACCCCTAAAAGGAATGTCGGGTCGTCCTGCATATTCGTGGTTTCAAAGGTGCCAATTTCAGTGACTTGACTTTTTGTGGTGCAGGTTCTATGAGCCAAGTCACGAGCCATAGATAGAATAGCTGCTCGTCGATGTGGTCTCGTGGTTGGGTTCAACTGTATTAATGATTGTTTTTGACATTTACAATTCATCTATGTCCTAAACTATGTTGGTGTTGCCCTCCTAACCAACTTAACCAACCCCAATGTTATAAATTTTATTCCTAACTCATTCGACATTAATCTCCATAATTCTCTTGAGGGTTCACAAATATTTCTCTCTCTTGAACAAGGTCTCCATTAAAGCTACTCTTCAAAGCTTTGCTAAGGATATCCAAGTTTTCTATTTCAATTCTTAAGGATTTTTCTTGAGGTATTTAGGGATTCATTGATAGATTAGTTTCATCCATGATGTCCAATTCAAAATCTTTTTCTTCTTTTTTTTAATCAAAAGTTTCATGATGATTTCACATGGGCTTCTACGCTATTATTCCTAATGCATGAATTATAATATTCCATGGTTATTAGACCTTTATATGCATGACTTATGAAGAATTACATGGTTTATATGATCTTCATGCAAAAGTATGTAATTTAAAGTATATATGATTAGGGATTGATGATTAGATATGGGTTCCTTTACTAATAATGCAAATTAGGTTTTAATTGCATGTTTCCTTTATGAATTTTATCCACTTACATGATTTTGACTCAATTGTTCATGGACCCGCACTTAGCCCTAGTCTCTTATGATAAAGCTATAGATTTCTATGACTGAGATCTCAACTATGTAAAACCATGTTTAACAATAATAATTATGATGTTATGATGATAATGATGCTACAATAAAGAGGATGATTAACATTCTAATTTTTTATTATGATGATGTTAAGGTGGGAAGGCTACCCTCACTATATGAAAGCTAAAGTAGATAGACTATCCCTAAGATATGAGATGTTTTTTGAAAGATGATGATGACCATTTTCCAAGATACAAAAATATGACTTATCGAAGTATGAGTTATGTTTAAAGCTATGTATATGCATGACTTATGTATTTCATGGGATATGATATAGCATCGAATGATATTGGGGGTGGGACTAGACCTAAGGGGTCCTTAGTATAAAGCGTTCCTTTTTCATAACTACGTGCCTCCATAGGTGATGATGATTATGTACGTATACTATATTATGTTAGTGGATCGACATATGTAAAACACACGTCAGAATGGGAAGGTTCTCTTAAGGATCATGTAAAAGAACTCACCAAAATGGGAAGGATCTAGTAAGGTAAGATATAGTGAACCTTGAAAAAGTAGACTCTCTTTTACTCATTGTATTGGCAACAATGACATTCCATGTAATAGTATGCATAGTCTTAATGTCGATTATGGTGTTATTCCCACATATGTATGCTAAGATCTTATGAAAGTATTTTGACGATGCTATTCTCATTGTTTTAAACTTGTATTGCTTATGCATATTATGTCCTAATCATATTGATTATGACTATGCATTTTGATATTGTATTGTGATGTGCTTTGATTCATGGAATACCTAAATAATTAGTATATTCTTTACTAACACATACATTCTTACCTACATGATCTCAACATGTAGGGATGGACGATGAGGCTACTAATCTATTCTATGGCTAGCTTGGGAGTTAAGTTAAAAGATTGTTGGTGAGTTCCCATGCTTCACGAACAAGCCCCTTCATGATGCTTTTCCATTTAGACTTTATTGCTTTTCTTTGATGTATTTCTTGAGGGAGAGGTAGTAAGCTATTTTCAAGACCTTGCAAAAAATCTTATGAAATAAAGGCATGTTTTCGGACACCACAGATTGATGTAATTTCCCCTAGGGAAAACTATGACATTTCTAACATAATAATTGTTGCTTGCTTATTCCTTTATATATGCTTGTTTTAACTGTCACGACCCGGACCTAGGGTCTAGGAATGACATGGTGTATGAGAATGCGAGAGTCCCCAATCAAGCCTCAAAGTGTCGAAATTCACATCATTGGTTCAGAAGCAGAAAAAAGATAGTAAAGACATAGTTGTAAGGGATGGAAAAGTAGACTCTGGCTATGGGGATGTCAAAGGGATAAGGATTAACATGGACTCACATATCGCATAGCACATAAGGACTAAGGGGTGAGTAAGAATGACTGACTCTATGGGGCAAAACAGGACTTAGGATCTTCCACATTTCCACATCATAACATAAATCCATATTATAAAACCATTAATCAAATCATAATAGCCACATCCAATTGATGTCCATATCCAATAGATAATCATAATCAAAATCTCTGAATAACCACACATAGCATATATCTGTACAAGAGTCTACAAGATGTCCAACGATGCCTCTACAATGCATATGAACTTATTAAACCCATATTCAAAGTAAGATGGCAAGGGCACATATATAGAGAAGGAGATATATAGCAAAGAAGAGTAATATAACAATATGCCATGAAATTCATGATGGATGAAATGTCATGTTGCTTGTAGAAAGAGGGGATGAGACCGCAACTGAAATATAAGACCAAGCCAGCTATTATTTGGAATCTCAATATTATACCCACACTGAAAAAGGGGTGGTCTACCTGCCAAAGGTAAATCATACTTCTCCTTATAGGCCTCCAATTTTGGAGAAGTTACCTTCCTTACGGGCCTCGTTTCAAGTAGGATTTTCACATTATATCATATCATATCAAAGTTTGTAACCACATCTTATGGGCCTCAAATTTTGGTGAGGGTTTTCATATACATATACATATGCTGACACATAGTTCAAGCAAAAGGAAGAGGACCCTTGAGGATAGACCTAATGCCTCCAATCTCATTGGTGCTAATGCATCATCCCACAAGAATATCTATAAATATATATTTTTTCAAAAGAGGTGCAATATAATTCGAATCATTTCAATGCATACATGAGCTTAAAAGCCAAATATTCTTCATAATCGTTCACACTTGCGCTCAAAAGACAAATCATAATTCTTATCATACTTTTCATGTATAGGAACAACCCACTCATAATATCAATATTGTGTAAACATACAATATGCTTAGTGAGCCAGTATCATAGACATTTATGTGATGACATTCTTGTCATAACTATATATATGAGCTTAATTCACAAAATCATTTTCATAAACATATGTGGGCTTAACCCACCGAATCATTTTCTTCAAAATCCAATGCTCATTTATGCATATGCCACGAATGATATGAGTATAGCAATGGGCAGTAGAGATTTAATCTTAAATCAACAATTCAATATAAAATTAAATTTAAAATTCATAAGTAAATTCACATTTAAATCATAATTTAGATCACCAATGCTTAGATCAAACTTTAAAGGGACAATGCATATTCATGCCTTCATAATATTCATGCAATTAAATATCTTAGAGCTTAGATCACCTTTAAATCAACAATAAAACATAGCTTATATCTCAATTGAATCAAATAAACAACAATCTTAAAATCTCATTATTAAATTAAGCTCAATTTCATGAAAATCAAAATAAAAGTATTTGGGATCTTCATAGTTGAAAGGGACAATGAATCAATCCCAGACACCTTAGTTACCTATGAAGTAACAAGACGAATTTGATGAAGAAGAGAGACATTCTTTAATCTTCAAGACAATCCTCCAAGGTTCACTTTAAGGGTGTTCTTAAGAGAGAGCTTTAATAAATTTTAAGCGTAGAATGAATTTGAATGATAGAAGAAGATTATAGGTCATATGAATGTCTTAGGATAGGATAGAAAGTCAGAAAAGACGCTTAGGACTTTCCAAAATTACAAAAATGTCATCAATGAAACAGATATAAAAATATTGACAGGGGTCCCCTAGGTAGGTCTCATAGTCTGTACCAAGGCAAATAGACTGTGTTTCCTTCCGTGGTGCAACACTTAGAAAGATCTTCACCGATGAACTTCTAAGATAATGATTCTGTACTTAGAAAATATTCACACCAACGCCTATACGGAGGCCCATATAGAACGTGAAGGGTTATATGGTCTTATGAGAGGTTCATGTGTTTCAAGCCTTGGACAAAGATCTGGTTTTCAAGAACAAAGCTACATCATACAAGCAATCAAAAGCCCCATAAAGAGCTACGCGAACAGTATAGGGTCTATGTAGTGCAATCTTTAGTCTTGAACTCCAAGGTTAAGGGCAACACTATACACACAAGTACAAGGTCCCTCCGAGGGCTCCTCCACATGGCCTGCAGTGAGTCACACATCCTGTGGAAGTGGCCATAAGTTCTCACCTTGGTCAATAACATTTTAGAATGAAATTCCAAAAACTGTTAAAGCTATACAAAGTCTAGGTGATTAAATCATCTTCCCTTTGGGATCATTCGTCCTCAAATGTGCTAGAACATGGTCCGAAAGATGCGACTTCAACATGAAAGATTCAAACACAAGATATAATGCATATTTTATCACTTGAAAATCATAAGGTCATTAAAACTCATATCAAAACAGTGTTAAATCACTCAAAACACTTTAAAATTTAAAATCATTTTTGTGAACATTTATGCAAGTCACGTCATGAAACATAAGAGTACAAGAAGTAGGACCACTTGGAATAAGAATAAACTAATACCTTAGGCTTGAATAGATTGTAAAAGATAGGGATATCATTTCATCATGTCCAACTCCGATTCCCATGTAACACTCTCTGCATGTTGATTTCTTTAAAGCACCTTAACCAAAGCCACATCCTTATTGTGAAGCCATTTGACTTGCCTATCCAAAATCTCACTTTCTCAGAAGAGAAGTTCTCCTCAACCTCAATACCTTCCAAAGGCATAATGGTATTAGGATCACAAATCAATTTCCTTAACATATACACATGGAAGATTGGGTGAATGAAACTTAAATCTAGAGGCAAATCGAATCTATAAGCCACTTTCCCAATCCGCTCAATGTTGTATCCAAGTTAGACCTCCTTTTTGAGGATAAAGCATTCATTGTCAAGAAATAGAACCTAACTAAGATTATGGAATAATCTAAGATAATACATAGACTTAAGAGAATTCAATGAACGCAATTTGAGTAATTAACGAACTGACTTTCCCACATGAGAGGAGTTTATAATAATCGATAGAAAATAAACTTAACTAACACAAGAGTGAAATCAATACAGAGAGAAATGACAGCATTATCTTTCCTATGATTCTCTAACTAAGTATTACTAGATAACTTGATTCATTTCTAGTGTGTAGCATGCAGGACGCTAAGTTAAGTTCACCAACCCTTTTGGTCAAAGACGAGTGGCGAATTTCACTATATGACTTGGCCTATCTCCACAATGTGCATTTTTAGTCCTTACCTATTAGTGCCAATACAACCTACCCTTGGCCCAGTTTGGTTGATTAGATGAGTACATATCAATTAGATTCTGTTAATTAATCTTTTTTTCTATTCGTTACTACCATGGTCTCGTCAGCAACACTATGGAGGTTCTAATATTTGCCACCACTAGAAAATATGAAAAACGAAGAGAGTTAATTAATACATATATGCACACCTTCCAAGAATTATAAGCTATCTTCTTCTACCCTTGTACTTACACAATTGAATTAAGAACATTCCAACTTCAAAGAGATTCACAAGATTAAGGATGAAATAAAAGTACAAGTGTTCTCTATGTATATTCTCCAATGTAATCTCACAATTTAGTCTCTCTAATTACTGAGTTCTCTGAGTAGTGTGCACAAACTTCTGAAAAATAACATAAAATACCTATTTATAATATTTAAAATAAAAGTATTAACATAATAAGATGGCTAGGTTGGCACACCTTATGAACAAGTGTACAAGTCGTATTGCATTCCATAGCCTGTAATTGAGGTCTCGTACAGAGATGCTGCAAAATAGGACTTCAATTCTCTGACACCCCCTTTATGGCCCCTAAAGTGGTTTATGACCCGTAGGGGGTTTCATATGATGAATCTTCAAAAAGTCCCAATCTCTGATCCTCAGGGCACGAATCATGTTCTACGACTAATAAATCATTCCACAACCCATTTGGATGTTCGTAGAATAAACTTGAAAAAATTAGCCCCGTACTGGATTTGCCGAAAAACCTCCTTCATGAGTTATAGAGTGTTCTACGGTACATAAAAGATCTCGTACGGCATCAAAAAATAGCAACTTATGTATTTTTTCCCACAATCAAGTCCAACCCTGGAATCCTCCAAACATAACATGAAAACATATGAAACCAATTAACATCACATTGATAACACACAAAATTCTAAGTTTTAAGCATCAAAACTGTTGTATTTTGATAGGATATCAACACGCACAAGTTAAAAGTGTTGCTTGTTCTCAAGCAACGAACTTAATCTATAAAATTAATACAGTAACACACAAACCTTAATCCCATGGCATACATCACATCAATCTCAAACTTAGATACTTACATCGCCATTTCAGAACAAACTCAGATAGCCATCTGGCAAACCAACATAGACTAGTGCAGGTCATAACATAACTATAACAAGTGTGGTACTATCAACATTTCACAATTACTGAATAAGTCTAATGCTAACAATACAATTTAAGCACTCTCACAGAAAGAAGTCCTATATCTGACTCTCAAGGTTGTTTTCATGTGTAAACTTAGGACTATGCAAAATTGCTCATTCTCACAAAAGATATACATGCATCATGCCTAACACCATAAGCTTTTCCCTATACTCATGACTAAGACCTTCACTTCTCAGACTTAGGACTTTCTAGGCTTGTAACATAGGCTTAAGGGGCTTTAGTACGATAATTTTGGAATGTGGTGACTAAAGTCATCCTAAACGCTACATTTTTCTACATGTTTTCCCTACCAACTCTGTTATTTCCATCTTATTCTCCCTTCCTCCTATTCGAAGCTTTTCTAGGTGCTTTTTTTTTATTTTTTAGCTCTTTGCCTTGATTTTACACTTGATTTTTTGTTTTAGCACACACTAAGGCATCACATATTTTTTTCTTTCACCTAGTACATGATTTTTCTCCTTTTCACTATATCACTATCTTCAATTTTATTTTTGTTTTTCACCCTTACACCTTCCACCCTCAACTAAGGCTTTTGGCATGAGTTGAGGTTGCATAATGTCCATCCTCAAAACCAGGTCCACTTTTGGTACCTACCCTCAACTTAGGATTTTTGCCTCTGTCAAGGTACATAATGCTCAAGGAAGGACCAAGGTTTATTTCAGGATTTTACAACTAACAAGGCTAGGTTAATCAAGTTTTGACAAAGAATAGGTACATGTTAGACCTAATCATTAGGAACAAGGGGTATACTGCAATTTTGGTTGGTCATTTAGGCTCAGTGGGTTTTTAAGAACAATGGCCTAAGATCCTTTCCTAATCCAATTAATCTACCGTTTAACTTAGAGGAACAGAACAAGTTCTGAATTAGCACATAACTCATGAATTTAGCAATTTAAGGGTCACACTCACATGGCAGCGACTACATTATATAAAAAGTACTCTCAGATCATGCTTCTTATCTCAATATCTCCTCACTATTAGAACAAGCATTGTCAACACACCTAAAAATGCATGATTGTTATCTAAAATAGCTAATCAAAGTTTTTGGTGGGTATCATTTTTCAAACAAAAGATAAAAACATGCTATATGCCAGAAGTAGTATTACTATATGCTACAAATACCACCTAAACATCCTAAATGTATCTGTTCAACAGAAAGTAAATATCTATAAGGAAAAAGAACATAGGCAAGAAAACCTCAGGATCAAAAATTGGTTTGTTATGAACCCAAGCTACTCAGACTTCACTAAGGCCTATAACCACTCACACCCCATAAAAAGGGATGTGCATTATCCCTAATGCTAGTAGTCAAAAAGCATACCTGGGCACCTAAGTACTGGTGTGTGGCTGAATTTAACCATCCTTATCCTGCATGATAGTCTCAATCGTATCACTTTATTCTGAGAGGCCAGCGCCCCTCAAGCTCTCACACTTTCAAGCCTATCATCTCTCTTCATCCTGTCTCAACTCTCATAAGACAAGCTCAAGCTCCTTCTCCTTTTTAAGCCCCTATGTGAGCATAAAACATCTAGATCATTATAGGGGTAGGGTATCCTCCCATGGGAAGAATGTATAGGCTTATTAGGAGCAAAAACATCTACCACCACACTTGGAGTACGGTCTTTGGCAGTGTCACTGGTGTTGCTGGAGTTCTGTCTAGATTGCCGACAAGTCTACTGGTTGGGTAGTGCATAGCCTCTGCTCTACCCTCTCCTCGAAGCCATAAATATGGGCATCCACAGGGGAGATGGTCCTTAGCAGTAACCGTGAATGCCTGTACACGACCCTCAATGTCTAAAATTGCTTGACAAACCCAGGGCCTTATCTGATGAACAAGCTGAGTTAACTGTGACACATCATGAGATAACCTTTGTGCCATGGTCTATATAGAAATAAGCAACTTTTGATGACATGGAATATGGTGAAGGGGTAGACGTAGTAGGCCCCTTCTCCTCATCTATCTCATGTTGTAGAGGCATAATATTAGTAGTAGCAGCAGTGGCGGTGGTAGTGTATGGAATTGAAGGTGGTGGTGCTGCGATAAACATCTCTAGCATAGGAGCAGGCTGATGTTGTTCTCACCGGAGTGACATCAGATTCTCCTCAGCCTTGATTAAGCAGGAATCCAAGGTATTTTAGGCCTCAATCAACAAGTCTAGCTGTTGTGTGCTCTCCAACCTTGAATCTAGACAGTTCTTGTACATCAAGCAAGGAAAAAGGATGGAGGTGGACCTTTTCAGAGTGGCCTTGTAAATCTCCTAGGCGATAAGGCAGGGCCAATAAATATCATAGCTAGCCAAGATGCTCTGATGAGAAAGTATTATAAACAAGAGTTGGCCAGATACGTGATCGAACAACCATACACCAAAACATAACAGGGAAATTGAGTGAAGCCTTGATAATAGGCTCGAGTGTGTGGCCACCCATGCAGGTTCTAGACCTTGCTCAATAATATAACCAGCCACCCCTCTCATCAAGCTAGTTCTATGCTCTAGATCTGTTATCCCCAACATGTCCCTCATCTGCCCCACTCTATAGTCGAATTGAACAGTGGATATGAGTGCAGAGAACTATATCCCAAATAGCATGCGATAGATGGTGGTCTCTAAAATAATGACTCGTTAAACCCTCACTCGTATCACAATTAGTCTGAGCTGAGCGAGAGGCTTCTTCCCTTTAGGAAGAGTATTGCGAATAGTAGCTGCATAGGATGCATAGGACTCCCTCACCAAGGTCGAGGAGTATCGCTCGAGTGTATCTATCAGTCATTAGAGCTGATATCTAATCACCATGTCCTAGATGTTTAGGGAAATATCAAGTCTATCTAGGATGACTCGAGGCTCCTCATAAATAGAGTAGGTTGGTTTGCCCCGCTCTGTCTGTTGCTGGCCCTCCACCTATATCTCTCGCATGCCCTCGACGCACTACTAGCTGGTAAAACATCTAGTGGAGATGGTGATGATAGGGGCACTATGGATGACTTTGTCTCTAATTCATTGTCCGAGCCTAACTCATAGCTTGAATCCTCTAAAAGGATTCCAAAAAGTGCACAAAAATGTGCCTCAAAAGTGCCCATAGTCGTAATTTTCATATATCTCAAGATAATGCATGATATCAAAATATCAACTTCATATTCTTGTTCATGGGACAAAATTTTTTGGAAAATAGGTCTAACCCTGATTCCAAAGCAACCGTAGAAAAATTTAATTTTCCCAAGATTGTGCAAAATAGTGGGGGTATGCGATGGTACTGCCATGTGGACCTATATATTTTGTTGCCTACTATGTAACTTCGATCCAAGGCTTTGGGCTCTTCAAATTAAGATTTCTTATGCATAAAAATACCTATACTTAGCCATATTTCATCTTCATATCATACTAGACATTCGCCAATACTATTAATTCATTTGGGAATATCATTAACTTATTTACATGCTACTATTATGACTGCATGTGTTTACTGCTAAACCTTAAATTGTTTGAGTTTGTCTGTGTCTACCTTCTCCTAGAATACTTCCTTAGCTTATGTGAACTGAAAGTCAAGTTCTCTAGCTAGAGTGTTTTTGTTATTATGTTCATAATACGTCAAGGGATCATTATGAAAGAAAAGCATGGTTTCTTTATGTTTGTTCTGTTTTTGGTCATATATTTGATGTTGTTGGATTGGTATTACTACATATCTCAAAGTTATAGCAATTTGTACCTATGTTTACTTTGCTATCTGCCTCTATTTTTGAAGTCTTCTTTCTTGCCCACACTTTAAAAGGATAAAAATGCCTTACATGGTGGAGTAGTAGTCTGATTTGTTCCTGTAATGGCCATAACAAGGCTAATTTCTCCATGTTTAAATTTTCAATATAGCTAATGATAATTTACTAGCCGATTTGACCAACAGAGGTTGCTAGTAACTGTATTGGTTTCGTATTGGCGTAGTCTTGGTTCACTTATGAATGCATAAATCTTATTGATATTTGAATACTTGCTTATGTGTTGCTTTATATTCATTTTCCTTAAGATGTTTTCTTCATTTTCTAGTGAATATCTAGTAGGTGAATGTCTTAGCTTGATTTCGCCAACCATCGAAGTTTTCTTTTAGATTTTTATGTCTGCTTGTTATAATTGGAGATATGACTTTGTTTCATGATGCTTTGTTTGTTTAGATCTCTACATAGTAAGTTTATATTCCGTTTACTATTTGAATATGGACTTATCATATTGAAAACTTGAAGAATTATAAATCTTAGCTATTTGTCACCTGAGATAGCATACAATAGCTCTTTCTTGAGATTTAACTAGTATAGCTTCTCTAAACATATGCTTTCTGCTATTAGTATGCCTCTTGGGTTGATGTAAAAAGGTAAAATATGACTATTAGACTAATCATATGCTTAATCCTTCCTACCAGCACCCTTAAATGTGCTTAAATTCTCTCTGTTGGTTTGACTTAATCTTATGCGTACCTTGTCAAATTCATATTTTGTTTGTGCTAGTTGATATTGTTAGAATATTGTGTTGTATTCCTTATTCAGCTTCAAGTGAGGAGATGCTTATGTGTTTCTTATTTTGGTGCATACAAATTTCAATCCGAGTCCATTGGGACTTTATCCTTGTATTTTCTTGAGTCAACGTCATTTTTTAGATAAGGGGCGGGGGGGAAGTCAAATTTGCAAATTCCGAAAGGCTGTTATGCAGAACAGGAAGTCAGTGATGTACACTGATATGCAACAAATATACACTAAGTGTATATCACAGAAAATATGGGCCAATGCCCACTGGCAGCAACAGTTGGGGCTGATTTAAATGGGCTAGGCAGGCCCAAAAATATAGAAACTAGGGTAGGTGGAAGATTGTGCCTGCTAAGCCCAATCTTTATTTACTCTCTCCTTTTACTTTTGTATTTATTTATGTTATTTGTGATATGTGATACTAACTCTAACATTTTTGTATTATTTGATTATTATTATTAATCTAATTGTTTCCCCAATATTGCTTCCATTTATGTAAATTTTCATTATTAATGATTTTTTGGGTGTTGAAATTATTCGTACAATTTATTTTTTTGGGTTTGAAGTGTTAATTAATTTGAAACTTTGTAAATTTATGTAAAGTTAGTCCACTCTTTCAAATTTAGTCAATTCTTTTAAATTTAGTCAAATTCTTTCAAATTTAGTTAATTCTTTCAAAATTAGTCAATTTTTTCAAACTAGTTATCTTTTTTTAAAAAGTCGGTCAAATCTTTAAATGTTAGTCAACTTCCCATTCGTCGATTAACCACAAGTTAGGGATCATTTTGTGGGATTAATTTCTTCTCAAAGTAGAAATCGAACCAAAAACCTTCCTTTGGTATTTTAAAAATATTTTCTAGTTAAGTCTTTTTAAAGATTTATTGATTTCCTAATTATCCTTAAAATTAGGTGGCGACTCTTTATATTTCGGAAATTTGGTTTATAGTTAAATTAATTAAGTATTAAATCAAATTTTAAAAATTAAAGTCATTTTTACAATTAACAAAAATAGTGACTCTATTGGGGATATGATTAAGTTCTAACCATTAGATTAAGAATTTTTTGACTAACTATTTGTTCGGGTTGTAATAATTGCCTTTGTTTCCTTATTTGTTTTATTTGTTTAAAAATTTTGATATTAACTGTCATTTGTATGTCATCGCACTTTCTATTATATCTTTGTATTTGGGAGGATGGTTTTGCGAACCCACAACCAGATTTTCAAATACTTAACCCTTTTCATAATAAGTGACAATTTATTGGTTCGTAATGCATCCAATGGTTGTCATGATTTCTAGCTCAGGTTGTCCACCTGGTTCCTGGTCCATTCAAAACCCACTCTTAGACACCTAGGACAGAGCGGAAGCCAAAACTTTTTTAGGATCATTTGCCTAGGCTGACCCAATACCCAAGGGGTATTGGGCCTATTAGTAGCCACCCTGAATCTATTTGGCCCACGGCCAATAAGATGATCATACTTATATGTTTTGATTAAAGGAGGTGTAATAATTTAAACAACTCATTATGACAAGGGGAAAACTTAACCTATTTATTTTTCTTGTAGGATGGCTCAGGTGTATGAATCCTTAAAGACTAGAATGGTGACTCAACGTCATCCCTTTCTCAAAGTGTGGTGGGCGAGAATGAATGAGTGCGACAAAAGAGAAGTTCAAAAGCACATTGGTAGTGCGACAAAAGAGAAGTTCAAAATCACATTGGCTATCTGCCCTCTCTAATGGAAATGGAGGCTTGGCCCGATATAATTGGTGCAATGATCAAGTTTTGGGATAGCGATTGTATGGTATTCTATTTTGGAGACGTTGAATTAATTCCTACTTTAGAGGAAGTGTTGGCTTGTTACTAAAGTGTAGGCATGTGCAACAAGAGAAAGTCTAAGCTACATGACTACATTCTAATTTCCAAGGTGTAGGGTCCAAAGGAGATTAAGAAAGCACTCTCATCAATCCATGTCGAATAGATAAGTTGGCTTAAAGGACCAAACATCCCACTCCAAAAGTTGTACTACTGATTCAGAGTGCTAATGGCTATTGGAGACTATGGTTTTTCCCCAAAATTTGGGGCACGCCATTTATATGAGCATGATAATGGTTACTCATGCCATCTTCAATGGAGTTAAGTATGGAATGTCGACCAAGTATTACACCTTAGCACCTATGATCCTCACTGATATTTACAGAGGTTTGGATAAATGCCAAAGTGGGAACCAATTTTTCCGAGGTTGCAACATCATACTTCAATGGTGGATGATGAAACACTTACTCAAAGCCTATAAATCTACTGAATTGGATTCAAAATGTCAAAATGATAAATTTGTTTCTCATAGTTGGTGGTTACACTTCAATCACTTCAAAGCAGGGAATGGACAACAGTTCTTGATGTCAATATTTAGTGGATTGTGAGAAGAAGATGTACAGTGGTCTGTTGATTATGTTGTTATGAGTGACACTGTAATTTGGAGTAAGGAAGTTCCTTTCTTGCTACTTGCCTAACTTAGAGGCACCCGACCATATGCTCCCAGTCGAGTTCTCAGGCAATTAGGTTGTAAGTAAGTCGTTCCTCAGACAGGGGATATGAGGAAATTTGTGACAGACCACAAAGACAGTCAGGTATCATTTACTAGGATGATGATTCGAGAATAGAAAACTCAGAGTGTGGCAGGAGATATTGTTCCCAACAAGTTTAGTGCTGAGTTTAGTGGTGTATAGAAGGATTGGTTGAAGAAGAATCTTGTTGGAACAATTAAGCCTGGCCTGAATATACCCATTACATCAAGGATGTTGATTTCGAAAGTTAAGTTTTACTTCATTGATTCCAAGAGAAGTATCAAGAAAATCATTTGGCCTATCAGCGTCGACACTTGGAGGATACTAAGATCATAGAGCATCTTAGGCAGGAGTTCAATAGAGTGAGCCAAGGCAGAGTTACGCTGGATGATGGTATAGAGCAACAATTTCAGAATATGGGGGAAGACAGTCACAGAGAAGGGGCTGAGTTGGCAAAGGACTATTTGTGGGAAGACAGATACTTCATGTGGCAGAAGGTTGAGATAGCTTAAAAGTCAAGGGTCAGCGAGAGAGCCAAAGTAGTCTGAAGTCTTTTGTTGTCCCCTGCGTGGGATTGCTTTTATTTCTGTGCTTTCCTCTTTTAAATTTTTAGAATGTGTCTTTATCTTCTGTAAGCACTTTTGATGTATTTTTCAATATATCTTGTAAGTTTTTTATTTTGTCAATGGAAGTACTTTGGGCATAATGGATTTCCTTTAAATTAATACATATCCTTCAATTCGATAGGCCTATCCCTAGCATAAAAGCACAACCTGCATTTATGACACATAATAACTGTTTCTATGCTATTTTGTTATAACTATTTGTATAATTATGTTGTTTTATTTAGGTAAAATTCTAGCCCTCTCCTTTGGAAGTTTTCTAGAGCCACCTAGGCATAAATCCCAGTCACTATCAAATATGTGACCAAATGATTTTTTGAGTCTTAAGTTTCTCAGCAAAGTCCGAATTCCTTAATCCACTTTTACACTTTCATTCTTCCATCACAAGAAAGGTTGGATTCACAGTAAGGATGAAGAAAAGCCAAAATGCTAAGAGTGCTAGAGAAATATTGACAAAGATGCTAGGCAAGGTCACCCAAGAGAGCCCGAAAAATGGAGGAGTGAATCAGGCTACCAAGATGATAGTTGCTAAAATTATTGAAATTGATGAAGCAATGAAAAATACCAAGGATAAAAGACCAAACCTGAGTAAGGCAAGTCAAATACTCGAAGAATATTCATCTACTCTGGAAGGATATCTTGGAAATACGATATCTCAAAACTTGGAAGTGGAGGTAGAGCTCGAGGACACCTTGGAGGAGATAGCTCGGCTGAAGCAAGAGAATCGACATTGTGCCCTCCTAGGACCAAGTAAAGAGGCCGATGGAGTTGATATTGACATCCCACCAAAGGAATGACTCAAATCAAGTATGAAGAAGTAAATCAACAAATCAGCAGAAGAAGTCTCAGTAGAGACATTTTATGTTTTTAGCAATATTTCTATCCCGTATTTTTCATCTTTTCATGTAATGAAATTTATTTAAACCCAAGTTATTCCTTGTATTCTCGAACTACATAGGGACTGATTTCTCATTTGTGAGATATATAGGTAGCCTTTTATGCCCAGCCCCTATCTTTCCAAAAGCTTATTTTTCCCCTGTCTACATCATTAACAATACAAGAAGACCTGACTGGGCACGAATCAATATTCCTTATCCACTATTCTTAAAATCATATAGGCAAAGTCCTACATATTTACCATATCTCGCATATCTGTGGGCTAGTATACTCTCAAATAAAGCAACAATTGTGTACTTATTGATATATATGTGTTATATTACATTACCTATTAATCTAAGGGAACTAATATGCTTGCTTTTTAGTAATTTTTCTTACATATAATTTAGAATTCTTGTGCGTTGATAAAGCTAGCCGATCATACTTTTTTCACTAGATCAAAAGCCTATAAAGATCCCTTCCCTGTCTAAAATCAGTGGAAAGACAAAATGACAGACAATAATGGTGATGTAAGCCTGACTGAGATCATTGTGACAGATCCCATTATCGCATATCAAAATAAACTAATTGAGCAGCTGATGCAATAGATCGTTGACATGAAGATGGAAATGAAGAATACCAAAGAATTAGCAAATTTGGCCATCACTGCTAATCTTCCTAAAAACCAAGCTTGGACTAATACAACCCACCTGCCACCCAAATTGTGCTAACTAAAATCCCCTTCCACAACCTAATCCTTACTAATACATAAATTCCTCATACCACTTACTCAGAGGTGACCATTATGAGGAAAAGGTGAAAGAATGGAAGGCCAAGGAGGAGATGGCCAAGTTGGATATAAGGGAAGAAATTGCAAAATCTATGAAGAAATTTCACTATGAAGCTGTTGTTGCGAGGCTAGATTATGAGGATTTGTGCATTCACCCAGATTTGAACCTTCAAGAAGGGTTCAAAATACCAAAGTTCAACACTTTCGATGGAAATGGAAATCCTCTGGACCATCTAAGAGTATATTATGATCAGCTGGTGGACATCGGGAAAAATGAAATGTTGCTGATGCGGTTTTTTAGCCAAAGTCTTAGCGGGGAGGCCCTAGAATAGTTTACTTCCCATTAAACAAACTAATGGACCAGTTGGAGTGCTATGGCCAAAGATTTTGTAGAAAGTTTTGCTTATAACGTCGAAATCATGCCAGACCATTATTCATTGAAGAATATTAGGTATAAATCAACTAAGAGTGATCGAGAATATGCCTATAGATGATGAAAAAGAGATTATTGAAGTGTTCGTGCACTTCCAGGAGCCGAAGTTTTATGAAAGAATGATGCTGCTCGTGGGAGAAAAATTCATAGATATAGTTAAGATTGTGGAGAATATCGAAGATGGACTGAAAACGGGAAATATCACCCATATATCAAATTCAGTTGGATTGTTCGGGATATTGAGGAAAAAGAAAGAAGATGTGTTAGCTGTGTCTGGTGTAAAAGACAAAAGAAGAACCCCTAGCAGCAACCCCAAAAAGTCCACACACCCCTAAAATCCATTTTTAACCTACCCCATGTTCATTCACCATCTTTCATGCTCAACCAGGATATCACGCTCCACCCGAAAACTACCAAACCCCTCTTTCCCATTCTCACTCCCCATAATATCCAAACATCATTCCGAAGTACCAATCTCCACTGCCAAGTTACTCCCACATCGAACTAACTAATCAAACTCCCTCTACAAGTTACCTAATCCCAAATCCCAAAACCCTACCATCAAATTATCAAGCGCCACCATACCTAAGAGTCTAGACCCCTATACCCCCGATCGAAACCATCCCAATTATCATCGAGTGCCTCCAGCTCCACAAAATAACTATAACCCTCCTCATATAAATGCAGATAAAACCCCCCCTTAATGTGTTCACTCTGCTCGCCGAAAGTCAGACAAAGCTATTTGAAAGATTATCAGTTGTAGGGTTGATTCATCCCGTCCCTCCGAAAGCCATGGATGTTAATTCTAATTTTTTTAGGAGCAATCAAACTTTTTATTACCAATCTAATAGTGTTGGACATGAAACTGAAGATTACATAAATCTGAAGCATAAAATTTAGGGTTTAATTGATCGCGACATGGTAGTTCTTCGGGATGTCACTTCTAATGTCAATAAGAATCCTTTACTTGATCATGGGGGAATATTACTGGTATGATTAAGAGAGAAGAAGATTGGTGTATACCTAAGAAGATAGTGCCAGATGGTATTGTAAGTTTAGAAAAGAGTATGGCATCTCTAAGTATCACTAAGAAGCCAAAGCTGGAGATTTTGGTACCTTGTAAAGTGATTGCTATGGCACCAAAAGGAATTCCTGACAAGAAGGTTGATATCGAGATTGTCAATATAGGTAAATCAATTCAGTGAGCAGGCAGAAAAGATCAAAGGCCGATAAGTGAAGCTGAGGCAGAAGAATTTTGGAGAAGGATGTGGCCTCAGGAGTACTCTATCTTGAAACACTTAGAGAAGATACCTGCCTAGATTTCTATGTGGGCACTACGGATGAATTCACAATGTCATAGACAAGTATTAATGAGAGCATTAGAGGACTCTTATGTGCCTGTAGGAATAGACAATGATAATCTGGCAACCATGACAAGCCGAGTGACCTAGGGTCATCATATCAGTTTTAGCACTAAATAGCTACTATTCAAGGGAGCAATGCATAATAAGGTACTTCATGTTATAATGAAGTGTTGAGATATGATCCTAAATAATATCTTGATCGATGATGGATCTGGAGTGAATATTTACCCTCTATCCACTCTTAAGCAATTGAACTATGATATGGAGAAAATCCAGTAAAGCCGAGTTAATGTATGAGCATTTGACAATGGCTGAAGAAATACTTTGGGGGCAGTGAATCTAACAATTTGTGTGACGGACATAGATACCAGCCATAACATGTTGTTAGGGAGACCTTGGATCCATATGGCGGGAGTTGTGCTTTCCACCCTCCACCAAATGATAAAGTTCATTTGGAATGAACTTGAAGTAGTTTTTTTATGGTAAGGGAAGCCATTCGAATGTGCATACACCCATCATTGATAATGTCACTAGAGGATGAGATTTCTACATAGTTGAAATAGTGAACGCTATCGAAGATAACTAGAAGCCAAGACCTCCTATGCCTGTTGTTTATAAGATGATAACTATAGTGATGTTGAGAAATGAGTTTGAACCCTATCTTGGGCTAAGGAAGCACTTACAGGGTATTACTAGGCCTATCCCTTGGCAACAAAATAGTCAAGATTCAACCTAGGATACACTATCTTAGAGGAAGTTAAGTGGGAGATGTAGAATCAGAAAGATGATCGAGCTTTGGACCAGGCAGTACAGCACCTGTATCAGTCATTTCCAACATGAGAATGCATATATGACGATGGTCTTGTGGGAGGAATGTGGGACTTGTTTGAAGAAATTAATGCAATTGGTGATAATGAAATATCCTAAACATAGCTATCCGAGGTGCAGAACCAGATGACCAAGAGTTAAAAGAGACATCCACTTCGTTGTAGATCCCCTACTTTTCTTAGTAGGTGAAGAATTGCTGAATTACTCATTTTTGAAAATAGGTGACAGTCTAACGGAGGCCTATGACCCATCTTTTACATTGCTATTTCACTCTTGTTTGATTTCATTTTAATTTCTCTTGTAATTTCTTAAAAGGTAGATTGACCCATGGTCATGGCCAAAGTTTGCACTTTCTTGTAATTAAAAGCCTCCATTTATTTCAAATCGCACTTACTATTCATCTTATCATTTCAATTACTTCTTATCTAACTATGTTTATGATTTCAAATTAAATAATTTTAAGCCTGCCAATGTCATGTCATGTCAAAAGCTGAATGAACAAAATGAAGCAGATGATAATAAGCTTGAGGAATACGATGAAAGAACCATAGTGGCCACACATCATGCCCTAAAATTAAGACAATTAGAGAATTGTGATAAGCCTTATCTAGATAAGACTGAGACAATGAATCAGGGAGATGAAGAATACATCAAGGAAACTAGGATCAGTGTCCATTTGAAGGACACTCAGAAGGGAGAACTCACTAGCTTGCTCAAGGAATACATAGATGTGTTTGCTTGGTCCTATGAGGATATACCAAGTCTGAGTACTAGTATTGTCTCTCGCAAGTTGCCAATCAACCCAAAATTCAGTTCAATGAAATAAATGACTCAGAAGTTTAACCCAGATTTGAGTCTAAAAATCAAGGAAGAGGTTACCAAACAGATACAATCCAAATTAGTAGAAGTGATGCAATACCCCACTTAGTTGGCCAATATTGTTCTAATGCCTAAGAAGGATGGACAGATTAGGATTTGTGTTGATTATAGAGATCTCAACAAAGCCAGCTTTAAGGATAATTTTCCATTGTCGAACATCCACATTCTCATTGACAATTGTGCCAAGCATGAAATGCAATCATTCGTGGATTACTTTGTAAGATATCACCAAATTATAATGGATGAAGAAGATATAGAAAAAATAGTTTTTATCACACCCTAAGGTGTGTACCACTTTCGAGTGATCCTATTTGGCCTAAAAAATGCAAGAGCTACTTATATGAGAGACATGACAACTGTTTTCCATGACATAATTCATCAAGAGATTGAGTTGTACGTGGATGATGTTATAATCAAGTCTTGTGAGAGTTTGAATCACCTGACTCATTTGAGGAAATTCTTTAACCGTCTGCATCGACACAGCCTGAAGTTGAATCTTGCCAAATGTGCTTTTGGAGTGTTTGTCGATAAGTTGCTAGGATTCATAGTCAGTTGAAAAGGTATAGAGCTTGACTCTTTTAAGATCAAAGTAATTTAGGATTTACCTCCTCCAAAGATGAAGAAATAAGTCATGAGTTTCTTGGGGAGATTGAATTACATTAGTCGATTCATAGCCCAATCTACTCTAATTTGTGGACATATCTTCAAGATGTTAAAAAAGGATGCATTGACAAACTGGAATAAAGAATGCTAGTCTGCTTTCGATACTATCAAAAGCTATTTGTCTAATCCACTAGTGTTGGTACCTCTACAAGAGGGAAGTCCACTATTATTGTATTTGTTGGTCTCTGATAATGCATTCGGATGTGTGCTCATTGACAAACTGGAATAAAGAATGCTAGTCTGCTTTCGATACTATCAAAAGCTATTTGTCTAATCCACTAGTGTTGGTACCTCTACAAGAGGGAAGTCCACTATTATTGTATTTGTTGGTCTCTGATAATGCATTCGGATGTGTGCTGGGAAGAAAGAACAGGCAATCTACTATTTGAGTAAGAAGTTCACACTATACGAAGCTCGATATACTTATTTGGAGAAGACTTATTGTGCTTTGACTTGGGTTGCTCAAAAGTTGGCACTATCTATCTTCCTATACTATATACCTCATTTTCAAGATGGAACTGTTGAAATATATCTTTCAGAAAGCAATATCGATAGGAAGAATAGCCAAGTGGCAAATATTGTTGAGAGAGTTGGACATCATGTATATAACTTCGGAAGCAATTAAAGGACTGGCTTTAGCTTATCATCTTAAAGAAAATCCCATTGACAATGATCATGAACCACTCAAAACCTACTTTCCCGATGAACAGATATCATTTGTAGGAGAAGATATCTTCCAGGCATACCTTGGCTTGGGAATTTTCTTTGATGGAGTCGTGAATTACCAAGGTAGAAGCATTGGAGCAGTCTTAGTATGAGAATCTAGGCAACATCACCCGATGGCTCCGAAACTTTGATTTTGTTGTACTAACAATATGGCTGAGTGTGAAGATTGTATTTTGGGCTTGAGGATGGCTATAGACAAGAATGTTCAAGAGTTGCTAGGCATTGGAGATTCAGATTTGCTGATTCATCAGGTTTAGGGAAAATGGGCTATGAAGAACCCAAAGATCATACAATATGTGCACCTTGTATAGAGGTTATGCAAAAGATTTTGAAAGATCGAGTTCAGTCACACACCAAAAGGTACTGAATGAGTTCGCCAATGCCCTTCCCACAATTTCCTTGATGATTCAACATTCGGACATGACATATATTAATATTTTAGAGATAGACTTAAGGGAGAAACCGACCCATTATTTTCATATCGAGACAGCACCAGAAGGAAAGCCTTAATAACTAGCCCATTGTTAGCATATTGAGATAAAACTAGAAGGAAAGCCTTGATACTTCGATATAATAAAGTATTTAGAGATCGAAACTTATTTTGAGAGTGCTACTTCTTATTAGAAGAGAGCTATACGTCGAAAGGCAAACAATTTCTTTCTGAGTGGGGAAATGTTTTATTGGAGGACAACAGATTTAGGTCTCCTTAGATGTGTTGACACCACATAAGGTATGAAGCTTGTTGAGCAAGTACATACCAAGGTTTGCGGTACTCATATGAATGGACTCACTCTACCAAGGAAAATCCTTTGAGCCGATTATTTTTGGATGACTATGGAACATGATTGTTGCACGTTTGTGCAAAAATGCCATCAATGTCAGATATATAGTGATTTGATTCGTGTCCCTCCTCACGAACTCAAAGTTATGAGTTCTCCTTGGCCATTTGTATCTTGGGGCATGGATGTTGTCGGTACGATAGAGCCATCTACCTCTAATGGTCATAAATTTATTTTGGTTGCCATTGACTACTTTACTAAGTGGGTGGAGGTAGTCTTCTACAAGTCTATGACAAGGAAAGTGGTAGCTGATTTTATGCGTTACAGTTTGATATTCCAGTTTGGAATACCAAATTCTATCATCACCGATAAAGGACCAAATCTAAATAGTAACTTGATGAAAGAGATGTATGAGAAATTCAATATCACTCATCGAAATTCAACAGAGTATCGCCCTCAAATGAAAGGAGCCATAGAAGCCTCCAATAAGAATATCAAGAAGCTTTTAAGGAAAATGATTAACAAACATCAAGGATGGCTCAAGATGCTACCTTATGCCTTATTAAAGTATCGTATGACTGTCAGAACATCGATTGGAGCAACCCCATAATTTTTGGTATATGGAACAGAAGTGTTGATACAGGATGAAGTGGAAATACCATCATTGAGAATTATTAAAGAAGCTGAGTTGAGAGATGCTGACTAGTTTCATAATCGAATCGAACATATGGATTTAATTAATGAAAAGAGGATGATGGTTGTTTTCCACGGTCAGTTATACCAATAGAGCATGATTCGTGCTCTCAATAAGAGAGAAAGACCTTGAATGTTAATGGTTGAACAATTGGTTCTCAAACGTATCATCCCAATCAAGATGAGTATAAGGTAAAGTTTGCACCTAATTAGCAAAGGCCATACATGGTTCGCAAAGTGCTATGAGGAGGAGTGTTAATTTTGTCAGAGATGGACGGTCAGGAGTGGCCAAGACCAATCAATTTAGATGTTGTCAAGAAATATTACATTTGAAGATTTAGAGTTAGCCTCTACTTTTTCTCTTTTATAATTGCATTATTTGGTTTCTGCATTTTATTTTATTTCTCCCTATATAATGAACTACATGTTACCGGAATTCTCAAGATGAGATATGTAGTGGCATATGTTGGCCTAGGTCATCCCCTTATCCCTTTTTATTTATTCCTTTTTCCTAATTGGAAATACGTTTGACCTGAATTCTCAAAAATGAGATACGTAGGTGACCTATGTGATCCTCGATCATTTTCTTAGTTAATATTTTTATTTTTTCTCTACCTCTCAAGAGGCAAACACGTTTGACCTGATTCCTGCCCCAACAGGATATGTAGGCACCACAATGGCTTGGTCATACTCCTATAAAGGAAATTAGGACAAAATTATGAAAGGAACTCAAAAATTCTGAACAAAGAGGTCTATCTTTAACAATTCAAAGTTCAAAGCATGGTTAAACTTCAACTAGGATAGAATTTTTGAGAAACGATCTTAAAAATTCTAGTGGTGCTTTTGATGAGCTATCGATCCTTGACAACATTCAAAATGGGCCACCTTAAGGATTCTTAGCCTGATAAGGAATTCAAAGACAACCGTGATACACTAACGAATCTATGTTAAAAGCCGAACATGTTAATCTAAGCTTTACATAACATCACAATTGGCTGTGACTTTTTCTCGAAAAGGCTTTCCTAAATTTGTTGTTTCTAACATGTTGAATATTTTGTCAAAATGTAAATTTTCTACCTTCTGTCCATCAAGAGATGGGAGATCAAAGTGGTTCATCGGAGAACAAGATGAGGAACAGACAATCTAAGAATCAACACAGATCAGTTTACTTTGAAACTAAGAAATATTCTATGGATACAGGGAATGTTTTTGCAAGTCTTATTTAAAAAAGAATAGCCAAGACATAAATAGCTCCGTCTCATTCAAATCCCCAACAATTTATTACATCTCATGCATCGTGGAGAGAGTCATCTTATTTTCAAGATGCCGATAAGTCCACTTCATTATTCATCGTAGAGAGATTCATTTTACTTTCAAGTTGTTGAGCAATCCATTTCATCATTCATCGCAAAGAGATTCATTTTACTTTCAAGTTGCCGAGCAACCTATTTCATTATGTATCGCAGAGAGATTCATTTACTTTTAAGTTGTTTAGAAATTATTTCATCATGCATCATGGAGAGATTCATTTTCTTTTAAGTTGCCGAGAAATCCATTTCATCATGCATCGCAAAGAGATTCATTTACTTTCAAGTTGCCGAGAAGTCCATTTAATCATGCATCACAGGAAAAGTCATTTTATCTTCAAGCTACCGAGAGGTCCATTGCATCATGCATCATGGAGAGACTCATTTTATTTTCAAGCTGCCGAGAAGGCCATTGCATGTTCATTGCCTACAAGGCTATGTTATTATCTAGTTTCTGAGAGGGCTATTGCATATTCATCGCCGACAAGGCTATTTTATTTCAAGTTGTCGAGAGGGACATTGTATATTCATCGTCGACAATGATATTTTATTTTTTAGTTGCCGAAAGGGTCATTGCATAGTCATTACGGACAAAGCTATTTTATTCCCAGTTGCTGAGAGGGCCATTGCATATTCATCGCTGACAAGGCTATTTTATTTTCAATTTCCAGAGGGCCATTGCATATTCATCGTCGACAAGGCTATATTATTATCCAATTGCTGAGAGGGTCATTGCATATTCATCACCGACAAGGCTATTGTATTGTAAGTTGTCAAGAGAGTCATTGCATATTCATTGTCAAGGAGACCATTTTATCTTCAAGTTGTCGAGAGGGCCATATAATCATTGCTTCATATTGATTCATTATTTGTTATATAGAAGAGAAGAATACATATCGAATATGCTAAAAGATGCCATCTCTAATTCAAATTATGATTTTACTAACATATTGTTTTAGTTATATCAAGAGCATCTGAAAGGATGAATTCTCAAAAAGAACCACAGGTGTGGACGTCATCAAGTAAGATCCAGCATAACATGGAACTTTTCTTAGCAGCGAACTAGGACATAGTCTGAAGAGGGGCGTAAAATCCTTCGGACATGAGCTAGGAAGCGACTACCACCACAATCTAACAACATCCGTATCAGAAGGCATGTGGGTATTTCTTTGAGTTCATTAATGTTTAGTTTCACCTTCGGATAATCTTGACTCTCATTGGAGGTAATCTTCCAATTCGAGTGACAATATACCTAGAGTTTTGAAAATTATGTCCATGTAATTTCTTAATTATGGATGTGAAGTGCACCACATTTATGATTAAGAGGTTGCAAGACTCTTTTTTCATAATTTGATTCGTTTATCACTCATCGTGAATTGGAGGCTATCTTAGAATAAGAGATTTCCCCTTCAACTGATAGAGTCAAACTACAAGTAGCCTGATTTCTAAGTCCAAGGATTTGTAGGTGAGATCAATTTTGAAAACTCGGCTATATTCTAACATTGTCCCTTAAAATCTCATTCCCAAGCATTCTAATTTCTCCATAATTCGATATTGGGATAGCTTTTAAATCCTTTTAGAGTCATGTGTAACATCAAGCGTTTTGAACTACAAGTAGCCTGAATTTTCATGTAACCTAAGATATGTATGAAAACTAGAACCATGTCCAGCCATAATTTCCCAAAGTGTGTACCAACAACATTCAAAAGTTGAAGATGTGGTCGGTTAAAAATTGATTTATCCAAATTTCTTTGTCCAAGATCACTTCTATCGATCATACCCAAAGAAAGGGACAGTTGTTGACACCTAATTTTTACCCTCAATATGTATTAATTGTGGAGCTTTTAATTTTGACAAATCTAAAATAAGTGGTTTTCAAAATATGGAAAATATTTTTAAATAAATGCCTTTTATTTTTAAAGTGCTGTTTCAAAATTAATTTGATTATGTCAAATTGATAATATTAAAAACTCTTAAGTTAATTTGTATTAATTCATCATACATTGGTTGGAATTGCAATTGAATTGGCTAAATTTTAATATCCCTATCCTTGGACTAACTGATCCATTTTGGACTAAATCTAGCCCAATTCAACTCCATATACACATCCCCAACCCAATTCCAATCCCATGCGCAGCCAAGAAGTCCCTTAAACCCGGCCCATTTGCCCTCATTTTTGCATTTTCAGCATATACATATCATATAAACATATGCACAGTATACGTGGGGGCCATGCACCCCCAATTTCACCTTTCTTTCCATGTTCTCCATCACACTCCCATTCGCTTTCCCTATTTTCCCCTTTCTTCTTTCTCTTCACCTCAAATTCGAACCCAGAAAATGCAAAAAATCAAAACTCCCTCAACGTTCCGACAAAAAACTCTGTACATAAATGTCACCATCTCCCCTCACCTACGTCCTTGCTCAAAATCAAGTCGTCCACCTCCTCTCATTCTAACGACTTGAAGATTTCTTTTGGGATTTATTGGATTCAAAAAGAGGAAAGAATTTGGGGTTTAAAGTGAAAAATGGCCCTAATTTCTATCCTATTTTTGAACCTTAGAAATACCTATATATATATATATGATTTTTCCCAATTGGGAAGAAACCGTTGATAATCCAAAAACCCTAAAAAAACTCAATTGATTCTTGAAGCCATTTTTGATCTCTGTAAAACTCTAGAAAAATTTGAAATCACACAGCCATTAAATCATTTTGAAAACCTAAAATTTCACATTTATTCACTTCTGAGGTCAGAAGAGGTTCGAGGGTGCAACTGTTTGGTGGTGAAAGCTTCTCATACTCGTCGATGTTTGCTTCACTACTCTCTAAAAGGTAATGCCTCTATTTGTTTTCTTGTTTTCTCTCTAAGTAATATGCATGTTGTCTGATTGGTGCCAGTAATTGGGATTTTTGGAATCCTATTTGACTGTTGAGTTCCTATATTTCCTAATTTAGTTCAAATGAAAGTTAAATGATGGTGTTCAAATTTTGAAAGTGTTTCTAGTTCTGCCAAAATATTTAGTTGTTATCGTTGTGGTGTGGAATTTAACTTTGAGTTGCTTTGAGACTTACTATAGTTTTGTTTATTTGGCTGATAGATAAAATCATTTTTCGATTAAAATCTAGATTATAAGTCACTTGCAATTCAACTTCATCTTTTCCTAATTTCATGACAACATAAGTCTCTCTCTTGTGGTTTGTTGGACCATATTTATAGTTTATGTTGTCTGCCTTGATCTCTTCACCCATCATTTGTTAAAGTTAGATGTTGGCTTCTCATTATTGTTTGGAACCTATTAAAATTCAAGGCTTAAATGGCTATACAAGTTATTAAATGTTCGAATGTTGAGATTGTATACATCCTCATCTACATGGATTTTTCCTATTTCACTCTTTACTGAAGTTGTTAATCCATTTGGGAATATCATTAACTTATCTACATACTACTATCATGACTGCATGTGCTTTCCACTAAATCTTAACTTTTTTGTGTTTGTCTGCATCTACCTTCTCCTGGAATACTGCCTTCGCTTATGTGACCTGAAAGTCAGATTCTCTTGCTAGAGAGATTTTGTTATTATGTTCATAATACATCAAGGGATCGTTATGAAAGAAAAGCATGGTTTATTTATTTCGGTTCTATTTTTTTTCATGTATTTGATGATTTCGTAAAGTTGCTTACCTATTTTTCTTTGATATCTGCCTCTATTTTTGAAGTCTAGTTTCTTGCCCAGACTTTAAAAGAATAAAAAAGGCTTAGTTTGTGGAGAAGTAGTTTGATTTGTCCCTGTAATGGACACACCAAGGCTAATTTCTTCTTGTTTCAATTTTAAATATATCTAATGATAAGTTACTGGCCGATTTGACTAATCGAGGTTACTAGGAATTGTATTGGTATCGTATTTGCGTAATCTTGGTTCACTTATGAACGCGTAACTCTTATTTATATTTGAATACTTGCTTATGTGTTGCTTTAGATTCAATTTCCTTAATATGTTTTCTTCATTTTCTAGTGAATGTCTAGTAGGCGAATGTCTTAGCTCGATTTGGCCAACCATCGAAGTTTTCTTTTAGATTTTTATGTCTGCTTGTTATAATTGGAGATATGACTTTGTTTTGTGACACTTTGTTTGTTTAGATCTCTACATAGTAAGTTTATATTTCGTTTACTGTTTGAATGTGGACTTATCATATTGAAAACTTGAAGAATTACAATTCTTAGCTATTTATCACCTGAGATAGCATACAATAACTCTTTCGTGAGATTTAACTGATATAGCTTCTCTAAACCTATGCTTGCTGCTATTAGTATGCCTCATGGGTTGATGTAAAAAGGGAAAATATGACTATGCGACTAATCATGTTGCTTAATGCTTCTTACCAGTACCCTTAAATGTGTTCAAATTCTCACTATTAGCTTGACTTAATCTTACGCATACCTTGTCAAATTCACATGTTGGTTTGTGCTAGTTGATATTGTTAGAATATTGCATCATATTCCTTATTCGGCTTCAAGTCAGATGCTTACGTGTTTCTTATTTTTGTGCATACAAATTTCAATTTGAGTCCGTTGAGACTTTATCCTTGCTTTTTCCCGAGTTTACGTCATTTCTTGTATACGAGTGTTGGAAGGAGTCTTGTTTTCAAATTCCAAAGGACTGTTATGCAGAAAATACAGGAAGTCAGTGATATACACTGATATGCAACAAATATACACTAAGTGTATATCACAGGAAATATGGGCCGAAGCCTACTGGCAGCAGCAGATGGGGAAGATTTATATGGGCTAAGCAGGCCCAAAATTATAGAAATAGGGTAGGTGGAAGATTAGGCCTACTAAGCCCAATCTTTATTTACTCTCTCCTTGATTATTATTAATCTAATTGTTTCTCCAATATTGCCTCCATTTATGTTAATTTTCATTATTAATGATTTTTTAGATGTTGAAATTATTCGTACAATTTATTTTTTGTGGTTTCAAGTGTTAATTAATTTCAAACTTAGACAATTTTTGTAAAATTAGTCCATTCTTTCAAATTTAGTCAACATTCTTTCAAATTTAGTCAATTCTTTTAAATTTAGTCAAATTCTTTTAAATTTAGTCAATTCTTTTAAATTTAGTCAATTATTTCAAATTTAGTCAATTCTTTCAAAATTAGTCAATTTTTTCAAACTAGATAACTTTTTTTTAAAAGTCGGTCAAATCTTTAGAAGTTAGTCAAATTTCCAATCATCGGTCAACCACAAGTTAGCAGTTATTTTGAGTGATTAATTTCTTCTCAAAGTGGAATTGAACCCGAATCCTTCTTTTGGTATTTTAAAAAGAATTTTCTATTAAGTCTTTTTAAATATTTATTGGTTTTCTAGTTATCCTTAAAATTAGGTGACGACTCTTTAAGTTTTAGAAATTTGGTTTATACTTAAATTAATTAAGTATTAAATCATATTTTCGAAATTAAAGTCATTTTTTGAATTAACAGATGGTGTCTTCTTGCACATGTACAATGTTTCTATTTATGCATGTTTTACATCAAGCATTGTTTATGCATGCCATATTACTAATATACTATCTCTTGCTTAAAATTGTGCATTTTGATTATGTTACCTATCCATTATTTTGTGGCATCGAACATACTTAGTACATTCAAATGTACTAATGCATACTCTATGCCTACATGATGTTACATGTAGGAATCGGAGCTCCTTGCAATCATCCTCATTCTCCCCATGGCTAGTACTATCTTCTTAAATCAAGTTTGGTAAGTCCTCAAATCCGGTGATGATATTTCTTGTTCTTATGCTATGTTAAGACTCTCATTATCTAATTGTATGTTTTTGACTATGAGGATGAGCCTAGAAATTGGTCTTGGCCCCTACTCAATTCTATGTTTAGAGGTGTTGTTGGACAGGTTATGTAGTTATGCTTGAGCTTGACTCTTCTAATGTTTGATGATATGAAAGACTTCCCCTAGCCCCTTATCCTTAATTCTATTTTCTTATAGTTGTTTAATTGTTTCCAGACCAAGGATATATAATGATATATTAAGAGGTTTGTTTGGGGTCCCTTTGAGTTCACCATTCGCATGTCATGTCTAGTCCCTAGGATTAGGTCTTGATAAATATTGCATCAGAGCACTAGGTTTGTAATGGTCCTTGGCATCCAACACACCGCATTGATTAGACACTTATTCATTGTCATATTGTGTACCACGACTATAAGTAAGAGGCTATCATCTTAGAAAAAAATTTTCTTCTTCTTGATCTATATCATGCTATATAGTTAAAGTAAGGACTTCCCCTAACAAATGTTCTTTGCTGTGTTAGATCATGCCTAACACAAGAGGAAGAAGAACCTGCACTCCAGAAGAACAACCGACTCATGGAGAGCTATGGGATGTTCTCACCTTACTAGCTCAAGTCATGGCTAAACAAGCCAATCAAGGGTTCCAAGCCCCTTATGCTTGTACTCCGATTTTTCGGGTGAGGGACTTTATGAGGATGAACTCATCGAAGTCCAATAGATCGAAAGTGGATGAGGACCCTCAATAATTTATTAATGAGGTATACATGGTGTTGCCCATCATAAGTGTTAGGTCGGAGGAGAAGGCGGAGTTGACGACTTACTAACTCAAAGGGGTAGCTTAAATATGGTACACTCAATGGAAAGTGGAGAAGAGAAAAGATAATGTGATTTTATGGGAGTTGTTTAAGGCTTCCTTTCATCACCTGTTCTTCCCACTTGAGATTAGTGTGGCAAAAATGATGGAGTTCATGAACTTGAAGCAAGAATAAATGAGTGTGAGGGAGTATGCTCTCAAGTTTAATCAACTCTCTAAATATGCTCCACCCTTTGTTTCTGATCCGAGGTTAGAATGAACAAATTTGTGATAGGTGTATCCGATTTGGTGAGTGAGGAGTGTCACTCTGCTATGTTGATTAGTGACATGGATTTGTCCTGCATATTGACATATGCCGAACAAATGGAGAGGGAGAAGTTGAGAAAAAGGAGGAGTGGTGAGGATAAGTGGGCCCATTTTGATGGTAAGTTCAAAGGTCTCAAAAGTGTCTGGTTTCATCAAGGCCAAGGGTCTACTCATGCTCCTAATAGGAGATAATAGGAGGTTTGCGAATGACAGCTCAAGGGTACAAGGTGATGGTGGTGTGGCGCTCAATATTGTGTGCCAAAATATGGTAAGGCTCATAGAGGTCCATGCTTGATGGACACTGGTGCTTGCTTCGGTTATGGTGAAATGGGGCATAAGAAGGTTGATTATCCTTATGATTAAAACAAGGGTGGAGATGTTCATCTACAAGGAGGGGGCGCAGATGCAGTTCCTTTGTGGAGAGAAGGCTAGCAAAGTCGTGCCCGAAGGCACAATCGATTTTACGCTTTTCATGGGAGGCAAGGGGTTGATGGGAAAGCCCGATGTCATCACTATTATGTTAAAAGTCTTTAATTTTAAAATACACGAACTGATAGATCCGGTTATCACTCTTTCTTTTATTACCCCCTTTATTGCCAAAAAGTTTTATGTTGACCCCAAATTATTGTGTGAGTCTTATGAGGTGTCTACTCCTATTGGTTCATTTCTTGTTACTAGAAAGTTATATTGAAATTATCCCGTTTGTGTTTTGCATAAGATAATGCCTAGAGATCTTGTTAAGTTGGATATGGTGGATTTTGATATAATTCTTGGGATGGATTAGTTGCATGCATATTATGCCTCTATTAATTGTAGAACCTATAGGGTTAAATTCTATTTCCCAAATGAACCTATCCTTGAGTAGGAGAGTCATGATATGGTGGTCAAGGGTAGCTTTATTTCCTGCATTAAAGCCCAAAGGATGGTCTCTATGGGGTGTCTCTGTCATCTTATGAGGGTTAGGGATGTGGAGTCTAAAGTCCTTCCAACAGAGTTGGTTCCAGTGGTTAATGAGTTCCTAGATGTCCTCTGTAATGACCTTCCCGATGTTCCTCCTAAAAGAAAAATAGATTTTGCTATAGATCTCCTTCCCGACACTTAACCTATTTCTATTCTTCCTTACTGTATGGCCCCAATAGAATGGAAGGCATTGAAAGAGAAATTAAAGTATTTGTTGGAGAAGGGTTTTATTAGTCCTACCCAATGACCTTGGGGTGCACCAGTGTTGTTTGTGAAGAAGAAGGATGGTTCTGTTAAAATGTGCATTGATTACCAGTAGCTTAATACGGAAACAATAAAGAATAAGTATGCTCTACCAAAGATTGATGAACTTTTTGACCAATTTCAAGGTTCTAGTCAGTTATCTAAGATTGATCTTTGGTCTGGGTATCATCAAGTGAAGGTGAGGGAGTGTGACATTCCCTAGACGGCCTTTTGGACTAGATATGGGCACTATGAATTTGCGGTTATGTCTTTTGGTTTGACTAATGCACCGACTATCTTCATGGATCTTATGAATAAGGTCTTTAAACCCTACCTTGATTTTTTGTGGTGATATTCATTGATGATATCTTTATCTATTTACATAGTGAGGAGGATCATGTGAGTCACTTGAGGGTGATGTTGCAAATCTTGAGGGAAGAGAAGTTGTATGCTATGTATGAAAAGTGTGAGTTTTGGTTGAAAGAGGTTGCCTTTCTAGGTCATATGCTCTCGAGTGATATTATAAAGGTGGATCCTAAAAAGACAGAAGTAATTAGAAATTGCCTAGGCCTTTGACTCCATCATATATTGGAATCTTCATAGGCTTAGCAGGTTACTATTGGAGGTTTGTAAATGGGTTCTCTTCTATTTCTTCTCCCATGATTAAATTGACCCAAAAAAGGCTATGTTTGTATGGATTGATGAGTGCGGAAAGAGTATCTAAACCTTGAAGGATAAGCATGTCTCCACTTCTATCTTGTCTCTACCGAAATGGTCGGAAAGGTTTGTTGTGTATTGTGATGCCTCATGAATTGGTTTGGGTTGTGTTTTGATGCAAAATGGTGAAGTGATAGCCTATACTTCTAGACAACTTAAGGTGCTTGAAAAGAATTATCTAACCCATGATATTGAATTGTCCACCATGTTTTTGCTTTGAAAATCTAGCATCATTTATTTGTATGGGGTACATATTGATGTAGTTACCTATCATAAGAGTCTCCAATAATTGTTCGCTCAAAAGATCTCAACTTGAGGCAACAATGATTGTTAGCACTTTTTATGTATTATGATATGAGTGTGCATCATCATCTCGGTAACACTAATGTTATGGCCGATGCTTTGAGTAGTGTGTCTATGGGTATCCTAGCTAACGTTTATTATTGGGGGCTAAGAGGGGGCTAGAGAGGTCCATCGGTTGGCTAGATTGGGGGTTAGGTTAGAAGAGGTTGATAATGGTGGTATTGTGGTTTTTGATAGTTCAAAGCCTTCCTTGGTTGATGAGGTAAAAGCGAAGCAAATCTATACCCCACCTTATTAGAATTAAAGGCCTTGGTGAGAGATGGCATGATGGAGGTTTTGTCCCAAAGGGGAGATGGTGCCCTTAGGTACTATGGGAGGTTGTGTGTGCCTAATGTTGATGGCTTTAGAGCGAAGATTCTTAATGAGGCTCATAATTCTTCCTATTCTATTCACCCCTGTTCTACAAAGATGTATAGGGATTTGAAGGATGTATTTTGGTGGGGATGTATGAAGAAAGACGTTGCTAATTTTCTATCCGATTGTCATAGTTGCCAAAAAGTCAAAGCCAAACACCAAAGGTTGGGTGGCCTAACCCAAGATATAGCGATTCCTACTTGGAAGTAGGAGGCAAATAACATAGATTTTGTCGTTGGGTTGCCTAAGACTAGAAAAGGTTTTGATTCTATTTAGGTTGTGATTGATAGAATGACAAAGTCGACTCATTTCCTACTGGTTAAAACTAATTATGGTGCAGAGGATTATGCTAAGTTGTACATTCATGAGTTGGTTAGATAACATGGGCTGATATTGTCTATCATATTGGATTATGGTGCTCATTTCACTTTTCACTTTTGGAAGTCCTTCAAAAGATGTCTTGCACCTACGTAAAGCTTAGTAAGACTTTTCACCCTTAAATGGATCACCAAGCCAAAAGAACTATCCAAACTCTTGAGGATATTCTTAGGGCTTGTGTATTGGAGTTTAAGGGTAATGGTTGGAAAGACCATCTTCCATTCATTGAGTTTGCTTATAATAATAGCTATCATTCTAGCATTGGTTTGACTCTGTTTGAGGCCCTCTGTAATAGACGTTGTAGGTCCCAGTTCGATGGTTTGAGGTAGGGGAAATGGCATTGTTGGGTCCGTATCTGGTCATAGAGGCCATGGAGAAGGTAAGGTTGATTAGGGAAAGGTTGAAAATAGTCCAAAGTCATCAAGATTCCAATGTTGATGTGAGGAGAAGGGATCTTGAATTTAAGGTTAGTGCTTAGGTCGATTTGAAGGTATGACCCATGAAGGGTGTGGTTTATTTCGGTAAAAATGGTAAACTTAGTCCAAGATGTGTGGGTCCTTATAGGGTGTTGCAGATGATTGGTAAGGTAGCCTATGAGTTGGAGTTTCCTAGTGAAATGGACATGGTTCATCCGGTATGGGTGTAGGTGATCAAAATGCTATTTAATCATTAGATGTTGTGGGGGTTATGGAAGACAATTTGACTTATGAGGAGGTTCTGGTAGAAATTTTGGATAGAAAAGTGAAGAGGTTGAGGAAAATGGAAGTTGCTTCTGTCAAGGCTCTTTTGACAAACCAAGTTGAAAGTTCTACTTGGGAAGCTGAGGCGAACATGCACAAGCGATATCCTTATCTCTTCTATATTACTCAAGCCAAATGTACTAATCCCAAGTCCTTTATGTTATTTTAAGTCTTATGTATTATCCCATATATCACTTTTATGCATTCATGTTTGTGTTGACAAGCTCTTAGTAATTTTGACACTTTGTAGAGATTTTTGAAAATGATGTTCAAGTATATCATTGAATTCCTTTGGGGCTAATCTCTTCATGTTTCTTTGACATTCTGGAATGAATGTTGCCAAAGGGTAGATATTGTAATGACCCCATAAAGTGCCCAAAAATATGCCTCAAAAGTGCCCATAATCGTAATTTTCATATATATCAAAATCTATGCGTGATATCAAAAATCTGACTCCATATCTTGTTTAGGAGAAACATTGAGTAGGTAATAGGTCTAACCTTGACTGTATAGCTACCGTAGTAAAATTTGATTGTCCCAATTTTGCGCAAAACAGCGGAGGTGCACGATTGTACTGCGAAGCGGACCCATCGCGAACTTATGTATTTTGTTGCCAGTTTTCCCACATTGGTCCAAGGCTTTGGGGTCTTCTACCTATGACTTCTTATCCGTAAAAACACCTATGTTTAGTCACATTTTTTATTCATATCATACAAGACATTCCCCAATACTATCTCAAATACTTAGACAAATATTGCACCTAAAATTCAAGTGCCAAATCTCATTCTGGATCTAAGGATTTTATTCAAACTTCAACTCTCCATTCAAATCTTCTTCAAGAAAACCTCCAAAGTGTAGGCATGTGGGTTTTAATCATTTGGTCCTTTCACATATGGTGCCCAACCTTCTTTTTTTATATAAATTGCATGTTTCTACATTGATTTACATACATGTCCTGCTTATTATGAATTTGACTATGAACTAAGTTCAGTTTTCATAAAAGTGTGACTGTTTAAGCATGTTTTGAGCTATGAATCTATGATCTATCTTGGTATTTGATGAAGGGTTTTGATGCATATTGCATGAGGGTATTACCAAGTGTTGGTGGATTAATTTACTATAAATTGTTTTGCATGATTTCACTCTTGAATTGCATGATTTTACACTAGCATTACACACCCGCCAAATATTTGATAAAATGTCCGATTAGGGTTTCTTGAGGAGTTGTAGTACTAATGCATAATATATGAGTTATATGACTTTATGATTATGAAAGGAAGGTATATAGTCATTTATTGAGAAAAGTATACTTAGTGTTGCAAGTTGACCGTAACCAAGTTGAGGGGTTGGTACTTCAAAAACCTTGATAGGAGGTGGTAAACCCATTAAATAAGTTGAGGGTTTTGTATCTCAAACACCTTGATGGGAAATAGTAAATCCATTAACCAAGTTGAGGGGTTGGTACCTTAAACACCATGATGGGAGGTGGTAAACCCATTAACCAAGTTGAGGGGTTGATACCTCCAAACACTTCCAAGGGGTGGTTTACCTTGGATTCGAAGTACTAAGCGGCTTGGTCTATGATGAGAAGTCTCTTCCTACACATGTATTATGTTTCTATATAAGCATGTTTTACTTTAAGCACTGATTATGCATGCCATGTTGCTAATATACTATCTCTTGGCTATGAATATGCATTTGGATTTTGTTGCCTATCTATTGTTAAATTGCATCCTACATACTTAGTTCATTTAAACATACTAATGCATACTCTATGCTAACATGATGTTACCATGTAGGGATCAGAGCTCCTCACAATCATCCTCATCCTCCCTGTGGATAGTACTATCTTCTTAAAACAAGTTGGAGACTCCTCAACTCTGGGGATGATATTTCTTGTTCTTATGGTATGTAAAGACTCTCATTATATAATTGTATGCTTTTGACTATGAAGGTAAGTCCAAAAGGTTGTCTTGTCCCGAGCTCAATTCTAAGTTTAGAGGTGTTGTTTGATTCGTTATGTAGTTATGCATGAGCTTGAATCTTTTGATGTTTAATGATATGAACGAATTTCCTTAGACCCTTATCTTATTTCTATTTTCTTGTGGTTCTTTAATTACTTCCATGACCAAGGATGTGTAATGATATGTTAAGATGCTTGTTTGGGGTCCCTTCCAGTTCCCCATTCGTCATGTCACTTCTAGGCCCTATGCTTGGGTCATGACATCCTCTCTGGATAGAGTCATCTAAACAGAATTACTCCTATAGTAGCCTTCTTTATTAGACTGGTAGTGTGGACTGTGAAAGCCTGAGTCTACCCAACTCTAACAACAGCTCTAGTCTGAGGTCTAGTAGCCTCCAAGTCTGTTTGGACACTCAGCTCCTATCTCTGAGCTCATCCTCTGAAGACTATCTCTTACCCTCTTCTGTAGGGTCCTGATCTTGTCATGTTTAACTATTGGGCCATAGTACTTAAACATGAACATTTACACATCTTTGCTAGCCCTAAAAATAAAGAACTAAAATACAAAAACAAGTGAAGTTGAGGTGCAGAAGGGTCTACGAGGGAACCTTTATGGACCATAGTAGACACTAAAAGCTATAGAGGGCTCAGGTAAAAAAATGGTCGCAATAATTTTGCTCGTTGAAAAAGTCTACAAGTCCAAGTACGACTCGTTAAATAGTTCACAAGCTGTAGATTGAGTCATAAATATTTCTGGTGTTTGTAATGATTTTAGGCAGGGATCTACGAGACCTCTCAATGAGCCGTAAAGTGCTCTATCACTCATAGAAGGTCTTGTCCGATGGATAATCAGAAACCCTAAGTTTCTTAAATCTTGTATAGCGTGTAATTATGACTCATGGAATATTCTGTGGGCCATAAAAGCAACTCTTAGACAAGAGACTCGATTACCTGAGATTTTAACTCCATCACAATAGACCTCATATGACTTTTGCAACATATATTCTATTAATATAAAAAACACCCATATGATTTTCACATAACAGCCAATACCCCAACATACTATTGAACATATATACCCTATAAAAATACATAGACATGTTTCTCCAATCATTCTGACTATGTGTGAATGTTTTCACAATAAAAATATGCACCTATGTCATCACCCACCAAATTACGCACAAAATCAATTCATCATATATGGTAGGTGATTCAATATGTGCCAAACATACTATTCAAATCACACTATCAAAGCAATGATACCTAATTATGGACATAAAATCATATTCAAACATCGGCACCCCTATTTCAATTAGTAACATGTCAATTTCACACATGGTTTTGTGTATGAACTATCATTTCCAACATAGTTTCCAATTTAATAGTTTAAACACAGGAAGTTAAAGTTATTTACTTAAAACTTACTAAGTTGTGTGACAAATTTGTAGAAGATGAAGGAGCTGAGAGGCACAAAAACCCTAGGTCATTGAAAAATCTTGACGAAAAATAGGGGTACAACTGCCATCGGTGGTCGAAATTTCTTGGGGTTGGGGTTGGCAAGGTGTTTTTGTAATTTAAGTTTAAATGAGGTCAAAATAATTTGACCCCATTGTTATCTAATGGACTTGGACTCTACAAAACACCGATTATTAGTCGTAGAGTATTTTATGGCTCATAAACTATGGTTTCATAGAATATCCAAATCCTAGATTTTAGGAATTACTAAACCGACCAGTCTACAAGCCATAGAGTGGAGTACAACTCATAGCATTTGTTGTAGAGACCTCAACACTTAGAAAAGTTTTAGAAAACTCAGTTAGGGTCCACAAGGCACATTCATGTCCCGTAGTTTTATCTACGGATCATAAAGTTTGCTTGTGGACTAGAGTGCACAAAGTTTTACTTATTGGAAATCTCTTCGATCTGATGTACATGTCTTAAACTCTTTTACAGCCTATAGAACCAGTCATAGACACTCTTCTTGAGGCTTTTCTCAGCCTAAATTCGCAGACTTAGCCATGTAGCTGCATATTCTTCATAGAACACACTATTACCCTATTTGCAACCAAGCCAATGTCCAAAATTACAACTAAAACACAAGAAAATAATCTACCTTTGGGTCCAGAAACTTAAATTAAAGCTATAACTACACTATTATATCAAAGTCCTTGGGTTGCCTCCCAAGTAGCTCTTGATTTATTGTCGCAGCATGACTTGGACAAATTGGTTACTTAGACTTCGTCAATTTCCAAGACATCATTCTGCAAATCATCTGGCCACTTCATGGACTACTAAATACTGAATACAATCTCTTCATTGTTCTATTAGAACCTGAGTTGATCGACTTTCATATCAACTAGTGCTTGCCTAGTGGCTTAAAATTGTATTCACAACATGATTGAGACATTGAAGTTTACTTTGCAATCTAGGATCACATATTCTCCAGGGAATGCGAACTTCTCAACTTTGACTAGTACATCATATAATATCCCTATAGGCTTTTTCTCCGTGCGATTGGCCATTAATAACCGCAATCTTATTGGAGTAGGGGCTTCCAATTTGAGCTTCATAAAGACCATAAAGGATATCAGACTAATGTTAGGACCTATATCACATATTGCCCTTGCAAAATCTACATATCAAATGGTGCAGGGTATGGTGAAAGCACCAGGATCTTCCCTCTTCTAAACTAAGGACCTTATAGCAATAGAACTACAATGCTAGAACTCTTGGCAGAGCTCTTGACTTATAATGCGATTCTTTGTAACCAAGTCTTTCCTATACATGGCATACACTGGCATTTTCTCCAATGCTCCCATGAGGGAGATGTTGATGGAGAGCTATTTTAGCATGGAGAGAAAGTGCTTAAACTTGCCTTCCTCATCCCTCTTTTTGATTCTTTGAGGGAAGGGAGGAGGAGGCCTACGAATGAGCTTCAACTTTTGTGGTACAATAGTAACTTCACTCTTCCCATCCTTACCATGATCATCTCTTACATTTGCACCCTTGGCCACAACTATCTTCTGTCAAACCTCATCATCATCGACTAGTATAGGTTGATTAATGGCGCTCATTGCACCATGAGTAGTAACCGACATACACTGCCTTTCATTCTTAGGATTCTGAAATATGTTGCTAAGCAATGTTCCCTTTGAAACTGATTAAGTTGATTTGACACTTGACCAAACTATTGATTAAACTGGAATTCTTAGATTTCATAACCATCAGAGTCTCATCCTATGTCTCTACTTTAATCAACAGGCAATGAAACATCTCCTTAATTCTCAAACTATTTGCACCTACATTGCGGTTATGTGGTGGCATATAGGAACTATTTTTTAAGCCATCTTTGCAACCCCAACCTGTATTGCTATCTAGGCCTTTGTTCTGATCATAATATCCTCTATGGATGTCCCTAAAATCTCTATCTCTATTGAAGTTCCAACCTTGGTTTCCTTGACCTTGGCGCAAATTTTCCTGATTGAACCCTTGGGCGTTAGTCTGAAAACCTTCCATTTGATATGCAATGAAACTGGTGTCCTCCTCATAATAAATCTCCTTATATATGGGTGCAAGTGATGGTTTATGAACCACTGCATTGACTCGCTCTTGGTTCTGCTTCATTATCACCTTCATATCTATGAGAATTCGGGCAAGCTCTTGTATAACTTATTTGTTTATCTTTCTTTGCTCTAACCAACAATAATAGTGCATGAATCTTTTATAGATGTTTTGTCTCTCTTCCCCCATGCACGATTAGTATTGAAAACTCTCTCTATCCATTCTGCTATCCTTGAAAATGTCTAATCTAGGAACATGCCCCCCATGATAGTGTCAGCATAAGCTTGACTATTCTCAGCAAGGGAACTATAAAAGATCTATATCAAGGCATCATTAACTGTGTTGTGGTCGGGGACTCACCTCAAGCATTTGGTAAACCACTCCCAAGTAGTACTAATTGAATCACTAGTACTTTGCTCAAAATTGTTGATATGGTCATTCATTTTGAGCTTCTTCGATCTAGGGAAGTACCTCTCCAAAAAAGCCTTCTGTAAATCTGTCCAACTGGTGATCTAATTTGCAAGAAATTAGATAGCCGTAATACTGCTTTACCACTAAGAGACAGTGGAAGACACAAAGTACCACAACATTTATAGATACATTATGTGTTCCCATCATACTTTTATAGATAAATGCAACATTATATAGATGGCTATGAGGACCCTCGATTGGTAAGCCTGCAAATAGTCCACAATTCTGTAGCATCTGAAGCAACCAATTTGAGATTATGAAATTTGTGTTTTTCCATAGTTATGGCAACACAATAGTTCTAGTAACCTCCATAGCCATAGATTTGGCCTGTAGTGATCCCACTGATAGGCACTGACATTAAAATCCCGAGGCTATAGAGCAATATCCTAAAGAGGAGATGGATTATTATGATCAACATTCTCATTCTTGTTTCTATTTAGAGTTGTTTTTGCCAAGTTATTGGCATTGTGTTGGGCCATTCTCCTTAACTTTCTATAGATCTTTGGGTCAAACCAAGCCAAGGGTCTTCCTCGACTTCTTGTATTGGGAATAAACTACACTTACACCCTACAAAGAAGAAAAAATAACAAAAAAAATATAAAATATGGGAAATAAGGTTTAATACTCAAATCACTATAAATTAACTAAGTCTAGCCATATTCCCCAGCAACGGCAAAAAAATCTTGATATCACCCAAGTTACACCTTCCTTTTGAGGATAAAGTGGTCATTGTCAAGAACAGAATCTCACAAAGGTTATGGTCGAACCCAAGGGAATACGTAGACTCTAGAGAATTCAATTTCTGCTATTTGGGTAATTAACCAACTTACTTCCCCAAAAGAGGGGGGTTTCCAATAATTAATAGCAAAAACACCTAACTTACATAAGAGTGACATCAATATAGTGAGAAACTAGGGTATTGTGTTCCCTAACCCAAACTGAGTATGACACTAATTATTTTCTAGTGTGTAGCATGCAAGATGGTAAGTTAAGTTCACCAAAACCCTTTGGTCAAAGTAGAGAAGCAAATTTCACTATGTGACTTGGCCCATCTCTATAGTATGCATTACTAATCCTTACCTATTAGTCCAATACAACATCCCTTTGGCCCAATTCTATTGATTAGACAAGAACATATCAATCAAATCATGTTAATTAATCTCTATTCCTATTCATTACTACATTGGTCCATTCAGTAACAATACGTAGGTTCTAATGTTGGCCATCACTAGAAAACATGCAAAACAAAAAGTGTTAATTAATACATGCATGCACACTTTCAAAGAATTATGAATTATCTGGTTTTACCTTGTTAGTTCTTCATGGTTTCGACAACCCTAGTTGTGGATTTAGCTACTCATGATTTGTGTAGATGCAAGACTTATGAATCGATATAACATAACAGAGCACTTACATAATTGAATTTAGAATAAGCTAATCCAACTTAAAAAAGAATCACAATATTAAAGATGAAATCAAAATACAAGTGTTGTCAATACTCTCCAATGTAATCTCATAATTTTCTCTCTCTAATTACTGAGTTCTCTGAGTACTATACAAAAACATCTGAAAATAACCTAAGAAACCTATTTGTAATATTTAAAACACAAGTTCATAACATAATAAGATAGCTTGGTCAGCACGCCTCATGAATATGTTTATGGGCTGTATTACTTTCCATGGCCCGTAATTGAGGTATCATACAGAGCTGCTGCAAAACTTGACTTCAAGTCTATGACACCCCCTCTATGACCTGTAAAGTGGTTTTTGACCTGTAGAGGGGTTTCATCTGATGAATCTTCAAAAAGTTCCTATCTCTTATGCTTAGGGCACAAACCATGTTCTACGACTCGTAATCATTCGACGACCCATCTACATGTTTATAGAATGAACTTCAGAAAATAAACACCTTACTGGATTTGGCAACAAAGCCATCACTACATATAAAGGGTCTTGTACTACATCAGAAATTAACAAATTCTGTATTTTTTCCTCAAAACAAGGAAAACCCTGGATTCCTGCAAACATAATACAAAATCACTTAAAACCAACAAACATCACATTGAGAGCACACAAAATTCCAAGTTTTAAGCATTGAAACTATTGTATTTTGACAATAAATCACTCAACAATCTTATAAGGATCTTCATACAAGGACTCAACTTGCCTTTCTTACCAAATATGCATTATACGATCATAGGTGAGTCCTTTATATATACACAATCACCAACATGAAACTCAAGATCCTTTTTCCTAACATTCGAATAAGACTTTTGGCAACTTTGAGTCATTTTCAAGCTTTCCCTATTCAACATCACCTTATCCATAGCCTTTAACACCAAATCCAGGCCAGTGAAATCGATTTCTCTCAACTCAATCCATCCCACATGTGATCTACAACTCTTACCATGCAAAGTCTCAAATAGAGTCATACCAATGGTAGCATGAAAGCCATTACTATAAAAAAAACTGGATGAGTGTAGATGATCATCCCAATTAAACTTGAACTCAAACAGACATGTACAATCCCTCGATATATACTCCTAAGTTTGAATTGTCCTTCCAGCTTGTCCGTCAATTTGAGGATGAAAAGTGGTACTTAACCTCACCTTGGTGCCAAGTCCTCTTGAACTGATCTCCAAAAGTGAGAAGTAAATCATGTGCCAGAATCCAATATGATAGAACTACGGACACCATGCAACCTCACTAATTCTTGGATATATAACCTTGCATAATATTCGGCATTAAAGGTAGTCTTAGCTAGTAGGAAATAGGCTGATTTAGTCATTTGATCAATAGGAACCCAAATTGAATCTAATTACTTCTGGGTCTGAGGAAAACCATCCACAAAATCTATGTTCACGTCTTCAAACTTCTAAGTGGGAATCTCAATATTGTGGGCCAAACCACCGACCCTTTGATTCTGTACCCTCACTTATTGACAATAGGTTATTTGAATATAAACTTGGCTATATCCTTCTTCATACCATGCCACAAATACACTTTCGTCAAATCCTGATATATTTTGATAGATCTTGGGTTAATTGAATAATGGGAGTTATGGACTTCACTCATAATCACCTCTCTAAGACCATAAACATTTAGAACACACAACGTACCTTAATATCAAAGTACACCATCTCCCTCTTTTGAGAAAACCTCTATATGATTTTCAACAACCAACGTCTTCAACTTAACCAATGATGGATCTAAATCTTGTTTAGTTTTGACATCAACTACCACAGAGGATACAACCTCATTTTGAATGTGAATATACACCCAGTATAGCTAAATAGTGAACATCTTTTACCAAATCCTTCTTTCCTTCATCAACATAAGACACACTCCCCATAGGCAGCCTACTAAAAGCTTTGGCTATAACATTTACCTTGCTAGGATGATGTTGCACACTCATATCATAGTCCTTAAGGAGTTCCAACCACGTCCTTTGCCTCAATTTAAGATCCCTTTGGTGAATACATCTTGAAAAATCTTGTAATAGGTAAAAAGATGAATATGAACCCTATAAAAATAGTGTCTCCAAATCTTTAAAGCAAACACCACAATTGCTAACTCAAGGTCATGAGTCGTGTAATTATGCTCATGCACCTTCAATTACCTTAATGCATAAGCTATCACCTTTAAATGTTTCATAATCATACAACGAAATCCAATTTTGGAAGCATCACAATACACCATAAACCCATCTAAACCATCTAGTAGAGTTAAAATAGGAGTTGATGTAAGTCAACCTTTCAATGTCTGAAAACTCTTCTCACACTCATCCAACCAGACAAACTTGGCCTTCTTTTGAGCTAACTTTATCAATGGAGATGTACTAGATGAGAAACCTTCAACAAATCTACCATAATAACCATCCAATGCTAGAAAACTTTGAATATCCAAAGGAGTCAATTGTTTAGGCAAATTATTCACAGCCTCGATCTTCTTCAGGTAAACCCTAATACCATCACCAAACAACATATGACCAAGAAAAGCTAATTCACCCAACCAAAAGTCACATTCCCTAAACATGGCATACTATTACTTCTCCCTTAAAGTCTAAAGAATAAACCTAAAATATTTCATATGCTCTCACTCACTTAAGGAATAAAAAAGGATATCATCAATGAAGACAACCACAAAACTATCAAGAATTGGCTTGAACACCTATTTCACAAGATTCATAAACATAGTCGAAGCATTAATCAAACCAAATAGTATTACCACAAATTCAAAGTGCCCATATCTAGTTCAGAAAACCATTTTAGGAATGTCACACCTACTAACATTCAATTGATTATAATTGAAATAAGGAGATCAATCTTTGAGAAATAGGTAGCTCCATGAATTTGATCAAACAAGTCATCAATCCTTGGCAATGGGTACTTATTCTTGATGGTAACCTTATTCAATTTCCTATAGTCGATGCACATTTTAAGTGACCAATCTTTCTACCGAAGCATAACATGGCAATATAGTTGGCCTAATGAAGCCTTTCTCCAATAAGTCTTTCAAATTTATACTTTAAGTCTTTCTACTCAGTACGTGCCATATGATTAGGACAAAAAGAGATAGATTGAGTATCCCAGAGAAGATTTATGCAAAAGTCTACTTCACTTTTGGGAGAAATACTAGGCAAGTCTTTAGGAAACACATTTGAAAACTCCTTCACCTCTGCAACCGATTCAAGAGTAGGTGAGTCAGACTACATATCCTTAAAACTAACAACAAGATAGATACATACCTTAGAAATCATCTTTCAGGTCTTGAGGTAGGAAATAAACCAACCTTTAATAGCGAAGCCACTATCCTTCCACTAAAGAACAAGCTCATCCAAAAATTTGAACTTGACCAATCCATCTAGAGAATAACATCAAAATCAACTATCTCAATTCCACAGATCACACAAGATGACTTTGTGCAAAATAGAAACAAGACAACCCTAATAGACTCTTCAGGTAGTAATAGACTCATCTACGGGAGTATAAACCAGAAAGGTCTCCCTTCAAATTTCAGGGCTCAAATAAAACTTAACAACTATAAAAGGATTCACAAAAGATAAATTCTCAACAAGATCAGGAAAACCATAAGAATCAAAATATATGAATTTTAGCATACTAGTCACTATATTTGAATTCTCTAAAACTTCCAAATAGTATGCAAACCATAGAACTTTTTGTGCCTGGGGCACCATCTTTTGTAGATCGTTGCTAGACTATACCTCCTTGTGACACTTGACACTGATCCTTCTGGGCAAATTTAGGAAAATTAACTACCTTTTGTTTCTTATCACCATGCCCATAGGATGTATCGAAATCTCTCCAACAAGTAGACGAGTTATTCTTCCCACATGTACTGCACTGAGAAGGCATTGGCTGACCTCCAACCATGCATTAAGAGGAGGCACCCTAGCATTGGCAACCCTTGTATTAGAACATTTCCCCTGTTAAAAATGACCACAACCACCCTTAGAGTTATAGAACCCACTATCATAATAGGTCCACTTAGAATCATGCACCCTCTACTCCTTAAGCTTTTCTCCTTCCATCTGTTCAACATATATCATGATCCTGGAGATTTCCGTCTCCCAAATAAGAATAAACGTATGACATTGTTTCACAAACAAATTAGAGTTCACAGAAATAAACTTGTGTGTTCTTGCACAGGAGTTAGTCACTAACATAGGAGCATACTTGGAGAGCTTTTTTAACTTGAGGGTGTAGTCCATCATACTCATACCACCCTATTTGAGGCTGATAAATTCTATCATCTTAGCTTCCCTAAGTTCAAGAGGTAATAAACCATCCAGAAAGGTAAACTTGAACTCTTCCCAATTAACTCCATTACAATAGACCCTCTCCATCAACCATTAAGTATACCATACTTGAGCCGTATCCTTAATTGATTAGCAGCCAATTTACCATTCTCCTCAAAAGTCACTCTCGTGATATTAAACACCTTAGAGAGATCATCAATTAACTCGTCAGTAACCTCATTAACTTTTGACCCATAGAACACCAGAGGATTTATCCAAGTAAAATCCCTCGCTCTAGTAGCCAAAGTAAGATCATGAGTAAGAAGATTAGCCTATCTAGTCAGGGTTGTCACCATTTAGGCAAGCATAGCAATAGTCATACAAAATTCACTTAGTGATCGCCTCTTCTACAGGTCAATGAGAAGCTTGCTTCTCATTAATCTGGGCCAATTTTATTTGGGGAGCTCTTTGTGGAGGTATCTTTTACACTGTAGCAACGATATCATCAGAATTAGGAAACCTTAATACATGTTTCTAAAGCATGACATAATATATGAAGAACTGAGAAAATTCCTAGGACAACATCACAGCCTCCCACCCGTAGGTATGGTGCACTTCACATAGATGAATAGGACTCTACTCAATGTGACATATTAGACTCTAAGGGTCATTTATAAGCCTAGTGATCTAATACCAAGCTTGTCAAAGAATAAACTTGGAGGCTAGGAGTGACATGGTAAATGGGAATCTAAGAGTCCCTAATCAAGCCTCAATGTTTCAAAATTCACATCATCAGTTCAGAAGCATATAAAAGATAGTAAACATACAGTTCTAAGGGATGGGGAAGTAGGACTCATGGTAAGGGGATGTTGTAGGGATAAGGATCAACATGGATTCATGCAACATACAACACATAAGGACTAAGGGGCAGGTAAGAATGATTCACTCTATAGAGGCAAAATAGGACTTAAGATGTACCATATTTTCACTTCATAAGATAAATTCATATCATAAAACCATTAATCTAAACATAATAACCATATCCAATAGATAGACATAATCATAATCTATGAATAATAACGCGTAGAATATATTCATACAAGAGTGTACAAGATGTCAAACAACGCCTCTAATCATAAGATAGGATAGGGGCCAAAATATGTCCTGGGCTCACTCTCAAAGCAAATAACATAAATAGAAGCAACTTAGGCTGATGGATGGTCACTTGTCCTTATAATATAGGATTTACCACAACAACTTTCTCAAATTCGACGAGCCATCAAATGGCAGATGAATGTACTCTCTGGTCCCCGCATGTTTAGGTCATATAGGCAAAAAGTATGTGTTAGTATATTTAAATATACTAAATATGCAAGCATGCAATGCATATGAACTTATTAAACCTACATTAAATGTTAGATGGTAACGAAACATATATATTGATGGAGATATATAGCAAAGAAGAGTAATATAACAATATTCCATTAAATTCATGATGCATGATTTGCCATGCAGCCTATATAAAGAGGGGATGAGACCTCAACTAACAAATAAGACCAAACGAGATATTATTTGGAATCCTAATGTTATCCCCACATGGGAAAAAAGGTGGTCTACTTGCAAATAGTAAACCATAATTCTCGTTACGAGCCTCCAATTTTGAAAAAGTAACCTTCTGTACAAGCCTACCATTTAGGATAGGGTTTTCACACTATATCATATCATTTCAAGTTTATAATCGCACCTTAAAGGACTCCCATTTTGGTGCAGGTTACCATATACATATAACAATGCTGGCATATAGTTCAAGAGAAAGGAACAGGACCGTTGGGGATATCCCTAGCGCTTCCAATTTCCTTGGTGCTAATTCATCATGCCACAAGAATATCTATCTATCTATCTATCTATCTATCTATATATATATATATATATATATATATATATATATATATATATATATGTGTGTGTGTGTGTGTGTGTGTGTGTGT
>JAOTQJ010000111.1:15685185-15695672 GCA_025642045.1 Solanum sejunctum | reverse complement strand
AGTAAAAGAGTAGCTCATTGTTGAATTGAGAAACATAAACAGTGTCTACAAGAATAGATAATATTCCAGAAAAATCTGGAGTTGAACTAAATCCAACACACCTTTTGTTTAATTTTCATGTTTCCTATCTTGTATAACTGTCCTATTGTGCAATTCAATCCTGGAAGTTCTAACTAGAGAGTTGCATGTAGGTTCCAGTCGACATTATTGAAACTTCTACTCCTATGTTTGATTCAGAACAAGCAATATTGAAAGCACAAGAGCTAAGGTTTGATTTTATATTAAAGTTTCATGAGGATTTGTGCATAATCCAAAAACTGAATAGTGTCATTGGAAGATTATCTCCTTGTCTCTTGTTTTAATTTTGAAACTGCTTCTCTGCGATTACTTATGGTTTGTTTTCCGTCTTTTATTATTACATTTTTTCCTTTCTGAAGCTTTCGGTGAATGAAAATTCTGCTTTTATAGGAAGCGAGCACGCAAGAGGAGAGGAGAGGAAGAAAAAAAACTGGAAAAGGAAAGGGAGAAGGTATGGAGTATATTCCTATTCTCAAAGAGCTTCCTGTGGTGTAAATTCAGATTCAATGAAGAAAGTTCATTGTCAATATGTTTAATGTGAGAGATCTAATGGCTGTGATTGAATAATGTGATGAACGTTTGATGCGTGATTTGAATAGTTTTCAACATGAACAGGTCTGCAAATCACTGCAGGGATTTGAGGCTCACTGTTTGAGAGATGGCATCACCTTCTAGAAATTGCTTCCCTCTTATTTGGATCAACTTTAAACTTTAGATTCTGATGATTGACTAGCATCAACCAACAAAAACATGTTTCACTTATTAATGTAATGCAAAAATGTTAAATCTGTGAAGTCTTAGCCTTGAAGCAATTATGGAAAGATTTCAGGCAGCATCTTTTGAGATAATTTGAAATGCAGGGATCCAAATACTCTACATATCTATGATTGAAACTAAACTAATAACCTGCAGCACGTTGCTGAGTAATGTGCAATTAGTTATCGTTTTACTCTTTTTTTTTCTTTGTGTGTGTGTGTGTGTGTGTGTGTGTTGGGGGGAGGGGGTGCGTGGGGTGTTTCCAGTGTCTGCTTGTTCTGTTAAGTGTTTATATTTGTAACTAGTATGTATGGTCTCACATAACTATTAGTGTTCAGCTGTTATGTGGAGGTGTTCTACTTATCAAAATGTTATTTGCAGGAAAGAATACGCGCAGGCAAAGAATGGCTTGCAGCTAAGCGAATGGCAGAGGAAAATGATAGGAAACGGTGTGTTTCTACGTTGAAGCTATGTTACTTTATAAAATGCCTTGTGCTTGGTCAAAAATCTTTATTTTAGGTTTCTGCACGCTTGCATTTCAGTTTTGAAGCACAGCAGAAGACCGAAAAAGAGGAGGAGAGAAGGGCAAGGGAAAGAGTTCGTCAAAAGCTTCAGCAGGACATGGTATTACTTCTAATTGTTAGTTAAGTTTTGTCGATACTTGTCCAAACAGTACTAATCCATTGATCAAATGCAGCCACTTTAATTGTTAGCTACAGCACAACAATCTTTTCTATTCATTCTTCATCAATCTGAATAAATGCAGTCCACTCTATTTTTTGTGTAAACTGAAACTTTTGCATATTGGCTCCCTATAGGGACCTTAGATCTGTATTTTAGTTAAGCAGCATATATCTCCAACTTCAGATCTTTTTGGGACTATGATAATTCCTGAGTCCATGTCCTGACAGGCAGAAAGGAAGGCTAGGCTTGGTTCGTCTTTGACTTGCTGTACATCTTCAAAATCCGTTAAAACCTCAGAGCAAGAGACAAAGGTATTTTGCTTTGTAATTCTGTTGATGGTTCCTAAGATTGATTTGATTCATCTATTTACAGTTTTTCATTCTTCCCTTTAAAATCACAACTCAGAATCCTTCAAAAGTTGATTCTTCCACATTATCTGGTAACTTGACTACAAAGAAAGAGGTTTTAATGGAATGCTTAAGATCTCTCAGGCGTCAGCACAAGGTATCTGATTTCGTTGTCTCTTCTGTTTCACTATTTGGTTCTCAACAAGTTTCCAGTTTCTTACAAGACTATGCAAACTAGCTTTTGACTTCTTTCCTTCTGTTTGCTTAAGGTTGTTCAGGAAAGTAATTATAACAATGTATGCATTATAAAATATCAAGTTACACTGAATTATCAGATGTCAGCTTTGAAAGCCATGCTCCATCCAGTATAATCATATTGCTAAATGTTCATATGTTTCAGGAGGAGGATGTGAAAGTGCAATGGGCCTTCAAAACTTTGTTAATTTATGTGAGGAACATCGTTAGCAATCCTGATGAAGGAAAGTTCAGGAAAATCCGGCTTAGTAATCCAGCTTTCCAGGTGAGTACTTTTTAAGCACACACTGAAAGAATGAAACTTTACTTCATTTCTGATACTGTAAGGTTCGAGATAGTAATATCTATGAGGAGAGAGGCTGGGAGCTGGATCTCTCACCCTGGCCCCTCATTTCTCTCTATTGTTTCTTGCATGTATATCTGATTGTGGGGACATGTGTTATGTGTTGGTTGATGTAATGGGGTAGATGCAGATTAGGATCTTACGATTCATTCAATATAATCTTGTCCATTTCATCCAGGTCCTCGGCGCCATGTGGTCGTTGTTGCTCAGAATCATTCCCTCTTTCTATTCTAAATGTATGATGTGTTGTCTACTAACAAGTGTAAACTGGTGTGTTATTGCATTGTCTTCCCCACTTTCACTCGCTGTATGTTTAGCAATGAAGAATGTGCTATGCTATTTCCAGAAATACCATTCTACTGTTGTTTCCTACCAGATGCCTTTTTATGTTCTAGTGTCATGTTCTTTTTGTGGAGGCTGAAATTGTGAATCAGAAATCTGATAAAATTCGGGATAAGTTGTTTTTGTAACTTAGCCAATTTCAAGTGATGTCGTCTTTGGATATAGTGGATTTTAGATTTGAATTAATGTTTCTTTTCTCCTCGGTGATGGCAGGCTAGAGTTGGGATTTTCAAAGAAGGCGTGCAGTTTCTAGAATACTGTGGGTTTGAAAGAGTTGAAGGTGATTTTTTGGTCTTACGTGGAGACAAGGTTGATATGGCAGTTTTGAGATCAGCTGGCATGGTTTTACACTCTGCCATTACAAATCCCTTCTTTGGGCTACTGTCAAAGTAAGGTGGTTTCCCCAGGGAATTAGAGGCTTGATGCTTGACAATCAACAGAGCACTAACTTCTAGTTGATTTCACTACTTCTATTGGACTTGAATTTGTATAGTAGCCTGAATCAGATATTCTATTTGCTTCAACTTTAATTTCTCCTATCAATGTACTTGTATATTTTAATCTTCCCTCCCATCCGTCTTTCCCTCAGATATACAAGTGTATAACAGCTTACTATTCTGGACTAAATACATAGCGATTACTAAAAATAAGACAGCAATAGACGGTCTATAGCTGATTGGCAGAGTGGTAAATGATGTTAAAATTCCAAAAATGTACACCAGAGATACGGGATTATGAGAAAGCTTCTGTGATAGATACATGCTTTAAACGTTTTGATGTTATGCCTTCAAATAAAGTTCTTTAGTTATGAGTAGGGGTGTCAAATATGCGGGTTGAATTGAAATTGGGGAGGTCATAATGAGTTGCATTAAATATTAGGTTGGGTCTTGATCCATCTAAATGTATTTTGGCTTCAAATAGGCTAAAAAACAAATTGGATTATGATCCGTTTAATTTAAATTACTTAATTTAAGACTAACATTGAATATACAAAATAAATAATACATTGAGTTGAAATGAGAATCTTATGGGCTCAAATCAAAAATATTTTATAATAAGTCAAATTGTATTGGGTTAAAAATTAGCGCAATTTTAAATTATGTTTGCTGCCTCTTATGAGAATTCGAAATGAGGGTCGAATGAGTAATAACAACACATTCAATTGACCGTTGTGATTGGAAGTTGCTTAATGAGCTTGAAGGGCTTCGATGCTGCCAACCTAGATGAGGTGGCTATAAGGCTAACAACCAGGAGGGAGAAACCCTACCGAATCAATTGGTATTTTCTCCTTGCTACTCTTCTCTCGATCTAGATTCTTCTTTTTATCTTTTACTGCAGGCCTCAAACTCAACTATGGCGTGCATCCCAGTAAAGTAGTTCAATTTAGCATTCGTATTTCCATTCTTAGTTGTAATAGTTTGAAGTTATTGATATAAACCAAAAAATTGGGTCAAGGAAGTAGATGTTTAGTTTTATTCTAAGTTCAAATCTTGACAAGTGATATTGGAGCATAAGTTCTGTGACCTCTCTGTGAAGATCAATATTGGCAGATGGTACTAGATTTAAATCCCCAGATGATTGACATGAAGGGTTTGCTAATAGCAATTGTGAGATCAGTGAAACAAGGCTGGGAATCAGAGGAGGTTTAGAACAATTTGCGAAAAGATTAACTAAGGAGGCCAACAACTGTTGATCTGAACATTCCATAAGGGGATGACATTTTATCTATTTCAAGACAAGAACATAGGAATTCGAGGCACCAAGGAGTTCTCATGCAGCCTCCTAAGTGAAAATTGCCTAGGTCGAAGGTCTCCAACCTAAGGTGTGTGTCAGAAAGTGCAAAAAGTACTTAATTTACATAGAATAACTAACAACTTGAAGATTGAAGCAGCCACACTCTATCACAATGGAATGTTGTGGAAGTCTATGGTACTGAGCATAAGGGGATTGACCTGCGCAGAGTTCAAAAGGAATTATGTATTAGTTTTGGGGAAATTTTAATGGGTGATGTTGTGGAAAAGTTGAATCAGACTGAATCTATAGATAAATATTTAGGAAGGTTCAATGCTATTATGAAAATTACCAAAGATGCCCGATGAATGGAGTATAATGGTTTCATTGTACAAGAATAAGGGTGATATTCAAAATTGTAACAATTACAAGGGTATCAAGTTGTTAAGCTACTCTATGAAGGTCTAGGAGAGAGTGGTGGAGTGAGAGTGAGAAAAAGAGTATTTATTTCAGAGAATCAGTTTGGATTCATGTAGGGGTGGCCGACTATTGAAGCAATTCATCTTGTTCGAAGATCAGTCGAGAAATATAGGGAAAGAAAGAAGGGTCTTCATATGGTGTTCATTGATCTCGAGAAAGCCTATGACAAAGTTCTAATGAATGTCCTATGGAGGTGTCTAGAGGTGAAAGATTTTCCAATGGTATATATTAGGGTGATAAAAAACATGTACGACGGAGTCAAAACTCCGATAAGAACGGTGAGAGGAGACTCAGAGTATTTTCCTGTTGAGATGTGACTTCATCAAGGATCTGTGTTAAGCCCTTTTTCCTTTGCCTTGGTGATGGATGAGCTAATATGGTCTATTCAAGAGGAGGTTCCACAATGTATGCTATTTGCAGATAATATGGTACTGATTGATAAAACTTAGGCTAGAGTTAATGATAGATTGGAGGTTTGAAGACATGCTTTGGAACCCAAAGGATTTAAACTAAGTAGGACAAAAATAGAATACTTGGAATGCAAATTTAGTATTGCGAGGGATGAAACAGACATTGATGTGAGACTTGTCACTCAACCTATTCCTAAGAGAGAAAACTTTAAATATCTTGGATCCATCATCCAGAGTAGTAGCGATATCAATGATGATGTCACACATATTAGGGCATTATCAACGAAATGAAGGCTGGCCTTTAGAGTATTGTGTGATAAAAAGATATCACCTAAACTCAAAAGTGAGTTTTACAGGATGGTGGTTAGACCATCTTTCTTGTATGGGGTTGAGTATTAGCCAATCAAAAACTCACATGTTCAGCAAATGCAGGTCGCAGAGATGAGGATGTTGAGATGGATGTGTGGACATACCAGGAGTGACAAGATTATGAATGAGATCATTCGGAAGAAGCTAGAGGTGTCTCATGTGGCTGACAAGATGAAGGAATCGAGATTGTGATGGTTTGGACATGTATAGAGAAGAAGTATTGATGCTCCTATTAGGAGGTGCGAGAGATTGGATTTAGGAGTTACACGAAAGAGTAGATGTAGATCGAAGAAGTATTAGGGGAGGTGATAAGACAATATATGGTGAAACTTGATCTCACCCGAGGAAATGACTTTAGATAGAAAGGAGTGGAGGCCGCGAATTAAAGTAGCAGGCTAATAGGTTAGTAGGGGTTAGGTTGATGTGTTGGTCGATTCAAGAAGCACTTATAGCTTTCTTTGAATCACACACTTGTAGCAACTTAAAGCTCTCCTAAGAGAGTCGTCATTGTTGGTAATTGTGCTTGTGTACATCTACTTGCACTAGTTTCAGCTGGAAAAATCATTCATAGAAGATCTAGGATTATCAAGTTAGGAGGGTGTGATATAGTCTTAGGGAATGATTAGATGAAAAAAAAGTACAAACCTACTAAATTTAACCATGAGAAAAAGAGTGTCATTATTGGCAAGAAGGTCAGTAAAGTTGTCTTGCATGTTATTCTTGTAGGGGATGTATCCACTTGAATAGTAGTAGTACAATGGGAAAACTACACAGGAAGGGTCGCTTTGATGTCTCACTTGTTCATGGTCAGCATGGACACAACTATTGAGTAGGAACTGATTGAAGAACCAACAGAAGGGGTGTTCCAATAATTTGAGGATGTCTTTACTATACTTAAAGGCTTAGACCTATCAATTACATTGAGGACTGTATCATTGTCTGTTGGCTTAAGGCATTATAGGTAGAATTACTTTCAAAAAGAGTTGGAGAAGCAAGTGAAGGATACATTATCACATGGTATTATTTGGCTTAATCAGTCTCTTTATTCTTCACCTGATTGTTAGTAAAACAGGAAGATGGTACTTAGAGGTTCTGAGTAGTTTACAAAGGGTTAAATGAGGCTACAGTTAAAGACAGTTACACATTATAGGTAGAATTACTTCAAAAAAAGGAGTTGGAGAAGCACGTGAAGGATATATTATCACAAGGTATTATTCGGCCCAATCAGTCTCCTTTTTCTTCACCTGATTGTTAGTGAGATAGAAAGATGGTACTTAAAGGTTCTGCGTAGTTTACAGAGGGTTAAATGAGGCTACAGTGAAGGACAAGTATCCCATACCCATTGGATGAGTTACATGGTTGTGTGATATTCTCAATGATGGTTGTTAGAATAGGATTACTGACACAAAGTATTATTAAGGCATGTCAGTATCCTTTTTCTTCACATATCGATGCAAATTCTCTTTTCAGTTAGGTCGTGTTGTCAATACAATTGACCTATATAATTTTTATTTACTAGCAGGGTCATGCCATCGCTCCGATCTTCTTTCTCAGTGGGGTTGTATCATCATTCCCACCCTATTCATATAAATTTATTTTTAATTTGTGATCACTTTCAGCCATCAAATCTAATAATCTAGTGCATAAGCAAGTTTCGACTAATTTTATAATGATTTTGTTGGAACAATTTATAGATGATCCATATATTATATATCAAATTTCAAGCTCTTTCTATTTTTTGTCAAAAAAATTGGACATTAAGATTTTTTTTTCTCCACGGTAATCATAAGGAAGAAATTTAAATGGAACAACCACTTGGTCTTGTTGCTTAGAGAGAGTTTCATAGCTTTGTATGTCAATTTTGAAGGTCACTGAAATAGTCTTCTCAAGCTTGGCTTGGAAACTTCAACACTGTAATTGAAGAATTTATCACCCTGTGTTTATTAATATTGTGCATCAAATTAAGTATTAGATCTGAAGACTAAACACATTAAGCCTTCAATTTTATGAAGTTGAGTGATCAATTTGCGGATATCTCACCAACCCTTTCATCGGTCCTCGTATTAATTATATTTGTAATAAGTTATTACATATGTCTAGTATGCACCAGCTTGAGGGGGAATATAAGAACAAGAATATGACAAAAATAGTATCTATAATCCTATTAGAACATAGTATATAAATAGGAACATAAATAGTAGATAAAATCTTACTTGGAAAATGATTGTATTGTAGTGCCCTAATTGGAGGAGTCTAATATAGTATCTATAAATAAAATCTCAATGTAATAATGTAGAGACACAATTCAATAATTTTCTTCTCTATTATTTCTTATAGTTTTAAGAGCTAGTCACCACCAAATTAGATTCACGTCTGATGATATGTTTCAGACAACATTCTAAATACATATGGAGAATTATGAATCTAAGGTAATGTCAATTGAACTTACCAATGCCCTATCCGCATTCCAGGCTCTATGAGTCAAGTATTTCAACCTTATATCAAGAAATTTGTGTTAATTTTCTTTGATGATATTTTATTATACAAGTAGTCTCTTGAGGACCATATGGAGCATGTTACTGCTATTTTTATGACCTTGAGGGAGAATTCACATTTTACTGAGAGATCCAAAGATTCATCTGGTTAATCCGAAGTTGAATATCTTGATCATTTTATTAATGCTCTTAGGGTAGTCATAGTCCTAAAAAGGTATTAGCTAAGGTGCAGCATGTCACGATTTAATTTTGAGGGTGATGATACTTGTTTTTAACCCATCAAGGCAAGTTAGTCTAGACAGATCTCAACAATATAATAAACTATAATGCAGAAGTTGAATCAAGACAACATTACAATTAAGAAGGTTATAAAACATAAAGACATAATCCAAACTACAAAATCATCCCATAACTAGGTGTCACAAGGTACAAGCCTCTAATACATCAAAAATAGAAGAAATAACATAAGTCCCAATAATCCTTGTCTCTCAATAGAACAAAACTAGTAAAATATCTAATAATCTTAAGGATATGCTAGAACAACAAGCAACTACCTCTTAGCTATTAACAGCATGATCCAACAAGGAGAGGAAGAAAAACATCAGTTGGATTTGGGTTTGCAACCTATACACATTTGTAGAAATTAAGAGTGAGTACCAAGGTGCCCAACAAGCAGACCAAATCACAAGTAGAGAATACGGAACTAAGCACTTCTTCTATCTCAGCCACATACTTCGAGACTATAAGATTTGCATGCACGAAAAGCTAGCATACACAACATAGATGATATATAATCACAAACCCAATTGACAACGTTTCAACTATTCAAGTCTCAGCAAAAATCAATCTCAACAGTTTACGAGAACAAGTCAATCAACATATCACACTGAACACAATTCAAAATTTGTGTTCATTTTTAATGTATATACTAATAAAATCAAAATTTGACTTTATATATATATAATTTTTCGACAAAGGGGGTTCAAGTGAACCTCATGAAGCCACCTAGATCTACCCCTGGTTAGAGTCCGTTTGCCTTAATCTAGCTAATCAAGTCACTCCAATGACAAAACTTTTTTCTTTCGAATCGAATCTGAATCACCATAATATATTTGGAAATGAATTACAATCACAATACGGAACTAACAACACCAAAATTAAGCAATTCGAGAAAACTTCCATGAGCCGTAGAGAGGTTTCATGAGTGAGATCCAGTGAAGGGCCAAGTTTCAGATGTTGCATCTATGAACTGTCAAACGGGTCATATAATCTTTCACGAGTCGTGGATTGATTTTGTGCCTAGGAGATCAGAATTTGAAGAGTTTCAGAAAAACTGTCAGATGAAATCCCCCAGGGGCCGTAGATCTGAAGAAGGCCTGTAAAGAGATCTCATGGAAGTGAAGTCAATTTTTTGAAGTTGCAAAATACGACCCCCAGGTACGGGCCGTGGATCCTTATGTGACCCATAACCTAGTCCGTTGAAGCTGTCAAATTCAATTTTTCTATTTTGTTTTGGATTTATATTTTACTTATTATAAATAGATTTTTTTTTAGGTCTTTTTAGCAGAGAGAAACATAAGTGAACAGAGAAACACTTTTGAGACTTCATCTCTTGGGATTTTTATATTAAAAATATTATATTGTGATTTCTCGTGGAGAACTTTGGATTTCTTGTTTTTAATTTATTATTGTAAGTGTTTAATTATGCTATTCCATAACATGATTCTTTCATCTACAATGATTATCCATAGCTAAATCTACAACTAGGGTTGTGGGAACCATAAAGAACTAACAAAGTAAAATTAAATAATTCTTAATTCTTAAAAAGCGTACATGCATGTATTAATTAATTCTCTTTGTTATGAATGCTTTTTAATGGTGGCCAACGTTAGAATCTGCCTAATTCTTACTGACTGGATCAAGATAATAATGAATAGAAAAAGAGATTAATTAATTGAATTCAATGTGATCCTTCTCGTCTAATCAATCGAACTAGTCAATGAGAGGTTGTACTGCAATAAAAGGTAAGAGTTAGTAATGTCACATTGTGGGGATGAGTCAAATCACGTAGTAAAATTTACCTCTCGCTTGGATCAAAGGGTTTGGTAAACTTAACTTACTGTTCTGCATGCCATACATTAGAAAATATTATGATTATCTGGCGGAACTAAGTTAGGAATTCATTGAGAACACAATA
>JAOTQJ010000111.1:15650929-15665900 GCA_025642045.1 Solanum sejunctum | reverse complement strand
TTGTGGTACTTCACACACATTACATTTACAGTGTGTATAAACTCCTTTTATTTCTTAAACAACAAAAACTATTTTTTCTCTTTTGGGTTGGGGGAGGCAGAGATGCAAGGGTGTATTATTGTAATGATTTTGAGGAATCAAATGAATACTGATAAAGTTAAAGCTGAACTAGTGAAATGGCATGGGCAGTAGTGTTTTTATTACATGCTGGTTGAAAGCTTTATGCCCTTTTGGTTGTTTCAGGGTCCAAGGAAGAAGATAATATTAGCACTGGAGACTAGAATATGATAAATGGGGAATAATCTTCCTTCGCTGAGGGTTATTCATTGGTCTGCCATCCAACATGTCAGCAGGCTTGTATTTTAACTGTACAAGTCTCTTTCTGGGATTTATTCTTTCAAGTCTTCTCTTTATCAGTTTTTGGGTTTTATCAATTCAAGTGTGGTTAATGAGAGCTCTCAACATATACGGCGTGCATTTTATGATAGCCGGCCATATAATTCAATGGATTTGTTGGTTGCTTTTCTTGTAACGTGGAAGCCAAATTTTGCTGCTTCACCCCTCATCTGCCTCTCTATCCTTTTAGTTAAGTATTTCTGTTATCCATTTACTTCTGAATATAAATTGGTGTATTATTTGCCGTAAAGTTTGCATTATTCAAACTAAATTAAACTACATTCTTCAATATATTGTTTCCTGTATTTAGTTTCTTACGGATCTAACGTGCTAGTCATTAATGTTGAACGGTGTCCAAGCTCCTTGATTTTGTTTGTAATGTCCCTGCCAAAAAAAAAAATTACTAAGCAGGAGGAATAACATACTTTTTTCCTTTCCATAGTGAAGAGTTCCTTATCAATTGCTAGACTTAAGGGGCAAAAATTTTTTTTCTCTGCATCCTCATTGTGGCAGTTTGTTTCTTTAGCCTAAATCTTATGTTGGAGACAAATTTAACTATAGCAATGTATTACACAGAAAATTCTGCGCTGTGGAACAACAATGCACTACAATCTGTGGTACAACAAAATATACAGGCAAATTTGTATCTAATCATTTTTGTATAAAATCTTCAAGGAATGTACACATCGCTCAATTCTCAACTATGGATCCAAAATATTTGGGGCACACTACTACCATAGTCATCTCCAATCAAACCACACAAGCTTTTACCACAATAATTTTTGCATAGTCCGCAGGCTCCAGTTTTTGTTCTTTCACTCGGTTACCTGTAACTCTGACATGCTATTTAAGTTTGACCTTCCATGCTAGGTACTTCTTGTTTTCCACCTTATATCTTTTCCATTCTCTAATGACTGCAAGAAGCACATGCAGTGAAACTGGCAGAAAGAATGGCTGCAACAAACAAAAATGAACTTTTATTTCCTCCAGTCCAAATTACTGCAAGTGATGGAATGAGAACAAAATACACACTGTAGAGCTACCATTTGAGTAGAAATCTAATGTTATCCCTACTTAATAAAATGAAAGAAACAGAATTGGTATTGAGAAGATGAAAAAGCAAGTTGCACTCTCAAATTACACCACTGCAAAAAGCAAGTCGACAACAATCACTTAACTATGATGGTTTCCCAGGATAGAATGGGAATTGGCATGCTGAAGCTGGATAAAAGTAGGGGTGGCAAAATTAAGCCCAATCCGACCCAACTCATTATTAACTCAATTCATCTCAACCCAATTCATTTCAACCATTTAAAATTGAGTTGATATGCAACCCGAATTAATTCGAGAAAGATCTTGTTAAAATATTTTCAAAACACCTTTTTTTCAATTTGATATGTTTTATATAGCCATAATAAAGAAAAATATAATTTAATTAAGTACTAAAATATCGAAAAAGAACAAATGAAATAAGTAAAACTTAGTAAAAATTGAGTCAGGTTGGGTCTTTACCCACTCTATAACCCGTTACTCAACCCGTTTTGACCCAATCCATTTTGACCTAAACAAATTTGAGTTGGATTGGGTTTTGACCCATTTGATGTTTTGACTCATTATAACTCGTTCAAATTCGACCCAACTCGCCCCATTGCCACCCCTAGATAAAAGTACAGTGTTGTCAAATGTATCACTATGGTGTAGCAGACGAGTGTCAAAAGCTATGTTGCTCGGACTCTTCAAAAGTCTCAGTGGGTGCACGTTGGATTCGCCAAAAATAGTGTATTTTTGAAGAATCCGACCCGGGTGCGGCATTAAAAGTGAAGAGTCCGCGCAACTTAGGTCAAAAGAGAACGACATAGAGACAGAAATCCTTCAAGCAACAGCCCTCCCTTCAGCAGTTAACCCAAGTTAAATGTTATTTTCGAAGACATGCATTTAACAATTGCACGAGGAAAGAACCAATTGAATGGTGATATATGCTAGTCGTCTTTGTTGTGTTAATTTCATAAACAGAAGACATGCATAATCATCATCTGCTTCACATGCATTTGTGCCCTATCACATCTTACCTTTGACATGAAAGTGGACGTGGTATAGTCAAGTGTAACGAATACAACATATACTAAAAATAGATGAACACTAAGTTGATGAAAATGGGATATAATAGTTAATCGTTAACAGTACTAGAAGCATGCAAATGCCATTGTCATTATATTGTATTTCAGTGACACTAAGCTTACCGAATATACAGCAAAACAGTGCTCAAATGAGTAGTAGCTCACGGACATCATAGATGGATGATAAAAGGCATCCTCTGCTAAGGCTCTTGCTTTTCTTGAGCAAACTGACAATAAACAAGAATTTTAGATTTTTCATAAAGAGAAGTGCAAAGGAAGTTTCTAGTTGTAACCATGTTGAAGTTACCAATGCCAAGGTGAAGGAAACATACCAGCAGAAGCATCAGAATATCCTAAAGACACATTGCGTAGAGATAATTTTGCAGCTTCAAGAGAATACTTTACCTGAACAATTCGTCAAAATTACAAGTGCTGACAATTTACCAATTTGTATTGATAGGTGATATAAAAAGAGTTTACCAATATATTAAACCACAAAAATCCACAAGTGAAATCTTAATTGGCAAAAAAGGTCCTATTTACTTTCATGATCTCAGGAGACAGCCATATAAGTAATTAGGTTCAATAATTTTTTTCCTGAAGGGTAAAGGGAAGTTATACATTTAAATTTAAAGGTTGATCGAAACTCTAACCTGTTTTCCTATTTCATCCATGATTATCATCCTAGGAAGTGACTGAACCTGGATGGAGAAAACTATCAAAACCTAAAAGTATGAAGCAAGCAGAAAATAGTTGCAGCTGATGACCGACCAATCGAGAGAGAGATCCAAGGGTGGTGCCACACTGAAGAAGATTGAAACATGTGTGATGCCTAGATAACACGTCCAACTCCCTACAACAATAATTTTTAGAATGATATATGATTAAATACGTACCCCCAGAATATGTACATCTAAATTGAAAAAAGTTGAATTAAAAGTGTGCATTGAAATCAAAGAATAGTTTTGCAAACAGACAGTTGTATAAAACAACATAATACCAAGAGTAAACATTCAATCTCTGAACGATTTTAAGAACCAAAGTATGCAACAAGAAGATGCAGACACAAATCAAAGAAAGGCTGAATTTTCAGTGACTATGTACACTTATATCCAATTTTAGATGAAAAGGAAATGTTCTTATAAGATATCAATCCACTTACATCAGCGCCTTAGTTTTATTTAAGAAATCATGCAATGTTTTTAAGCTGTTTCCTAAGTTTAAGAAATCATGCAATGTTTTTAAGCTGTTTCCTACATACTGTCTTTGTTCATCCTAAGCAGTATCATATCTTACCATTCTGCAAAACCTTTGTCACTGGTTAAAAGTACAGATGTGGCAAATCCACCAACATAAAGGCTCTCAGACTTCAGACCAAATAGTTGGCGCAACTGTCCCATGAAAACTTTAGAAATCATCTTCAAGTCCTGTTTCAGAGCATGTATTCTCAATCTTAAGTAGTTAAATACCATCCAAAAGAAACAAAGATATGACATTCTTGCAAAATGTAAAGGGATCCAGCCGTGTTATTAGAGAATATGTCGTAGAAGTTGCTGTATATCTTCAGCATATACTACGGTCTGTTGGGGCTTAAGTGCAAATAAAGTGTAGGACTTGATGAAAAAAGGCACAAATGGAGAAAAAGCACAAATATGTATGTTTAGTCCAAAATTAATAATAATAAGCATGAATATCTAACATATGGACAAAGAACTTGAAAAACAAAATACAATAAGTGACTATCAACTGTTTAGTGGCACTTCGTCAGGACACACTCATTCTAAGTTGCTCGGACTCAAGTGCAGGTGTCTGATACGGGTGCACATCTAGAGGTTGGATCCTCTATAATCTAAATTTTAAGATTTGAGGATACAGATCCATGAATGGATACGAGTGAGGGAATTCGGCTTAAAAATAATTCAAATATCCAAGAACAGAGTTATAAAAACTAAATTATGAGATATTGTGCAAAACTTGAGGAAAAATACTATCAAAGGAGAATCCTGAAAAGAGATAAAAGGAAAGAAGTGACACACACACACACACATATATATGAGGTATTTCATTTTCTTCAATGTCACCCTAGCTTTTATTTTGATTATAGAAATCATTGACTTTGTCCATAATTTCTCCCTTGAATTTGGTCAAAGTACCCAAAACTAGTTGACCAGATCAAGTACAAATCCCATACCCACAACCACATCGTGTCGACATGGGTGTGGAGCTGAGAAGAATTAAAAGTGGAACTAAATACATATGGACAAGACTGTAGGTGCAAATGACAATGCACAAATAACAGACAATCCTTCGGGATGGCCTAGTGGTTTGGACTTGGGGCTTCCATGTTGGAGGTCTCAAGTTCGACATCCCTTGCCAGCGGAAGCAAGGGGTTTGCCTTGTAAGTCAAGCTCGTCGCATCGGGCTTGCATAGTGCGGCATACCTCTTTTATGTGGTTTGCGAGCTATTGCATATGAACGGGGGTTTACTCTGTGCGCACCCAAAGCGTAGTGGTTGCGGGTTCCCCTTGTCATCAAAAAATAAAAAATAACATACAAAAATATAACAAATTAAAACCCATGTGAAGAATGAATAGAAATATATAAACAGTGTAACATCTCCCTTCCCTTTTCAGAAAAAAAGAAAAAAAGACCTCAAAGAAAAAGAATGGGCATGTCGCATAACTATGTATTCTCAAAATCTTTTTGTCAATGAGGCTCATTCATCTTGATTTTTAAACTGTTAGACACCTCAAGGAGGGGCTCCTTACCTCAGAGGAAATTTTGTGCCTGGAAAGATGTTGCATTTGAAAATTCTCTACACAGGCCGGTGGATTCCAAACAATAATACCTCCCCACATCTGGAATCAACTGTATTAAACTGCATGATAATATATGAAATGGGGGACACAGATAGGAACATCAAGACAGTAAATTTAATACACACCGGAGATATAAAACCATTTGTCATGGACATCTCTCCATTTGGCAACTGCAACTTTAGAGGGCACTCTTTTGCAGATGGCACATATCTGGCATAGAGAAACCCAGGTTACTATATTTTGCTAAATTTATCCAGCTTTAATATGAAAGAACAATCATTAAGATGACTAGATTTTGCAACGCATATTGCTTAAGGAACTCATTTTCTTCTTTTTCATAGTACATGTAAGAAGTTGACCTTAATTAGTAGACTTGCACAACGTTGGGCAGAATCCTCAAAGAGTAACCAAATATGGAACACATTGGTGCTTCTCTTTTGCCTAAATGTATTCAAGTCAACAAGTTCCATTGAAAATGAAGAGACAGAGAGGGGGAGAATAGTTTAACGAGTAGATATTATACTAATGATATTCCACATAATATACCGTCAGCTCACATATATCAAAGCATAAAAAGTTAAACAATGCAATAATTGGTGGTAGAAGTTTCTGCAAGTTCTTTAAATAATATGTCCATTAAGAAAAGCTGTCAATGAATAAAAAACCATACAACACAAAATGCAGGACTTTTGACCGCCCTCCAGCTGCTGTTGAAGTATCCAAGTGCCATTCATTTGAATTTACCTACAAAAACTCGGATATTATACAAATCAGGATGCTGTTAGAATTTCTGTCCTTTCTCTTTCTTTAGGAGGTGGGGTGGGGGGCTCTATTCAATACTTTGACTGTCAATAAGAATGTCAGATTTGTAGTAGTCATTGAGTGAACTCACAAAGAAAGGAAGATCTTTTGTACTGAAAATATAGCTACCCTGTGTGTCATCCCAATATGAATATGAAGACTTTGGAGTATGATATAGAACCTGCAATACAAAAGAGCTCAATAAGTATAAGCTCAAAGGAACCAAAGAAAAGATATACCCAAACTCCTTTAAGTGGTATAAAAAGAAAAGACTGGATAGTTTGGTTTGAAGCCAAGGTACTATTGCATGTAATGTATGTTTGGCCGTTTTAGAACCATCAATGATTGGTGAACCGATATGATGAGATTAGTTATGTTGGGATTAGTTATGATAGCATTATTTCATATTAAATGTTTGGTTTGTGGTATTAAAAATAATATGCATTGCATAATTTTTAAGAATAAGTAGTTTGTTTACAAAAATATCCTCTATAAGTGTAAAGGATGTGAAAAAATGATTAATAAAAAGGGTTTGAGGAGGTATTTTTGTCATTGTAACTAATTTATCCAAGGATAAGTTATCCTAAGATTGTCATCCAGAGGCAGGGATAACTTATTCTAATACTAATTATTAATCCTGGAATAACTTATTCCAAACTTTGCAACCAAACAAGGGATTAAAGGGTACTAAAAAATTATCCCAGGATTATATCCCTTTATCCATCACACAAAAAGGTTAGATAGTTAACCTGGCTGTCCACACTAATGTCAGCCACTGGTCTTAAAGCATCAACCACAGAAGCCAGCAGAATCTCATCTAACTCCTTAAAATCCCTGCAGATAGATGATAATATTTTAAATGAGTAAATAGATAATGGTATCAGCTAAACAAGGATAAACATACAACATTCATAACATATGAACTTTAGCAACGTAAAGTAAGCTACAAACACATTAACCAACACACACTACATTGTTAATCCAAAAAAAGTAACTGAAACACCATACCATGACACAAAGAAAACCAATCATATGCTCCATTATTTGCAATGAGAAACAATGTACAAGTAAATTAGGATCTTTGGTAACTAAAAAAGAGAAAAGGAGGTGATTACCAGTCATAAACCCAGTCATGTGGATCAGAATTCATAAGACTGAAAGAAAGCACGAGCTTGCCATCTGCACCTACTGGCATGAATTCCCCACGAATTGATCCTTCTTCCTTTCCACCATTCACAAACACTTTGATAAAGATCTCTGCCATTTTCTCAACAGCTTTCTCCACAGAATCTTTTCCTACCATCCAAGCATGCCTATATTTTCCTACAACAATTCTAACATCCTCCTGCTTCCTATTCATCACCAAGACCGTATAAACCTTCCTATTCTCACTATCCAAAACCGACTCCAAATACTCATCAAAATCCTCATCATTCGATGTATTGAATCCGTTCAACACACCGCATTGCCATTTATCATTGCCGCTGTGAATACAGTTGGAATTGGAATCAATTGTTACAGCCACAGTGAAATTGTTTCCACACGTGCCACAAGGTGGAGTATTTTCTGAAGTCAGTTTTTGCATATGAGAATTGATCAAAAGCCCTAGTTCATTTGCAGCAGTAATGTCATCGAAGTTCACAAAAACAGCTTGAAATTGGCAAGGGAACACGAAATGATTCTTCTGCACTTCCGTTGAAAGTAAATCGATGTCTTCAAAAGGCAATGGTGCTCGGTAAATCTCTATGGACTTAAGTAAGAAAGGCAAAGCTGTACACATAAGAAATAGAAGAATAAATTGTTAAGAGTTTTGAGAAAAAAGAGTGTAAATACACAGAAAAAGGTATTACGCATGAATACCGATGAGGAAAGAGAAGAAGACAGTGAGAGTGAGAAATAAACGCTTTAATCCAGGTTTTGTTTTACGCATGGTTTTAGGATCGAAATCTTCCTCTTCTGACTTAGTATTTGGTGGATCGGAGGAAGTTGGCGCTTCAGAGATGTCCGCCATTGCTGAATGCTGAGGAGCTCCTGCCGGCATCACAGCGTAAATATGGCGAAGAAGAAAGTGAAGAAAAGCTCTTCCTCACTATTTTTAACGTCTTAGCTCAGTTTCGTGGGTTCGATTCCCACTGAAGTTTATTTAAAATGTTGACATATTTTGGTCTTTTTGAGGACACGAATTACTTACCTTTTTTTTTTTGGTTAAAATTTAAAAAGAAATATTATATTTTTCTCTTATGTATAAATCAACTAGGACGAGCATTGAATTACCTAAATTATATAAAAAAATAACATAAGTGATATTTTAATTGGGTTTATTCTCACATAGCAATTCACTGTCAAAGCGTTTTCACTTGTAATGACACATATTTTATCGTGTTAATTTTGTGAAAGTTGTACTCCACTTTCTCTACTCCATTGATTTCCCAAAGTTCTCATGCCCATTTAACTTTCTCTTCCTCCTTTCAATACTCACAGTGGAAGAGACAAAATATCCGCTATATAATTTATGTTTTTACAAACTCTATCAAAATCAAAGAAGAAGGCCGAGATTTAGATTTTACTCATCGTTTGAGATTCCAAAATATTGCCAAAATTGTGATTTTCGGTAAAGGTTAAGTTCCACTCAAAATTAATATCATTTAGGGTTCGATTATGCTATTTCTCAATGAACAAGGTAAATGTCCATACATTAATCTTATCATGTTCATTCTCAGGGAATTTCACTACGTTTTATTGCAGATCTGGTGTACTAAAAAATATTAATAAAATTCTCGGTCGTATTGCTCTCAAAATACAACTCTTTCACATAAATACCTAAGCACTCTTTATAATTGAAGTATTGTTTGGGGACTTTTTTGGCTTCTCCTTCATCTTCATTATCAGTGGGTCCAACAAAAAAATTGAATTTATTGAAGGTTATTTGTGTCTTTTCGTTGTATGTTAATTACTTTGCAAATGTATGTACTCATTCAACGATTTTAAGAAAAAAATAATGAATAGAGAAACATTCTATCATTTTTTTTTCAAAGGTCAATAATGCATTTCTATACTGCTATTTCTTGGTTGCCCTTCAACTTACTCATGATTTTGAGGTTAGCAAGAGTAAGAGTAGATCAGCTAATTCCATCAATGAATAACTAAAATTCTATGTTCGTTGTGTAATGAATTTTTCTCGAAAGAAGTGACTTTTAAGCATTTTATTTTGTATATAGATTTATATTGAAAGAAGTCAATCCAAACAAGCTCTAAGTTTTAGTATTTATTTTAAGCAAATTTTGATGTAATTGCTAAAAATATTATAGTTGTAAAGTAATCGAATTACTTGTAACTTGACAAAATAGACAAAATCAAGTAAACTAATGAGCATACAATTCCTGTAACTAAGTTCTTTATTCAACTTTACCATTTATTTAACCAATTAGTATTTTCCCAATGTACAATAGTCCAATGGGTGTATGACTGCATATCGATTGTTTTGATTTTGAAATTTATTGATTCGATTTATCGGTTATCGATTTGTAGATATGCTAAACCATATAGAACCATTAAGATATTGACTTATCGGCTATTGATCGTTATCTATTCAGTTATTGATTTAATCGTTCAAATTTGACGAAAATTTTTCTTTATTGAAATTACTTAGAAAGAAGATATTGATGTTATATACCACAAGTATAATAAATTACAATTGAAAAATAAAATGATAAAAATTGAATAAAAAATATTCAGGTTGAGGCGCAAATATCTCGCTCTCTTTAACAAGATTCAAGTCCACTGCGGCATAATCTACATTGATCCAGCAGTATATCTCTTGACTTGTCCTCTCCAGGATACAACAGTCCAACAATATTGTATGACTCAAACAACTCCAGATTAGTTGAAGAGTCCAAATCTCCACTCTAAAGCACCTTCCTTCAATATACAAATACACTCTTTTAATTTATATAATGAATATAGTTGACTTAGAATTTTTTGTCTCAACTCTCTCTTTCATCACACTAATTTCATTATACACTACAATATTATAATGATCCGAATATTGTACGACTTCATCAGAACTTGAGAATTTTATTTTTAGACGAATTTGGACCAAGTGTCATCTCAAGAGAGACTACACGACCAATGTAAGGTCACACAGATCATATGGCCTCCAATAATGCGACACTTAACCTTAATTTTGGGTGTGTAGCCTTGGTGTAGAATTTTGAGTTAAGGCACATCATACTTGGACCCCATATGGGTTGTGTGACACCTCATGAACCGTCTGGAGGGCCGTATGGATGACTTTAAGCTTGAAATGACATTTTTTAGCCTAAGTGTGGTCACTCGGCTTGTGTGACTTGATACAAGCCGTATGGCCAACCGTAGAGCCTCCGAGGTGGGAAATTTTCTAAGTGTTACTTCAATATTGGCATGAAAGATTTTATTTTGGTTAAGGTTGGTGCCACGGGCAGTGGGATGGACCATGTGAAGCCACGCGGCCCATGTGGCCCAACTGTATGGCTCACTTTTGGCTCAAAAATATTATATGTATGGGATTTTCAAGCTCAAGCTAGTTCACTCTCAAGCCTTCAATTCAAGTTCAATTATATTGTTTAGTGTCATCATGGGTCTCCAACATCAAGCCAAGTTCAAAGGAATTCCATTGGTTAAGTTTTTCACAAGTACCGATAAAAGGGTCAACTTTAAAGGGTCATATCTCTTAGCTCAAAATGAACTAGGTGGTGCATGACCTATTAAATTAAAGTTCTTTGAATTAGCTTTCCGACTCACTTGGTTTCACCTTATTTAGAGTTCGGATGAAGAAACTATGCCAGTTTTCATAAAGCTCATTTCTGCAGAGTTTTCTGAAATTTGCCTAAGTGTTGCTATACGGGTGAGGTTCACGATCCATGAAATCTTGTACGGACCATGATATCTCCTCACGGATCCTGGCAAGGAATGTGACTTTTGCTTCATTAATGGCCTTTTTGTAATTGTGACTCTTCTTAGGGGTCTTTTATGACTTTCTATGCTACCTTAAGACTTCCTAAAGACCTAAGCCTTATTCCTAAAATTCAAACTTACTCCTCGTATTTGAAAAATACTCTTAAGCTCCTCTCAAGAACTCTTATAAAAATTCAAGCTTGGGGATCAAGGCTAACACAGTGCTTCTTCCAAATATGGTTTTGATCTTTGATTCCTTGCAACCAAAGAGACCCAAAACTTTTCTAACACTTTTCATGAATTTTACTTACTTTAAAGTTGAGTTTTCAATTGTCTTGCTCATTAAATTTAATTAATGCATAGGTTTGTACTTATTTGATGATTTTAGTTAATTTAAACTATAATATCATGATTTACATTGAAGCTATGAAGTTATGAATATGCATGACCCTTTTTAAGCTTGATTTATGCATGAGTGATCTTTGTTATGATTTAAATGTGGATTTAATGATGTGTTTATTTTAATTTCATATTATAGTATTGATTTTAGACTGAATCTCAATTACCCATGACATATGCATTCATGAACATTGAAAATTTTGAAAATTATTAAGGGGTTAAGCCCAATTATGTATTATGATATGATTTTGATAAGATATTGGTTATGCCAAGAATAAGATCACATACATATCTATGATTATGTCTCTTTGAGCATTTTGGGTGCTTGCATCATTTTGTATATGAATGGGTTATTCCTATGCATGAGTATTATGACTATAAATTATGATTTTGGCATTTGAGTCTAAGTATGAACAATTATGAATGGTGTTTTGCTTTTAAGCCTAAGAATGCATTGAAATGATTTTTGAAAGATTTATAGTCACTTTTGAAAGCATGTATATATATTTGTATATATGTTATTATGGGATGATGACTTAGCATCGATGGATTGAGGGCCTTCTCTCTTTTTCCAAACTATGTGCCTAGCTTTCCTTCCGAAATGGGAATGCTCGTAATAAAGATTGCTTTATACGAAATAGGAGTACCCGTAAGGTGAAGTGTAATATGATATGATTATGTGAAAATCCTATCTAAAATAGGAGTGCAAGTAAGGAAGGTTACTTCATACGAAATGGGAGCGCTCATAAGGTGAAGTATGGTTTACCTTTGGCAAGTAGACCACCTCTTTACCGATGAAGGGATTTCATTGGGATTCTAAGTAATAACTCGTTTGGTCTTACTTATGTTGGTTGAGGTCACATCCCCACTATATATATGAGCATCATTTGCATTTCAAGCATCATGAATTTCATAGCATCTTATTATATTACATTCCTTGCTATAAATCTCTTTTTATATTAATTGCCCTTGCTATCTAATATTTTATGCAGGTTTTGGTAAGTTACATGAATTGCACCTCGCATACTTAGTACATTCAAATGTACTAATGCATATTTTTGCCTACATGATCTCACCATGTACAGACCGGAGATTTTTTTTCATCCACCATTTGACGCTAGATCAAAATTGAGATATTTGTTGTGGTGAGTCCTATCTTCGAAGGACAAGCCACCATTCCTCTACCTATATTGCTTCCACTTGTGTTATTTACTTTGAGGGTGAGCACAGGACATGTCTTGGCCTCCGTCCTATCTTATGACTAAAGGCATTGTTAGACATCTTGTAGACTCTCGTCGGATCTATATGTTATGTGTTATATTTGAACCTTATTATTATGGTTATCTATCGGATATGACTATTACGGATTGATTGTGGGAATTTTGATATATATGTATATTTGATGTGGAAATGCAGAACATTCTAAGTCCCGAAATGCCTCCATAGATTGTGTCATACTTATCTTCCCCTTAGTCTTTATGTGCTACGTGTCATATGCATCTATCTCTCCTTATGATATCCCCATAGCGTGAATTCTACTTTTCCGTCCCTTAGAACTATATGTTTACTATTTGAATACGCTTCCGAAACGATGAGTGAATTTGGATACTTTGAGGCTTATTTGGAGATGTTTGGGTTTCCATTCGTCCTGCCACTCCTAGACCCTAGGTCCGGGTTGTGACATATATTTATCCATACTTTAAATTTTTTTCTCTCCATCTTTTTTCTCTACAAAATAAAGTAAGACCACTACTATTTATAGGCGCAAAATTCTTCCTTCTCTTGAATAAAAATGAAGTGGATAATAATGTAGGTGAATGAATGATGTCTTGGAGGTTACATGAGTTAAAAGACACTAATGGGGTAAAACAAGTCTTAGTGGTTACATGAGTTACAAGACTCTAATGGTCATACAAGTTATAAGAAACTAATGATTATAAAAGTTAGAAGAACTAATTTATATCTAAATTATATTAAAAGTGTGAAGACCCTTAATAATGTTGATTGAACTTTTTGGCCTTCATTAAAAGACTTCTCTTTAGACAAAATCATCTTTTCATCTTTTTTCCTATTATTATATCATTATTTTAATAATAATAAATATATTAAAAATTAAATTGAGAGGGTTTTCTTATTATAATTAAATTACTATACAAAAAAAAATTCGACTAAATTTAAATGTTATAATTAAATTCTTATAAAAAGAATCCTTTTCTAATCAAATAAGTTTGATCTAAAAAGAAAATAGTAAAAAAAACACTTTCACATAATAATTTTTTAAAAAAAAATTAAAAGGGGATAATATTCGAGTGCTAACAAAAAGAAGTCCTCTTTTGGAAATCTTTTGCTTTGTGATTTTTTTCCTTTTTTCTTTATATTATAATATTGATATAAATAATTAAAAAGTCATTATTAAAGGGTTGGTTGCTTCGTGCTGATCAAAAAAGTCATCTTTGAAAATATTTTACCATAGTTAATTATCTTGTCAATTTTTTTTGTTACCATAATTAACTGGTTTGTCAATTTTTTTTCTTTTTCCTTTATGACTCTGCTATTTCAATAAAATTTCTTTTAATTTCATCATAAATACTAATTATATGATGAAAGATTTTTTTTCCAAATATGACAAAATATTATTTTCTATCTTTTTTTATTTTTGACTTTCTACTTCTATAAAACACTTAAATTTCAACTGTTGATTCATCAATCATTCAACAATTAACAATTCGGCTTGCATCTTCTTATTTTACAATTGTGATCAAATTTTTTGTAGCTTTGATTGATTCATTTATCCCTTTATCCATTTGTGTTAGAGTGATGTTGGATCTTATTTTAGGCTTTTTTCAAAACTTAAATTTGATTTTCAGATTTACTTCTATTACACACTTGCTTTCTTTGTTCATATTTTTCCCTTTCTTTTCACTTTTCGAATTCAAAGATGAAAAACATAATATTAATTGTTATGCCAACTTAATTTTGCTTGAAAATAATATTAATTGTTATGTCAGTTTAACTTACTTCATTCAAATTATAGTATGCCCTTAGTTTAGTTAGTTGAGTCAAATAAATTTCTGTTATTTAAAAATTTTTCTTATTTTGTAACTAACATCTCTTTCTGTTTACAAGTTTCATCCATTCAGGCAAAATAATATCTCATGTAAGGTAATACTTCTTTACTTCAAACAAAATCATCTTTTCACTATTTTTCTTAATTTACTATTTGATCTTTTCTTTATTGAGTCTCAAGATTTACTTTTGGATTAGAATTTATTTATATTTAGAATTCACTTTTGATTTAGGACCATTCTATGTAAATAAGTAATAAAATTTTGACTATCAAATATTTTGTTAATAAAAGTACATAATATAACAAATTTTAAAAAGAAAAAAGTTTAGTAAAATTATGTTGGAAGCATTAGACTATTCTTTTTACATTTCGGAATCTTTTATTACATTAAATTTTAGTCAATAAATTTTTTAACTTCTAGCTATTTAACTCTAAATTAT
>JAOTQJ010000111.1:15619297-15646156 GCA_025642045.1 Solanum sejunctum | reverse complement strand
TTGCAAGGTGTTGATTGATGGTTTTACAATGAATTTTCTTGCATGATTTCATCTCTATATTTCATAGTTTTATACTATCATTTCACACCCGCCAAGTGTTTGATAAAATATTCGGTTATGGTTTTTTGAGAAATTGAAGGTCTAATGCATGTCTTATGAGTTGAATGGCCATATGATGATTATCTGATAATGAAATGATTATCGAAGTAATGTATGTATATGATGACTACATGATGATGATGACAGAAATGTTTATATGAGTTACTTTCATGAAAGACTACTTAAGGTGTTGCAAGTAGAGTGTTGGGTTTCCATGTTTGTTGTGCTCTTGAGAAAATAAACAAAGTCTTCCCTTGTTGTTTGAAATGAAATATTGTGATGAGCTAATTCTATGATACCTACCAAAATGATCATGCCATAAGGTATAAAGACTAATGATTCCGACCGAAAAGATCATATCATAAGCTATGGACCACCTATCAAAAAGGTCATGCCGTAAGGTATAATAACTAATAGTTCCTACCAAAAAGATCATATCGTAAGGTATGGACCCCCTACTGAAAAGGTCACATCATAAGGTAGAATAACTAATAGTTCCTACCAAAAATATCATATCGTAAGGTATGGACACCCTACCGAAAAGGCCATGCCATAAGGTATAAAGACTAATGGTTCCCACTGAAAAGATCATACCATACGGTGTGGACATTCTATCAAAAAGCCATGTCATAAGGTAGAATGAGTCACAACTCCTACCCAAAAGATTTTATCGTAAAGATGGGGACGTCTTATACTATCTACTAAAAAGACTATGTCATACGGTAGGGGTATTGGTAACACTCTCCAAAAAGGTTACACCGTAAGGTGAGTGGGGGCCATTTGGTCCATTTCATGAAGATTGTAAGAAAGGGTTGAGTATGTATTCCATAACGAGTTACATTCCTTGATCATGATTTACATGTTTTACCTTAAGCATTGTTCATGCATGCCATGTTGCTAATGTACTATTTCTTGATATGATTATACATTTTGATTATTGCCTATCTTTTGTTGCATTGCATCCTACATACTTAGTACATTCCAATATACTAATGCATACTCTATGCCTATATGATATAACCATGTAGGAACCACAGCCCTGCTTGATCATCTCCACCCATGTGGCTAGCGAGGTTTCATTTAAGCTTGTTGGTGAGTCCTCCATATTGGAGATATTACTTATTATCTCTTGTTATGTATTATGAATTTCTCATTGACTTATGTATTGACTATGAGGGTGATCCCAATTGCTTTGTCTTGGCCCTCGCTCTTATCTTTGTAGTAGAGGTATTGTTGGGCATATTATGTACCTATGCTACGAGCTTGACTCTACTGACTCTTGATGTTTATGATATGGAGGTTTCTCCTTAGTCCCAATTTTCCCTTTGTTTATATTTATCTTTAATTGTTATTCTAATTGCTTCGACGACCAAGGAGGTGTAGTGATATGCTATGAGGATTGTTTGGGTTCCTTTTGTGTTCCCCATTTGCCGGTTACATCTAGGCCCTAGGCTTAGATCGTGACACAAACCTTGAAGGATAAGCTTGTCTCCGCTCCTATCTTGGCTCTACCAGAAGGGTTGGAAGGGTTGGTCATTTATTATGATGCCTTATGAATTAGTTTGGGGTGTGTTTTGACGCAAAATGGAAAGGTAATAGCATATGCCTCTAGAAACTTTATAGTGCATAAGCGAAATTACCCCACCCATGATCTTGAATTGGCAGTCATGGTGTTTGCTTTGAAATTTGTCATCACTACTTGTATAGGGTTCATGTTGGTGTTTTTATAAACCACAAGAGTCTCTAAAATGTGATCACCCAAAAATATCTTAAATTGAGATAAATAAGGTGGTTAGAGCTCCTTAATGATTATTATATGAGTATGCATTATCATCCCATCAAAAATATTACGGATGATGCTCTAAGTAGAGTGCCCATGGGTAGTCTAGCTCATATTCATGATGGTGGCAAAGAGGTGGCTAAAGAAGTTCACTGATTGACTAGATTAGGGGTTAGGTTGAATCAAGTTAAAAATGATAGTGTAGTAGTTATTAATAGTTCTAAATCTTTTTTGATTGAAGAAGTAAAGTAAAAACAAGATCTTGACCCAGAGTTGAAGGCCTTGGTGAAGGATGGTAAAGTGGAGGTTTTCTCCCAAGGGGGAGATAGTGCCCTTAAATACCATGTTAGGTTGTGTGTGCCTAATGTTGATGACTTAAGGGAGTTGATCTTGAAGGAGGCCCATAATTCAACCTATTCTAGTCACCCCGGTACTACAAAGATGTATAAAGACTTGAGGGATGTGTATTGGTGGGGTGATATGAAGAGAGATATTGCCAAGTTCATATCCAAATGTCATAATTGCCAACAAGTGAAAGTTGAACATCAAAGGTCGAGTGGCCTAGTCCAAGACATTGAAATCACTACTTTGAAGTGGGAAGAGATCAACATGGATTTTGTGGTTGGGTTACCTAAGACTAGGAAATATTTTGACTCTATTTGGGTTGTTGTGGGTAGAATGACAAAGTCGGCTCAATTTCTACTAGTCAAAACCACTTATGGTGCCAAAGATTATGCTAAGTTGTACACCCATAAGTTGGTTAGATTGAATAGGGAGCGTTTGTCTATCACTTCGAATAGTTGATCTCAATTCACTTCTCACTTTTGGAGGTCCTTCCAAAGAGGTCTTGGTACCAAGGTTAAGCTTAGCATGGCTTTCACCCTCAAATGGATGGTCAAGCTGAGAGGACTATCCAAACTCTTGAGGATATGCTTAAAGCTTGTGTTATAGAGTTTAAGGGTAGTCAAAATTAACATCTTTCACTTATTGAGTTTGCTTACAACAATAGCTACCACTTAAGCATTAGTATGGCTCGCTTTGATGCTTTATATAGTAGGCATTGTACATCCCCAGTTGGGTGGTTTGAAGTGGGGAAATGGCTTTGCTAGGTCTGGATTTGGTCATAGAAACCTTGAAGAAGGTGCAATTGATAAGGAAGAGATTGAAAACAAACACAAGTAGACAAAAGTCCTACTCTAATGTGAGGAGAAGAGATCTTGAGTATAAGGTTGGTGATTAGGTTTACTTGAAAGTCTCACCCATGAAGCGTGTCGTTCTGTTTGGCAAGAAAGGGAGATTGACCCCCAAGGTTTGTAGGTTCTTATAGAGTTTTAAGAAGAGTGGGTAAGGTTTCATATGAGTTGGATTTGCCTATGCAGATGAATATGGTTCATCCTATCTTCCATGTGTCCATGTTGAGAAAGCTTTTAAGTGACCCAAGTGTTATAATGCCCTTAAAGGTTGTGGGTATTGTAGAGGACAATGTGACCTACAAGGAGGTCCCAATGGAAATTTTGGATAGACAAGTGAAGAGGTTGAGAAACAAAGATATAGCTTCCGTCAAGGTCCTTTGGAGGAACCAACAAGTTGAAAGTGCCACATGACAAGCTGAGGCGGACATGAGAAAGTGATACCCATATCTCTTCCACTATCAAGCCAAAGGTACTAATTTAAGTCTCCTATATGATTTCAAGTCTTAAGTTCCAACCCCTATGTCATTTTGCATGCATTCATATTCATAATAACATATTTATGGTGATTTTGACATTCATGTTGAGATTTGTGAAAATGTTGTTTAAATGCATTTTTTGCATTCATGTCGGGCTGAAATCTTCATGATTACTTCTCTTATGCATATTTCTTGCACATTTGGGGAAGAATGTTCCCGAGGGGAACATCTTAAAACACCCTAAAATGTGTTTTCAAATGCCCATAATCATAATTTTTATATATATCAAAATTTGTGCGTAATCTCAAAAATCCGACTTCATATTCTTGATCCGGGGGAAAACATTGAGTGGAAAATAGGTATAACCCTAATTTTAGATGACCCGTAGTGAAAAATATTTTTCGCTAATTTTTTATTTCCAATGTGCACCTACGACCAGGCCGTGATGCGGACTAGGCATGAATTAGCACAAAAACTTCCTCCGTAATGGGTCCGCATCATGGACTAGATGCGAACCAGTGTATTATTTTTCTTATTTTTTCTTATGTGGCCAAGGGTATTGGGGTCATAGCCCCATGCCCACTAAAACTTGAAATCACACATACTTAGCCATATTTCAATTCTATAACTCACAAAACCCTCTCTCGAACCCCTCTAAGACTATCAATTCTCTCATTCAAATCTAAAGATCTCAAGCTCGATTTTGGAACTCAAGTATTCATTTGAAGCTCTAAAACAACTTCAAGTTCTCTTCAACGAAATCAAGGTTTAAGGTATGTGGATTTCATTCATTGGGTCCCTTTCACCCATGGAGCCTAACCTTCCCTTTTCATGAAAATTGCATGTTTTCAAGTTGTACTACCTATGGGTATCTCTTATCATGGATTATGAATATAAATTATGTTAGGGTTTTATGAAATATTGATTGACTATGACTATCTATTTCAAACTTTTACAGTGAATTAAATTTGTCTATTGAGACTATATATTTTTTGAGCTATGAAACTATGAACTATTATGAGCTTTTGTGATGGATTTCAAGATACCCTACATGAGAGTTTTACTACATATTAGTGGGTTTATTTGCATTAAGTTTACTCATCTTATTTCACCCTTGAATTGAATGGTTTTGAATAAGTATCATAAACCCACCATGTGTTTGATAAAATGTCAAGTCAAGAATTCTTGAGCTATTGATGATCTATTTCATGATTTACAAGTCAAGTGAATATATGATGATTAATGGCTTTCAAGTATGTATTAAATTCATGAAAAGTATCTATGATTTTATAAGTATCAAGTTAAGCCCTATTTCAAGATTTTTACATCTTGTGAGCCATTCAAGTTAAAGGGTTCATGTATGATTATGATCTATTCTCATGTTCAAGTTAGGCTAACTACTAGAGGTTAAACATGTTTATGAGCTACTCAAGTCATGTTATTACAAGTCATTCATGTTATAATTAAAGTATGATTATTTCAAGTATTTTGTGGGGTTTTACTTAGCAATGATTGAGGCTTAAGATGGGGGCTCGATTCAAGAGGTCCTTATATAAAGCATTTAGTCTCTAAACTATGTGCTACCATAGGATTATGATTATTACCCTTGCTATACTAGTAGATCCATCTAGTTCATGTTATTATATTTGGTTTGCCTTGAAAAGTAGACCACACTTCACTGGAGGATGTCATGCTCGGTCACCTAAACTGAGGGCGTGTCAGGCCTCGGAGTCTAAGTTGTAGTTGTTTGGTCTATGTTAGTTCAGGTCACTTCCAACATATGTACGCTATCTATTGTGCAAAATGAATAATTTACAAACATGTTTTATTATGAGCATTAATTGAGCCTGCCATAATGGGATTATATGTCCATTGCATATGATTATGCATTTTGACTAAATTAGCTTATGTCTTATCGCATTGCATCCCACATACTTAGTATATTTAAATGTACTAACACATATTCTATGCCTACCTGATATTACCATATAGGGACCGAAGAACCTTTTGATCCTCCACATGACTAGTTCAGTTCAGAGATAAGCATTGGTGAGTCCTCAAGTCTAAGGACACTATCTACATTATTCTTACTATTTTGAGACTTGATTATGTTGAACACTTGTTATTATGAGGGTAATCGCAGAAAGTGTCTTAGCCCCTGCTCCATTCCAAGTTAGCGGTGTTGTTGGATATTATGATGTACTTATGCTATGAGCTTGACTCTTTTATGCTTCTATGAATTTCAAGACTTTCCTTAGTCCCGCTTTCCTTTTATTTTATCTCTTGGTATTATTTATTTTGCTTCCGTGATGTATGATCAATATGCTAATAGGCTTGTTTAGGGTCCCTTCGAGTTCCCCATTCACCGTTTCACGTCTAGGCCCTAGGCTTGGTCGTGACAGTTCTAACTCATGGCATTTAGGAGAAAAAAATGTAGAATTAAAGCAATTAGGGATTTTCATAGACTCTTTAGGCTCAAATTATGCCCATGCATGCTCATGTAAGTAATATATCTGAAAATAATAAGAAATCATGCTAGGGTTCATATAGCAAGGTAAAATCATCAAATTCAAGTAATTAAACATAAAAATAGTAATTCATGCAAGATTATGTAGAAATACATTAGTTTTTAAGAAAAACCTTCAAGAAACATTCATGGGAGACTCAATTTACTCACATCACTATCAATCCGGGTTATGCACATGAAAGAATATAATTCATGTATTGGTTAGCCTTACATATCTGAAAGTTTTGAATCTTGAAGTACCTTAGAAGAATTCTCAAGTTTTCCTTCAAACCCTGGCCTTTTTTCTCTCTTGAAACCTTGTTTCTATGTTTAAAAGAGTGTTTTAGTGTAAAAACATTAATCTAATATGTTTAGGGCCTTATCTAGGTGTAAAAACATCAACCCTAGGTTTAGAAAGTGTGGGAAAAGACAAAATTAATCTTTCTTAGAAAGCTGTCAAAAGTCATCTACCGACCCATTTACGGCCCATAGAAAGTTCCAAGGTTCGTAGGGATCCTTCCGTAAAGTTTTGGCCCAATTTTGGGATCTCTGGTTCACCTTTATGAGTCCATTTCACAACTCGTAGAAGACTCCACGACCTGTACATGGGTTCGTAAATTTCGGGACCAAAAATTGAAGTTTTAGGACTTTGTTCCATGAATTAGCACACCGGCCATACTTCAATTTTTGGCCCGTAAAGAGGTTTCGTAATATCACTCTACTCTGGCAGTCTTCAGTAAAATGGTCATAACTTTTAATTTTGAACTCCAAATAATGTAAAACCAGTTGCATTGGAAAGATAATTCAAACGACTTTCATTTTATAGGTGATCGAGCACCTAATTATCTATGTGCTAATATTTATAATCATTTAAAGTTAACCCTTGCATAATCTAACACTAGAAACTCAATTTATAGGAAAGTTTTAAACTCGACTAAGAACTAGAGGTCTCTTATGACCTTAATACACTTCTCACATATAAGAATGGGGCTTGAAACATAGGTTTATGTGAGGATAGAGTTATGGGGTGTCTCAATTATCAATTTCTTGAGCTTCGCCAGAATAACTTGATGTAGAAACATGCAACTAAAATCAGTTCGCTAAGCCTGAATTAAGCAGAATAGCTGCAAAGTGACTAAGTTATGCATGGATTCCCAATGTAAATGGAAATAACCCCTACTCTCCTCTTGCAGTAGGACATTATTCTCAATCATGTTCCACTCCTTGAAGCAATCAATATGGTAAATATGGCCATAATCGATTCTTGCAAGTTTTTCCTTATTAGAATACTCTTCCTAATACACAACTGAAAGGACGTACAACTATCGAGAGAATGTAAATAGGTAGCATGGGCAGAGACAAGTAAAGTTTGACATATATGCCAATAGAATAGAAATGAAATGGTGTGTAATGATTTGGGAGTTTAGTATTAGAAATTGTTCCCATATTGTTACCATAAAAACGAAACTAGTTGATGCATAACTATCGACAGAATGTAAACTTTTTTACTAAACAAGCATTCTTATTTTGTTGTTACTCCTTATTTTCATTTCCTCTGTCCCTAAATAATTCAATATTTTTCTATTTGAATGGTTAAATAAATTTGCTTTGTTTTCTCAAAGGAATGTATGATATTTTCTAATTCAAAGTTGATTATTAATGGTGTTTAATATACTTTGAAGTACATAGATTCTGTTGCAAAAGCTTATACAGTAACAGCCAATTTGATAAGCTTATATAACCAATAACATCAAGTTTTTCACATGGAAGGAGTCTATAATAAAGCAATTCCAAGTTATAATTCCATTTAAGAAATATTTTTAGTTTTGCAACAAAATTGTCATATTTCACAAAAATTCTAAATACGTCTCTAAAGTTACTTGTACTGAATGAAAAGGATTGTCATGTTTGATAAGGATGTGAATTATATCTATATTTATTTGTACTAGTGTTGAACTATAATTATTTAATCACAAAGAACAAGAAAAGCAATATTTAACTTAGTGTGGCTAATGTTTTCTTAAATAGTCATGGTATAGAAAATCAATTGTCTACCAGAACAAAAACTTATTATTCAGCTACACAGTAAATGATATAGAAAAAAGGTGGTGCAAGGTGAGGCGACGGAGGTCGTTCTTGATAGTGGATGTATTTTTCATGTCAAAGGGAGAGTTTATATGTCCCATGTTAGTTATTTGATTCTTAATATCCTTGTAAATGCATATAGGCACACCCTTGGAAAATCAAAATATATCATGACTTGAGACAACATTACTGGAGGAGTTAAACGAAGTAAGACATAGTTGATTTTTTATTGAGTGTCAGAATTACCAGTAAGTAAAGTATGAATATCAAAAGTCTGGAGCTACTTCAGTAGATACCCGTTATTGAATAGAAGCAGGAGAGAATGGATATGAGCTTTTTCATCATACTTTCCAAGACCTTGGGAAAGTATGATCATTCAATATGTGTTTTATGGATACTTTGAATAAGTGGGCACTCTTCATTTTAATTTATTAATATACAGTGCAAAGAAGTTATCTAAAGTGTATCTTAAGGAAATTGTTAGATTACATGGGTTTTCATTTTGATTATTTCTGATAGAAGCACATATTTAACTCTAATTTTTAGAACAATCTATATGAAGTGTTGGGGACTAGATTGGAACTTAGCATGACGTTTTACTGATGAGTCCATATTTTGGATTCATTTTGAGTATAAATTGCAAGGAAGTATTGCTCTTAGTATGTTAATAATTCTAGTTGCTAATAACTACGCATGTGTGATGATAAAAAATGGTGTTAAAAGTGTTCAAAAGGGGAAGATTGGGTGGAATCATGAAAATTAAGCAAAAGTGCTAAAAGGTGGTGAAAAATAGTGTTGCCGACATACTCAGCGATGTACTGACCAATCAAGAAAATTGCCTAACTATGCAAAAACCAAGGTTCCAAGTCAAGTTAGAAGTGCGGTCAGGATCAATGATGCAAATCATACTCGGCGATACGATGAAGTGACCAAGTGATCACCTAAAATTGCAGCACCCAAAGCCCCAAAAGACTGACAAAAAGGCGATATGAAGAATATTTTGACACATTAGCGAATTGGAAAGGCAGAGCAAAGAGTCATTGTCTAATGTTGCAGTAGAGAAAGCCTTATAAGGAAGCACAGGAAAGTGCTCAAGTGCACATTCAACGCATCGCTGTAATGCTTGGCAATGATCGGTGTCATGACCTAGACCTAGGGCCTAGGAGTGACATGGCAAATCGGAATCCGAGAGTTTCTGAACAAGTCTCATAGCATCTATTCAAATATCATTGGTTCGGAAGCACATACAAATAATAAATACATAGTTCTAATGGACGAAAAAGTAGGACTCATGCTATGGGAATGTCATAGGTATAAGGGTTAACATGGATTTACATAGCACAGAACACATAAGAACTAAGGGGAGGGCAAGTATGACTTACTCTATTGGGGCAATACCACATTTCCATATCGAACATATATACATATCATAATTCTCATAACCAATCCATGATAGCCATATCTAATAGATAACCATGATCATAAGTTCCAAATACAACAAATAGCATATAAATCCGACAAGAGACTACAAGATGTCTAAAAATGCCTATCATAAGATGGGATGGGGGCCAAGACATATCCCGGGCTCACCCTCAAAGTAAATGATATAAACAAAACATCATAGGTAGATGAATGGTGGTTTGTCCTTAAAAGATAGGACCCACAAAAACAAGTATCTCAAGATCCAATCTAGCAGGTGTACGGTGGATGAAGGTAAATCTTCGATCTCTCTATGGTTAGATCATGTAGGCAAAAGTATGTGTTAGTACATTTGAATGTATTAAGTATGTGGGGATGCAATGCATATGACTTATAAAACCTGCATTTCAATGCTTGATGACAAGGGCACATAAAATAAAAAGGATCATATATCCAAAGAAGGGTAGTACACAATATACCAAGAAGACCATGATACATAAAATACAAATATGCTCATATATAGTGGGGATGTAACCTTAACCGACATATAAGACCAAGTGATCTATTACATGGAATCCTGATGTTATCCCCAAAATGAAAAGGAGGTGGTCTACTTGCCAAAAGTAAACCATACTTCTCCTTACGGGCCTCCCATTTTAGAGAAGTAACCTTCCTTATGGGTCTCCCATTTTGGATAGGATTTTCATATCATTTCTAGTGGGTCATGCCTCAACTAACGGGATGAGCCTCATATCTTTCTAGTGGCTCATACCTCAACTAACGAGATGACCATTAGATCTTTCTAGTAGGTTATGCCTCAACTAATGGGAGGAGCCTCAAATCTCAACACATATGTTGGCAAATAGTTTAAGAAAGGGAGTAGGGCCCTTGGGAATAGCCCCGACATCCCCACGGGAATACTTATACATATACATGCTTTTAAAAGAGGAAATAGTCATTTCAAATCCTTTAAATGCATATTTACGCTCAAAAGCCAAACAAATTCATAATAATTCCTTCTTAGGCTCAAATGCCAAAACATAGTCATAATTCATAATTCTCATGCACCGGAATAGCTCATTTATATATACAAAATAGTGCAAGCACCCATAACACTCAAAGAGCCATAATCATATACATTCATGTGATCACATTCTAATTATAACCAATTTCTGATTAAAACCATATCGTAAAACATAATTGGTTTAACCCACTTCATAATTTTCATAAAAATCTAATGTTCATGAATTCATATGTCATAAATGATGTGAGAATGCATGGGTAATTGAGATTCAAACTTAAATCAACAATATAATATGAAATTGAAGTAAATTTTATAATTAAATTCATATCTAAATCATAATATAAATCACCCATGCATAAATCAAGCTTTAAAGGGGACATGCATCTTCATAACTTTATAACTTCATTATAAATCGTCATAATAGGGCTTAAAGTAACTTAAAATCATAAATAAAGCACATCTCATACATTAATTGAATTTAATAAATTAAAATAATTAAAACCCACATTTAAAGTAAGATTAATTTTATGGAAAATTTCTTGAAAAGATTTGGGTCTCCTTGATTGGAAGGAACCAAGTATCAAAACCCACATACCTTGCTTAGTAAGAGGAATTTGAGAAGAATTTAGCTTGAAGTCGAAACCCCAATTGAATCTTAGCATGAATCTTGAAGATGAGACTTGAGTGAATTTGGAGAGTTTGATTTTAAAAACTAAGGGTTAGTCTTGAACGAGGGGTTAGAATTAGTATAGGAGAAGTTTAGGAATGTAAAGGTTGGCTTAAAAGGGATGGTCAAAAACCAGAAACAAGTCAATACAATTTCTCTTTAAATTTTTTCCTTAAATTCTCATGGCTAGCTTCATGGTTCGTGAAGGCTCCCTACCTAGCCTAGACATATTCTATGAAAAAGGGCATAACATCTTACTCTAAACTCAGAATGAGGTGAAACAAGATGCATTAAAAAGCTAATTAAAAGATCTCAAATTTGATAAGTCATGGTCCACCTAATTATATTTATGCTAATATACATGACCATTTAACGTTAACCCTTCTATCGGTATATGTTAAAAACTTAGCCAATGGAATTCTATAGAACTTGGCTTGATGTAGGAGACCCATGATGGCCTTAAACAACATAAATAAGCTTGAATTCAGGCCTTGAAAGTGAATTTAGCTTGAGCTTGAAGATCACATGCTTAGAATTTTTCAATGAAGTCACCTTTACGGGTGGCCACATGGGTTGTACACCCCACATGAGTCATGAACTTAGCTGTGTGACCATACTTTATCCCAAAACTTTTCCAGAACCAAATTTCTATTCTCCATTGAGGTCGTACAAATTCTGGGTCCTTATAGTTTGTCTTGACTACCAAACGACATTTCATAGAATAAACTTTCACACATTTGCGTGGAGTATATAAGCAAATTTTAGAAAGGACATTGTACATCAAATGTTCATTCCATATTAGAAGTAGTAGTATCTAGATGTTTTCTCTTAGAGTACAAGGGAGGCTAGGGTTTTGAAGCTTTTGGGTACCAAATTGAAGAATTAGCTGGTGATAATCAACTAATTTTTACCCAATCTTGTTACCCATGACTTTTACTACTATATATGGTATTTAATCTTTAATTTCTAAAATATATGGCTAAAACCCCCATGTTGGGGGTGTGCTTTTGATACGGGTTTTTAATTTAATTTTTGGGTTTGTGATATCTTGACTTACCTATAGTTGATTTGAGTCAATTTATATTTGCTCCTAAGTTTAATATATGAATTTCAAGGTTTCAAACTTGTGGTTTTGTTTTATATCTCTGATTGTTGCTTAGCTGGAACATTTAGAGTGTGGAATGGATATAATAGCCAGAAACCTTATGGGGTTGCAGTTGACATCCACATTCATGGATTCAATGGCCAAGGTAGTAGGCATTTTACTCGACTTCTTAGGCCAAATATGTCTTCAATGGACTGTGTGTGATATCTTAGCTGATTCAAGCAAAACATCCATATAGCATAGGTAATTTGGCATACAAGCAACCTAGCCTATTCACTCAACATAAACTCATGTGGTCAAGTATTTAGATTCATTTGTTAAATTACTACTCATATTTGCACATCCTCAACATCTTCCCTTAATAATTGTTTAATTCGATAATTAGAACTTGTTAGATGAGCTCTATTTTGATTATTAAAACCCCCAAATCGAACAATTACTTGGTCCAATGAGTCTCTTATGCAATGAACAATAATTTCCTATGGGATCAACCGCAACCTATAAAGTTGGGTTATTATGCTGATGATGAATATCTCTTCCGCTTTTGAGTAGCTGGGTTGAGCGACACCAAAAATAGTGTCATTATCGAAGAATCAGTGTGTTCATATTAAAGAATTTGTTGAGCTTTGTACATATAGTTAGAATTCTTTTTAATAGGTATAAAGACGGAGGATGATGAAAGTCTTCATGGTGTGAATGTTGGGGACATGAACGAGATGTAAGACGTTAATTAGGTTCAGGTTGGAAGCACTGAGGCTATCAGACCACCTCTATTGATTGGAGGAGTTAATTTCTATATGACCAGCACTATATTGCAACTCCTCCAATTGAAGCAATTGTTCAGAGGTTTCAGGCACAAAGGTCCTCATGAACACTTGAGGAACTTCATTCATGTGTGTCTCCCATTCAACTTCAAGGGAGTGAGCCAGGAAGCTATTCGACTAAGGCTATTTTCTTTCTCCATCACTGGAGAGGCACTGAGATGGCTAGTGGAGTTACCTTATTATCACATCCAAAGTCCCGTTAGGGTGGACTGGCATCCATTGTCAGTAAAGCCCGGGAGAACCAACCTGTATCTATGTGCTTTTTATATATATTATAAGGTATTTCTACATTTAACATGCCCTTAACAAAATAAACAGTGATAACAAGACAAAAGAAAATGTATATGACTAGGTCGTTGGGGCCACAATGGTTAAAGTACGAGACATGACCACACTTTAATTTACATAGTCTACAAAGCCTCTAGATAAGGAAAAGTATCTAATAAGGGTCGGGATAGGCCCCACCTCGACTAACTATAGAATACAAAAATATAAGCTCTAGACACAAAGCTCTAAAGCAAGATGGAGCTTGATAACAACAGCTGGATATCTGTACTCCTACTAGAGAGATATATTAGCATCTGCACCTGCAACATGAAATACAGGTGTCCCGTAAGTGACATCAATATGAGATAATATACTAAATATGTAATTCAGGAAATACTGTATATGAAGTAACAGCTCAAATGAAACTATACACTGGTATAGAATAAGAGAACACCTTTAGTTGTACTGTGGGATCATATACGTTATGTTTTTTTTATTACTTTACCTTTACTGTATAATTTGTGCATAACATGTTATACAAATGACCAGCTGAGCAGTGGTAAAACTATATCGGGATCGATCTTGGCTAGGCTCTTCCTTAACCCCTATACCCCCGTGATAGGATCGTCCCTGGCTAGGTGATTCTTCCACCTCTCGGGCTACAACCCATCAATAAGCAATATACTTTACTTTATCTTTCAATTACCTTTGAGATTATTCTTTTGGTGGTCGTAAGATTGGAACTGGAGGACTGTAGATACAGCATATGACATGTAAATAATCACAAAAGACAGCACCATAATAAAAGGAGTAAGTTGCACAAATAATGAAATGCACAAGAGGTAGAACAACACATGAACTTTATTTAGTAGAATGAACTCATATATGTTGGTATCTAAGTATGTACCCAGATTTGCAAGTGACTATGTATGGGAGTATATGAACATGTGAAAGAGTGAAGATACGATTAATAGTTGTGTTAGAGTTGATAAGTGCCTTTTATGTGCCAAGGAGGGATCTATGTTTCATGCCAAGCAATATGAAATCAAGTAGCCTTACATACCTCGCTGTACAACCTCGCTATTACCTCAAGATATATTCCCTTCCTCCAAATATTTATCTATAACATAATAGATTATAAAACTAGCATTAGTAGTCAATAAGTACATCTTGGCAGCCCAATCTCATAAAGAAAACACCCATGGGCAACAAGCGGATAATTATGAATCCGAGCGTATTATTTCAACCTTTCCGCACCTAATCGTACTTTTTAATACACATTACTATATACACATCATGTTTAGCCTATTTTAGTGCAATAACAGCCTTAAAACAATCCACAAATCACAGGACACAACGATTCTATGCAATATACAAATAGGCGGCATAACTTTACGTCCCTTTGCTATATTAGGACGTTGACGATTCCAAACCTTTACCAACTTCAATCAAACTGTTCCCACAATATTTATATATACAAACAGTCCTAAAATAGTTCAAAAATAGTCCTCAAAATAGGTGAAGGATGTGATACCATAGTCCTCAATCAATCAGTCCACAAGTTCCAATTACAAGCATAATTATGATATCACAAAAGAACTTACTTTTGTGGACTGTAAAAATGGTGCAGCAGCTTAGTTACATCACTAACAAACTATACCTTGTTAAAAAGATAAGTCTTACTTCATAATTCAGCCAACTAAGAATAGAAACTCCTCTTAAATAATAAGAAAAGTTCACAACAATCCTTAGGACACATGCTGTCCAAATTTCCAGCACAAACATACTAGCATATACTTCTTGTTTTTCATAAGAAGACCATACTAAACCCATATGTAAACTTACTTATGACTACCTTCAAGGTGTAGGGATTCTCCAAGAACCCTAAAAGTCCCTTTGTGGCTGCTTTGCTAGGTTAAGAAAGTGTAGAGAGAAGGTTTGTGAAAGCTGAAATTTTTCCAAGTATAAGAATGACTTAAAGGTGCTATATGTAAGCCCTTTTAAAGGGTATTTAAGCTGACTTTCTTGTGTGTTTTAAGCCTTATATTATTAAGGTGGTGATGTATCAAGTTGACCCTTTCACTTGGGCCTAATTGGGTTCAAATTGGTTGGGCCTTGGCTGCCCATTTTTCCCTCTTTCTCTTAGTTAGTTTTGGTCCAAATTATCAAAGAAGTTGTGATGTCTTTGGGCTATTTTAATATCCTTATTAGGATGAAAATATAGTCCATGTGTGATGCTAAGACATGGGCAAAAGTTACACCCTTAACACGGACTTTATTCATAATTGGACTTCAACAAATTCGACGTTGGGCCTCGTCTCCTTTTAGCTAGCAATTTAAGCTAAGCAAGTAGGTGACTCACCTGCTAGCTTCTTAGTTCCTACAAGCACATATTCTCTTACTTTACTTAATGTTGTGATATCCTCAATTTGACACAAAATATGTATACACTCGACCCTCTTAAGCGTTAGACGCACATATCCCCCTATAACATGAAATTCGAGAACTTTTAAAAATGGGCGCCAATTTGATCAAACCGTATTTCATTTGCATTGTACTAGTATTGAAAGATATGGGGAATTACAATTATTCTATTACTTCATGGGAGGCATTGTAGAATGCATCCTTAGAGAGATTTTTTCCTTCGTCGAAGTTGATTAAATTGAGAAAAAAGATTGAAAATTTCAAGCAGCTAGAGGGTGAGTTGTTGCATTAAACACGGCTCAGGTTTCGAAAACTTTTGCTTTAGTGCCCTAACTATGGAGTAACGAACCATATGCTCTTGCAATACTTATACATGAGTCTTGATGCTGCAAATAAAGGAATAGCTAATCAGCTAGTAAGAGGAGGTTTAATGACACAATCATTCCCTGAAGATTGTAACCACATGGATGGCATGACAAAAATTAATAGAGCATGATACACAAGAGATAATGTAGTACCTCAAGTCACAGAGTTTCTACTAAGGAGAAGCTTGCCAAAGACAAGAAAGGGATGAGAACATGGCTAAGATATTAACTTAGCTTGATCTTTTGATCAAGCATGTTATAGGAGGAAATCGCAAGAATGAGAATGTGGTGGGAGCTACCGAAGAGGTGATGTTTAAAGGTGTACCATTTGAAGGTTGATACAACAAAGAATGTCATTACATGGGAAACCAAATTGTGGGTTCTTGGCCGTCTTTTCAAAGGCCACCAGGAATCAAGGTTGGAACAACTACTCCAGATGGCGAGATCGAGCATGGACTGATCAAAATTAAGTTGGGGGTTGGAGGAATCATAAGGGAGACATGTATGTTCCACCATGCAATAGAGTGAAGTCTATTGAACTAGTGGTTAATTAAGAAAATCCTCAAACAGAGTATATGCTTTGGTAAATTTTGAGCAAGGTGGAGGCTTCAAACAAGGTCCAAAAAGAAATAAAAACTGATTTTCCCAACTGAGTCAAACATGATATCTCATTCAGCGTCCATAAAATATTTGGAGACTCAACTAATAAATATTTTAGTTCATTTGAATCAACATCTTAGGGGAGATCTACCCAGTGACATGGTATCTAATTCAAATGGGAATGATAAATAATGCTTAGTCATAACTACTCGAAGCGAAAAGTTGATCAAAGGTACTAAACCATCACTTGTTATTGATGAAGCTTTAAAAAGGTGGAAGAAAAAAGAAGATATGATTGTTGTTGAACATGATGAGTAGGAGGCTCAAGTTGTAGATGATGATGTTATTGGCAATCCCGAGAATGATTAACAAGAGAAAAGAGGGGCCAAGAACACTCTCCCTGAAAATTCAAGTACATCTGTGAGGCCAAAAGAACCTCACATCAAAGTTGATTCTCCTTTCCAACAAACGTTGAAGAAGAAAGAGGAGGGTGCTAAGTTTCAAAAGTTTCTTTCTATGTTTAATTACTTGTCAATAAATGTTCCCCTTGTGGAAGCATTAATTAAAATGCGAGTATATGCCAAGTTCATGAAAGAATTGGTGATAAAGAATAGAACTCTTGAATGTGAGACTATTAAAGTGTCTCACAACGGTAGTGTAATCGTAACAGAAAAGCTGGTGACAAAGATAGAAGACCCAGGGTCATTCACCAACCTCAAAGTTCAGTAAAGCTCTTTGTGACTTAGGGGCAAGCATAAATCTCATACCCCTAGCTATTTTTGAGGAACTGGATTTGGAAACCCCTTCACCAACTACGATGTAGCAATTCATGGCTGATAGGTCTATAAAACGACTAGTGGAAATTCTTCATGATGTATTGGTGAAGGTAGAAAAATTTATCATTCCTGCAAACTTTGTGATTTTGGATTGCAATGTACGGATGTGCCAATCATTTTGGGGAGGCTATTCTTAGCTACCGGGCGAGCTATGGTTGATGTTGAGAGTAGTGACTTGAAATTTAGAGAGAATAATGAGGAGGTTGTTATCAATATTTGCAAAACTTTGAAATCGAGAGATGATCATGGGGCATTAATTGTCATGGTCTAGTCGACGGTCTGTTGAGGTGAAGAGGGATGATGTCGTGCTACGACATTAACTAAGGTGTTTCTTGGGAGGCAACCTAAAGTGAGTATTTTACTATTTTTTAGTTTGAATAATAGGTGTTGAATTGTGCAGGGTTGATATTGAAATACCCCTCATGTGCTTCAGAATACCCTATAATCGTAATTTCCATATATCTCAAAATTTGTACGATTTTAGAAATTTGACCTCATATTCTTGATCAGAGGTCAAAATTTAGTGGGAAATGGGTATAACCCAAATTTTAGAAGACTTGTGGTGAAAAATAATTTTTGCTAATTTTTGAATTTAAGTGGTTGTATGCGCTTAGGCCGCGGTGTGCCTAGGGCGCGAACTAGTGTAAGTAGTCCCTCCGCGTTTGGTCCTCATCATAGGATGGACGAGGACCAGTGGAAAATTTTCCTCAGTTTTCTTAGTTTGTCCAAGTGCATTTGGGTAATAGCCTCATGCCTATTTAAATGTGAAATCTTCCATACGTAGTCATTTTTCAACTCTATAACTCACAAAACCCTCTCTAAAGCTCCTCCAAGACATTATCAAATCTCCTATTTAATCTCAAGATTTCAAGATCAATTTTGAAACTCAAGAATCTATTTCAAGCTTCAAGTCTCCTTCAAGTTCATTTCAAGAAATTCAAAGTTTAAGGTATATGGGTCTTCATCCATGGGTCTTTTCACCCATGGAGCCCAACCTTCTCTTTTTATAAAAATTGTATGATTTCAAGTTGTATTTTATTATGGATTCTAAATATAAATTATGTTGGGGGGGCATTCAAGTATTGATTGATTAAGCATGAATATTTATTTTAAGCTTATTCCATGAATTAATTTTGTCTATCAAGACTATGCATGATTTGAGCTATGAAACTATGAACTATTATGAGCTTTTATGATGGATTTTAAGATTATCTAAAGGAGGGTTTTAATACAATATTGGTGAGTTGATTTTGAATTGAGTTTACTCTCCTTTTTATATTCTTGAATTGCATGATTTTGAACAAGTATCATGAACCCACCAAGTGTTTGATGAAATTATATGACAAGAATTCTCACGTTGTTGATGAACTATTACATTATTTACAAGTCAAGTGACTTCATATTGATTAAGGGCTTTCAAGCATGTATTTAACTCTTGAAAAGTATCCATGTTTACAAGTATCAAGGTGAGCCCTATTTCAAGATTTTAACCTCTTGTGAGCCATTTATGTCAAGGCAAGGGATCGTGTATCATTATTATTTACTCATATGTTCAAGTTGGGCTCACTAATAAAGGTAAAGCATGTGAATTAGCTACTCATGTTATGTTATCATGTCTCTTACAAGTTATTCATGTTATGATTAAAGTATGATTATTTCAAGTATTTTGTGGAATTTGATTTAGCACCGATTGAGGCTTAAGATGGGGGCTTGACTCAAGGGGTCCTTATTTAAAGTCTTTAGTCTCTAAACTATGTGGAATTATAGGATTATTTATTTTACCCTTGTGATACTAGTGGATCCATCTAGTTCATGTTATCATATTTGGTTTGCCTTGGCAAGTAGACCACACTTCACCGGGGGGTGTCATGCCCGGTCACCTATACTAATGGGGTGTCATGCCTTGGATTCCAAGTTGTAGTTGGTTGGTCTATATCGGTTAAGGTCTTCTCCCACATATGTATGATACAGTATGCAAGTTAAATGTTTTACAAGCATGTGTTATTACAAGCATTGATCTTGCATGCCATACTGAGATTATATATCTATTGATTATGATTATGCATTTTGAATATATTGGCTTATGTCTTTGTTTCATTACACCTTGCAAATATACTATATTCAAATATACTAACACATACTATATACCTAAATGATATAACCATGTAGGAATCGGAGCTCCTTTTGATCATCCTTCTCCACGTGGCTAGTTTGGTTCTCCAAGAAAGTTTTTTATGAAACCTCAACTTCAAGGGCAATATCTACTGTTATTCATGCTATGTTAAGACTTGTTCCTTATGTTGGATACTTATTAATATGAGGGTGAGCCTGGGAAGTGTCTTGGCCCCTACCCCATTCTAAAGTAGAGGTGTTGTTGGATACTAAGTTTGTATATGCTTTTGAGTTTGACTCTCCTTGTGTCTCTACGTTTATGAAAGACTTTCCATAGTCTAGTTTCCCTTTTTATACTTGACTCTTGATATTGTTTTATTTTTCTCCTGCAAACAAAGATGTGTACATGATATGCTAAGAGGATTTTTTGGGTTGTCTCCGGACTTCTTATTCACCGTGTCACGTATAGACCCTAGGCTAGAGTCGTGACAAGCTTGGTATCAGAGCACTAGGTTGTTAATGGTCCTCAGAAATACAACATACTGTGTCGATTGGATTCTTATTCATGGTTGTGAAGCACGTTATAACTATGAATAGGAAGCTATGAGGCATCTTAAGAAATATTTCACTTCGTCATGATGTATGTCATATGGTAGAGCTAAGTTACCTAAGGCTTATTATTGATTCCTAACCATTGCATTTTAAAATGTGTCTCAAGCTATTCAGAATGGTGAACAGGATAGTAACTATCTCTTACTTAAGGGTCAATTTCCCAACGGTGACATATCAAATACGGAGGTTCACAATGCTTTATGACTATTGGCCAAGGTTGTAACCGCGCAACTCAATCAACAAATAGGTGCCCTCGAGACTTCAAAGGACAAGAGAAGGGAGAGGAAGGCTAATATGGCCCGAGTTGATGGCGCCTCATCTTCTACTTGTCTACTGGTTCCCAAGTACAAAACGAAAAGGATCATATTTACCACTTGTCAAGGGTGTGGCAAAAAGCATAAAGATAGTTTTTTGGTGGGTCACAAAGGTTGCTTCAAGTCTATCAGTATTGGGCATAAGATGAGGTATTGTTTTGTGGCCTCTGCAGAAGGAAGAAGAAGGATTCAATTTGAAGGAGACAATGGTGGGTTAAGTTTTCCAAGGTGCCCAAAATATGGAAAGAATCATAATGGAAGGTACTTGAGGTATTCGAATGTTTGCTATAGGTGTGGCAAGATGAGCCACAAGATTTTTGACTGTCCACATGCTTAAGGGAAGGGAAGGTGTTGGTGTTCAAGCTTCTCCTATGTGCCACAAGTGTGGAAGGTACCATTTTTGGGATGTTCTGGCCAGTTCAAGTACTTGTTTTGGGTATGTTACAAAGGATCATAAGTTGAGGCATTATCCATGGATTACTACAAATTATGAGGATGGTCGTCAACGATCTCAACCATACCTCTCTAAGGGTTGCTAGACCTAGCATAGTGCTTCACCGATATGTTAAAAGCTTTTTATTATGATGTGTATGCTTTATTAGATTCGGGTGCCACTCTTTCTTTCGTTGGTCCTTTTTGTTGCCAATAAGCTTTATGTGTGTCCCGAATTATTATGTGAACCCTATGAAGTGTATACCCCCATTGGTGAGTCCACTATTACTAAAAGAATCTATAAGGATTGCATGTATCCTTAATGCATAAAGTCTTATCTTGTGATTTTGTTGAACTTGATATAGTGAATTTTGATATTATTCTTGGGATAGATTGATAACATACGTATCATACTTCCATTGATAGTAGAACCCATAGAGTTAGATTCCAATACCCTAATGAACCCGTCCTTGAGTTCGAAAGTCATAATGTGGTGGTCCAGGATAGATTCATTTCTTGTCTTAAAGCCCAAAAGTTGATTTCTAAGGGTTGCATTTACCATCTTGTGAGGGTTAGGGTTATGTCTAAAGTCCTTCCTATTAAGTCGGTTCTGGTGGTCAATGAGTTTCTCTATGTCTTTCTCGATGAGCTTCCCAGTGTTCCTCCTAAAAGGGAAATAGATTTTGGTACAGACCTCTTCCTTGATACACAATCCATTTCCATTACCCCTTACTGTATAGCCCCAGTGAAACTGAAGGAGTTGAAATATCAATTGAGGGATTTGTTGGTGATGGATTTGATAAGGCATAGCAAGTCAACTTGGGGTGCACTACTGTTGTTTGTAAAGAAAAAAGATAGTTCCCTTAGAATGTGATTGATTACCAGCAACTCAATAGAGTCACTATAAAGAACAAGTACCCTCTACCAAGGATTGATAACCATTTTGATCAACTACAAGGGGATAGTCACTTTTTTAATATTAATCTTCGGTATGGATACGACCAAGTGAGAGTAATGGAGTGTGATATTCCCAAGATGACTTTTTGAACTAGGTATGGGCACTTTGAGTTTGTGGTAATGTCTTTTGGCTTGACTAATGCACCGACATTATTTATGGATCTCATAAATAGGGTCTTTAGATATCACGACCCAGGCCTAGGGTCTAGGCATGACATGGCGAATGGGAACTTGAGATTCCCTAAACAAACCTTAAGATACCAAAACTCACATCATCGATTAGGAAGTATATACAAAAGTAAGCACATAGTTCTAAGGGACAAAGAAGTAAGACTCACGCTATAGGGCAATTTTGTACTTGGGATCTTTCATATCAAGAAGCATAATCACATCACAAGCATAAATCATATCATAAGTTCATATTCATAAATAGTCATTACCAAAGCTCTAAATACATCAGATGACATATAACATAGAGAGTGCATAAGATGTCCAACAATGCCTCTAACATAAGATAGGTCGGGGGCTAAGACATGTCCCCGACTCACCCTCAAAGAAAGTAAATTACCTAATGATACCATAGGTAGAAGAAGCGGTGGTTGGTCCTCGGAAGATAGGACTCACCACAATAAGTATAATTTGGGATCCAAACTAGACATTATAAGGTAGATTGATAGTTTCCTCGGTCCCTACATGGTGATATCATGTAGGTAAAAGTATGTATTAGTACATTTAAATGTACTAAGTATGTGGGTTGCAATGCATGTAATTCACCAAAACCTGCATACGATGTTAGATGACAAATGCACATAATATAAAAAGAGATACATGTAGCAAGGAATGTAGTATAATAAGATGTTATGAAATTCATGATGCATGAAATGGAAATAATGTTCATATATAGTGGGGATGTGAACATAATTAACATTACAAACCCATGTGAGCTATCACATGAATTTACCCGATGTTGGCCTCCCATCAATTAGAGAAAATTACTCTCTAAAAGTAATTACATCACACTTTATGACCCGGTCATTTCATATGCGGTGGCCACCTTTCTTATGACCCGGTCATTTTGAAAGAATTTCCATATCAAAACATATCATATCATATTATAAATGAATAGCATCCCTTACAATCTGGTCATTTTGGTGAGCACCACCATTCCTATGCCAGCACATAGTTAAAGGAAAGGGAGAAAGCCCTTGGAGATATCTCTAATTCTCCCAATCCATCAGTGCTAAGTCGTCATCCTGCAAGAATACATATACGTATATATACATACTTTCAAAAGAGGCAATAGTCATTTTCCAAATCCTTTTAGTTCATTCTTAGTCTTACAAACCACACACTTCTTAATAATAATTCACACTTAGGCTTAAAATGCCAAAATCATAATTCATAGTCATAATACTCATGCATAGGAATAACTCATTCATATACAAGATGGTCCAAGTACCCAAAATGCTCTAAGTGCCATAATCATAGAAATGTATGTGATCACATTCTTGCCATAACCAATCGCTTATCAAAATCATATCATAGAACATAATTGGGCTTAACCCACTTCATAATTTCCATAATAATCCAATGTAATGAATGTGAATACAATGAATGATGTGAGGAAAGCATGGGTAATTAAGATTCAATCTAAAATCAACACTATAATATAGAATTCAAGTGAAAAAACAATTAAATCCATATTTAAAATCAGAGTATAACACCCATACATAAACAAGCCTTGAAAAGGGACATACTTATTCATAATCTCATAAATTCAATGTAAATCATCATAATAAGGCTTAAAGTAACTTAAAGTCATCAAATATGTATAGCCCATATATCAATTTGATTTAACAAATCTAAATAGTGAAAATCCATATTCAAAGAGAGCTTAAATTCATGAAATTTTGATTGAAAAGATGTGGGTCTGTTTGGTTGGAAGGAACCAAAGATCAAACCCACATATCTTAGCTAAGGAAGGAATTCCAAAAAGAAATTTGAAGAAGATTAGCCCTTCCCTTGATTTCCAAGCTTGATTGACACTATAGTTCTTGAGAGAAGTATGAGAGGATTTTCACATTGAGAGGAATAAATCTGATAATTAGGAACAGGGTTTAGGTCTTTAGAAGGTCATTAGATAGCATAGAAGCTCCCAAAAGACCGATAGAAATAACTGAATTTACAAAAATGGCACTAATGAAATGGAGGGAAAAATTAGTCAGAACCACTTCACTGAAGGGTACACGGTCTATGTGACACTACACAGTTCGTGTACCTAGCCCGTGAACCAACACTTAGCAAAAACTTTGGAAGTTGGAACTTGACTTCAACACTTAGAAAAAAAAAGGTAAACTTCACCTATACCGAGGGCACTATGGGCTATCTGGAGTCACAGGGTCCTTGTGACTGCCCGTACCCCCTCACTTAAAGAAATTTTGAATGGAAAGGGAGCCCCACGACTGGCCACATGGCCAGTGAGCCTTGTCATACCCCATACTTGGTCCCAAAAGTTATTGGTTCAAGCTGAAGGTCATGCACATAGGTCGTACAAGCGTACAAACATGATTCCACACTTAAAATATAATTTTGGGAGGAAACTTTATGATGTCACATCCACATGGTTCATAGGAAACCACACAGCCCATATAGGTGCCCGTGTGGCTTGCCTTAGAGAAATGGTGAAAACATAGCATAAGAGAACTTTATGAAAATGGGCATAACCTCTTCATCCAAACTCTAAATAAGGTGAAACCTAGTGCATTGGAAAGCTAATTTAAAGAGCTTTAATTTGATAGGTAGTGCCCATCCAAATCCTTTTGTGCTAAGAGGCATGAATCTTTAAAGTTGACCCTTTTATCGGTACTTTGTGAAAAACATATCCGATGGAATTTCTTTGAACTTGGTTTGATGTAGGAGACCCACGACGGCTATAAACAACATGAATAAGCTTGAATTGAAGACTTGGGAGTGAACTTAGATGGACTTGGAGGTTCCATGTGAATTCCCCAGTTAGTGTTTGAAAAGAGGATCCGGGAAGCGTTTGAGCGAGTGAATGAGAAGCTAAGTAGTTAGAATAAGAACAAATGGTAATGAAGAAGTTTACAATGATTTGGGGGTTCCATAGAGGGATCACATAGTCCACATGGTGTCAGCTTGGCCTAAAACTTTCTTTAACAAAATTCTAAGAGTTACTAAAGCAACATAAAAATTAGGGTCCTCACATCATCTCCTCCTTGGGAAAATTCGTCCTCGAATATGAAAGAACAAGGCTTGAAAGACCTTACTTAGAATAGGAAACTTCCAAACACAAGGTACAATGCATAATTCATCATTTAAAAATCATCAATTCATTACAACTCATATCAAAACATATTCAAATCATTTAAAACATCATGAAGATCATTTTAATGCATGTAATCATGTTATACCATGAGACTCAAGAATTAAAAGGATTAGGACCACTTGGAGAAGGAAAGACCTAGCACGGGTGGAGTAGATTGGAAAATATAGGGATATTGCTTATCATGCTCAAACTTGCCTCCCATACATCTTTCTCCACATGTTGATTTCTCTAAAGAACCTTAACCGAAGCCACATCCTTATTACAAAAATGCTTTACTTGCCTATCCAATATCTCTACCGGAACTCCCTTATAAGTCAAGTTCTCCTCCACCTCCACTACTTCCAAAGGCACGATAGTACTAGGGTCACCAACCAATTCTCTCACTATGGTCACACTGAAGACCAGGTGAACAAAGCTCAAACTCAGAGGCAACTACCACCTAGGCACACCATATAACCTTACCAACTCTACCTAAGGTCACTCACACTCAGAACGCACAACTGATCTTACTACCGAAGTAACTATCTCCCCCTTGGAGAAAAGGCCCTTTATTCTCCTCGAGAACTAATCCACCCCAAGAATCATATCAAAGTCAAACATCTTAAGTCCCACAAGATCACACGAAAGACTTTATGCAACACATGAATAAAACAACCACGAAACTCTATGTGCAATGATAGATTCACCCATGGAAGTAATAATTGAAAAAGAGTCCCTTGAGATTTCAGGACTTAAATCAAACACAATAGCTAACAAAGGAATTACAAAAGACAAATCCGCACCTCGTTCAAGCATAACATATACATCAATTCAAATACTTTTAATGTACCAGTAATAACATTTGAGGCCTCCTCAACCTCCTACCGGGCATGAAAAGCATAAAACCTGTTATTCCTTAGGGCAACACCTTGTGGAGCTCTTTGTTGATTTTATCCCCCCTTGAGCCACATGAGCTTGATCCCTTTGAGCATTCTTAGGATAATCAGCAATTTTGTGGTCCTTATCACTATACCTATGGCAAATATCTAATTCTTCCTGACAAAAGCCGAAGTGATTCTTCCCACACCTGGGAAACCATGGTCCATCACCCCCCGATACCTTTGGACAAGGCAATCTAGCATTATCCATCCAACCATTGGAACCTTGGCCCCGTTGGAAATGATCAAAACTACCACCTCTAGAATTGGGGAACCCACCATCAAACCAAGCTCTCTTAGCATCATGAACCCTCCTCTCTTTGATCTCCCCTTCAATTTGTTTGGCATACACCATAAGCCTAGATATATCCATATCTCGAATGAGCATCGTTGTATGACATTATTTAACAAGCAAGTAGGAGATGCCAAAAAAGTACTTATGCATCCTTGCATGAGGATCAAGCACAAGTGTCAAAGCATACTTGGAAAGCTTAGTGAA
>JAOTQJ010000111.1:15604438-15619197 GCA_025642045.1 Solanum sejunctum | reverse complement strand
GACAGAAAAGTAGGACTCATGCAATGGGAAATTTGGGACTTGGGATCTTTCATATCAAGAAGCATAAACACATCACAATCATAAATCATGTCATAAGGTCATATTAATAAAGAATCATTACCAAGGCTCTAAACACATCACATGACATATAACATAGAGAGTGCACAAGATGTCCAACAATGCCTTTAACATAAGATAGGTCAGGGTCCAAAACATATCCTTGGCACACCCTCAAAGAAAGTAAATTAGTTAATGATACCATAGGTAGAAGAAGTAGTCGTTGGTCCTCGAAAGATAGGACTCACCAAAACAAGTACAATCCAGGATCCAAACTAGATGTTACAAGGTGGATAGATAGGCTCCTTGGCCCCTACATGGTGATATCATGTAGGTAAAAGCATATGTTAGTACATTTGAATATATTAAGTACGCGGGATGCAATGCGTGTAACTTACCAAAATCGCATATGATGTTCGATGACAAGGGCACATAATATAGAAAGAGATACATATAGCAAGTAAGGTAGCATAATAAGATGCTATGAAATTCATGATACATGAAATGTAAATGATACTCATATATAGTGGGGATGTGACCATAACTGACATTACAAACCCATGCGAGCTAATATATAAATTTGTCCAATGTTGACCTCTCATTGGTGAGATAAGATTACTTGCCAAAGATAATCTACATCACACCTTACGACCTGATCATTTGGTATGTGGTGGCCACTTTCCTTACGATCCGGTCATTTTGGAAGGATTTCCATATCAAAATATATCATATCATATTATAAATGAATAGTCATCCCTTACGACCCAGTCATTTCGGTGATGACTACCATTCGGTGATGACCACCATTCCTATACTAGAACATAGCTCAAGGAAAAGGAGAGAGCCCTTGTGGATAGCTCTAATGGCCCCAATCCATTAGTGCTAAGTCATGGTCCTATAAGATTACCTATACGTATATATACATGCTTTCAAAAGAGGCAAAAGTCATTTCCAAATCCTTTCAATGTGTTTTTAGTCTTAAAAACCAACCACATCTTCATAATAATTCATACCTAGGCTCTAATGCCAAAATCATTATTCATAGTCATAATACTCATGCATAGGAATAGCCCATTCATATATAAGATAGTGCAAGCACCCAAATGATCCAAGATCCATAATCATGGACATATATGTGATCACATTCTTGTCATAACCAATATCTTACCAAAATCATATAATAGAACATAATTGTGCTTAACCCATTTCATAATTTCCATAATAATCTAATGAAATGAATGCAAATGCTATGAATGATGTAAGGAAAGCATGGTTATTTAAGATTCAATCTAAAATTAATATTATAATATGAAATTCAAGTGAAAATACAATTAAATACACATTTAAAATCAGAGTATAATCACCCATGCATAAACAAGCCTTAAAAAGGGACATGCATATTCATAATCCCATAAATTCAATGTAAATGGTCATAATAGGGACTAAAGTAACTTAAAATCATCAAATATGTACAACCCATATATCAATTTAATTTAAAAAATCCAAATATTGAAAATTCATATTCAAAGAGAGCTTAAATTCATGAAATTTTGATTGAAAAGATTTAGGCCTCTTTGGTTGGAAGGAACCAAAGATCAAACTCAGATACCTTAGCTAAGGAAGGAATTCCAAGAAGAAATTTGAAGATGATAAGGCCTTCCCTTTATTCCCAAGCTTGACCGACACTATAGTTCTTGAAAGAAGTTCGAGAGGATTTTCAAATTGAGAGGAATAAATTTGATAACTAGGAGTAGGATTTAGGTCTTTAGAAGGTCACTAGATAGCATACGAACTCCCAAAAGACCAATAGAATAACTGAATTTACGAAAACACAATTAATAAAATGGAGGAAAAAATTGATCAGAAATACTTCACTGAAGGGTGCACGGTCCGTGTGAGAATACACGGTTTGTGTGCCTAGCCCCTGAACCAACACTTAGCAAAAATTTTGGAAGTTGGAACTTGACTTCAACACTTAGAAAAAAGTAGGAAAAGTTCAACTATACAAAGGTCACCACAAGACATGTGGAGTCACACGGTCCGAGTGACAGCCCATGCCTCCTCACTTAAAGAAATTTTTAATGGAAAGGCATCCCCACAACTAGCCACACAGCCAGTGAGCCTGGACGTACCCCATACGTAGTCTCAAAAGTTGTTGGTTCAAGCTCAAGGCCATGCACATGGGTCGTACAAGTGTACAATATGTGATTTCACACTTAAAATATAATTTAGAAAGAAATTTTATGACGTCACATCCACACTGTTCATGGGAAGCCACATGGACCGTATCGGTGCCCGTGTGGCTTGCCTTAGAGAAATGGTGACAACACGGCACAGGAGGGCTTTATGAAAATAGGCATAACCTTTTCATCCTAACTTTAATGAGGTAAAACCAACTAAATTAGAAATTTGATTCAAACAGCCTTAATTTGATAGGTTGTGTCCCACTCAGATACTTTTGTGCTAAGAGATATGACCCTTTAAAGTTGACCCTTCTATCGGTACTTTATGAAAAACTTAGCTGATGGAATTTATTTGAACTTACCTTGATATAGGAGACCCATAATGGTCGAAACAACATGAATAAGGTTGAATTTAAGGCATGAGAGTGAACTTATATTGAGCTTGGAGGTTCCATGGGAATCCCCAGGTTAGAGTTCGAAAAGAGGATTCGAGAAGCATTTGAGCGAGTAAATCAGAAGCTAACTGTTTAGAATAAGAACAAATAGTAATCAAGGATTTTACAAAGATTTGGGATGGGGTTCCATATAGGTATCACATAGACCGTGGAGGGTTCCATATGGTGTCACCTTGGCCCAACATGATCTGGAACCAAATTTCAAGTGTCACTAAAGCTATACAAATGTTCGAATCCTTACATTAAACCCACCTTGACATGTTTGTTATGGTCCTTATTGATGATATATATTGATTTATTCTCGGAGTGAGGAAGAACATGTGAATCACTTGAGGGTGGTGTTGCAAATTTTGAGGAATGAGAGGTTACTTGTTAAATATGAAAAGTATGAATTTTTGTTGAAAGAGGTTACATTTCTAGGGCATGTGATGTCGGGTGATGGCATTAAGGTGGATCCTAAGAAGATAGAGGTGATAAGAAATTGACCTAGGCCCTTAACTCTGACGGATATTAGGAGTTTCTTGGGTTTGGCAGGTTACTACTGGAGGCTTGTGAATGGGTTCTCTTCTATTGCTTCCCCTATGACGAAGTTGACCCAAAATAAGCCAAAATTTATTTGGACCGATGAATGTGAAAAGAGTTTCCAAACCTTGAAAGACAAGCTTATCTCTGCTTCTATCTTGGCTTCACCGGAAGGGTTAGAAGGGTTTGTGATTTATTCTTATGCCTCAAGTATTGGTTTGGGATTTGTTTTATGCAAAATGGAAAGGTTATAGCATATGCCTCTAGGCAACTTAAGGTGCATGAGCAAAATTACTCCACCCATGATCTTGAATTGGTGGTCGTGGTGTTTTCTTTGAAAATTTGGTGTCACTATTTGTATGGGGTTCATGTTGATGTGTTTACAGACCACAAGATTCTCCAATATGTGTTCACACAGAAAGATATTAACTTGAGATAAACAAGGTGATTACAACTTAACCGCCCCACATGTGCTTCGAAATGCTCCATACATGTAAATTTCACATATCTCAAAATTCGTGTGTGATTTTGAAAATCTGACTTCATATTTTCGATCAGGGGGAAAAATTGAGTGGGATATGTGAATAACCTAGATTTTAGAAGACCCCTAGTGAAAAATATTTTCTGCTAATTTATAATTTCAAGTGGCAATTCGCGCCCAGGGCGCTATGGGCCTGGGGCGCACCACTGTGTAATTCCAAGTCCATGTTTGGTTCGCGATGCGTTAGGGGCACGGACCAGTATATTATTTCCCTTAGTTTTTCTGTTTTGGCCAAGGGCATTGGAGTCATAGTCCCATTCCCACTTAAATGTGAAATCACTCATACTTAGCTATTTTTCAACTCTATAACTCACAAAACCCTCTCTCACCCTCTTAGACTCTATCAATTCTCTCATTCAAATCTTAGGATCTCAAGCTCAACTTTGGGACTCAAGGACTCATTTCAAGCTCTAAGTCTATTTCAAGTCCACCTCAAATAATTCGTGGCTTAAGGTAAGTGTGTTTCATCCCTTGGGTCTTTTAACCTATGGAACCCAACCTTCCTTTCTATGAAAATTGCATGTTTTCAAGTTGTATTACCTATGGATAGCTCTTATTGTGGATTATGAATATAAATTATGTTGGGGTTTTATGAAGTATTGATTGACTATGCATTATCATCTATTTCCAAGTTTATTCTATGAATTAGTTTGTCCATTGAGACTATGCATATTTTGAGCTATGAAACTATGAACTATTATGAGCTTTTATGACGGATTTCAAGGTACTCGACATGAGGGTTTTACTACCATGTTGGTGGGTTGATTTGCATTGAGTTTACTCATCTTGTTTTACTTTTGAATTGCATGATTTTGAACAAGTATCATGAGCCCACCATGTGTTTGATAAAATTACATGACAAGAATTCCCAAGTTATTGATGATCTATTACATGATTTACAAGTCAAGTTACTTCATGATGACTAAGAGTTTTCAAGCATGCATTGAATTCATGAAAAGTATATGATTTTACAAGTATCAAGTTAAGCCTTATTTCAAGATTTTTACCTCTTGTGAGCCTTTCATGTTAAAGTAAGGGTTCATGTATGATTATGATCTACTGTCATGTTCAAGTTAGGCTCACTAGTAAAGGTCAAGCATGTTTATGAGCTACTCAAGTCATGTTCTTACAAGCTATTCATGTTATGATTAAAGTATAATTATTTCAAGTATTTCGTGGGATTTGACTTAGCACCGATTGAGGCTTAAGATGGAGGCTCTACTCAAGGGGTCCTTATATAAAGTCTTTAGTCTCTAAACTTTGTGCCACCATAGGATTATGATTATTGCCCTTGCTATACTAGTGGATCCATCTAGTTCGTGTCATCATTTTGGTTTGCCTTGGCAAGTATATCACACTTACCCGCGGAGTATCATGCCTAGTCACCTGAACCGAGAGGGTGTCAGGCCTCGGAGTCCAAGTTGTAGTTGCTTAGCCTATGTCAGTTGAGGTAACTTTTCACATATGTATTATATATATATTATGCAAGATGATTGAATTCCAAACATTGTTTACTATGAGCAATGATCATGTATGTCATATTGACGTTACCACTATAAGAAAAGAGGTATTTTGTGGCGAACTAGAGTGGCGACTCCATTCGTCGCCACCAAATGTTGCGATTTCGTGTCAATAAAAACAAGTCGCCACAGAAAGATTTTTTTTGTGACAACACTTAACTCGCCATGGAAAAAATACTGTAGTGACAATTTTACCTAGGTCACAACAAATATGTGCAACATTAAGACTAAATTTCACTTTTTTGCTTAAAAAATTTTTGGCTCCAAAAGTTTTTGTGGCAACGTACACACAGTATTCACTATATGGTAATAGGTGGCAATTATGTTGCTACTATTTATATAATATGTATAAAATCAATTAATATAAAAAAAAACAAAAATAGATTATTCTATTTTTTAGATTTTGAAGGAAAAGTCCCGCACACACTTTTACTTATAGAAGCCATAGGACTTTTTACCCCACTACCGTAACTATTGAAGAATCCAGAATTGAAGGGAGAAATTTGAGATTGCAGCGTCGTTGAAGAACTCAGCGTTATTGAAGAATCAAGGAGTATTTTTTTGGTCAGATCTCAATTGCTCAGGTAAGCCATACCTTTCTTCTTCATCATTCTATACAGTTGATTGAGTTCACTATCTATTGATGGAAACACAATTTATATTCTATGAAAAGTACTCTCATAGACAACTTATGTACATTTGGATTGTCGAATTGTCTTTGAAACTACATTGTACATCAACTCTTTTATTTGTCGATTCGAGATGACGATACTTTGAGGTTCTGTGTGTATCTCTTGTATTTAGTTTATCAAAAACTGTATTATATGTGAATGTGGATATATATGTGAATCTGATATTTTTGACATGGCACAAAGGCACAAATAGTTGATGGCTTATCAAAAATTGAAAACGAGTACAACTTCGAGTCAAGAACGTTTCTTGATAATTCTGGTTGTACATCACCATTGTGGGAATTTTAATATTGGAAATTTGCTACTGTTACAGAGCCATTTTGTCAGTGAATCTAAAATGATGACTAATGAGATGTAAAATAGTGGGATCTATTAGATTATTTCATAATATGTACTGCCAAAGTCATACTTGCATCTACTAAATTAAACATGGTTTAAACAATCTAAACAGATAGGTCAATAAAGCTCTGCACTAAACAGGAAGATTTCAATGAAATCTGTTATGGGTTCTTCTAGGACTCTTACGGGTGCTTCTTGTCTAAGTTGCTCGGGCTCTCCGAAAATGTTGCCGTACCTGTGTCGGATCCTTAAAAAATACTCTATTTTTGGAGGATCCGACATGTACCCATCGACATTTTTGAAGAGTTCGAGCAACATAGCTTCTTGTGATACACCAGGGTCCTTGAGACCCATAGAGTCCCTTTACATGTCAGGGTCCAAACTACTAGAAGCAGAGGTCTCTGCAGCATTTGATTTGGTATCGTTGTTATGTTTCCTTCTTGGTTTCACTCAGTTAATAGCATCTTGAAAGCGTATTGCTTGCAACTGGTCAAACTGTGATGTAACAAAGTGAAGCTTTTCACTTAAAATTAAAACCACTCCATGCTTGTATGCTACAGTGTCAGCATTAAGATTGTCACCCTTCATACCAAGTCATCCCTTTGAATTTGCATCTTCCTCGTTTGTACTATTACTGAGAACATCTATCTGATCTTTGCATGATTTTAAAAAAATATTAACTTCATGATCGATGCTATCCCTCTCTTGTTCAGTTGTCTGGTGCAGATCAACATAATCCTTCTTCTGTTTCTTCAAAAATTCCTCCAAAGTCCCAATACTCTCTAGCCCAGAACAATTGAAAAAAGACTAGAAAGCCTCGCCTGGATAATCAAACCAAGACCTCCAATCCAAACTCAGGAAGTTAACGACATAGAAGAAAATACTGGAATTGCAGAAATAAGAACATCATGCAGGTCGTTAGGATTTTACTTATTCTGGACACTTTTTAATAATAAACATTCTTGAGTTGTTTTCCTTCTTTTAGCTGGAAATTGTACTTTTTAGCCTAAAATCTGCCTTAAATAGAACCTTAGGAGTTTCTGCAGATTGTTTCCGTATCCCCCCAATGAAAATTCCAGGGGAAGAGGGTGGAGGTGGGGTTAAAAGGATGGAGGAAGGCTGTAAATCTAACAGTAAGTAGACTAGACCATACAATGGACAACATATTCTACTTAAAATGAAATGCTATCTAGAATTATTAGAGAGGTCATATTAAATTGGTGATTTGACGAAAGTTAAGCACAAGACATATACAGCTATATTACAGAGGTCATATTAAATTGGTGAGACAAACCAGTAAAGATAAATTTTTTTGACTTTTAGCACTTTATGTTAAAAAGATACATTGTATTGTGAACAAACCAGATTCGATGTGTCTTGGTTCTTTACTTTAGAATCAGCAGGATTCTTCCAAATCTGTCTGTCAACTACCTTTTCTTATGACTATATACTATAATCCTTGAAGGGACCAGTTCCACCAAAAAGGTGTAATCATAAGAATTACACTGCCTATTTCACTTTTTGGCTCTTGATAACATTCAAAGCTAGTGCTAGTTATACTAAAAAAATAAAAGCAATGTTCTTTGTTTCTGAATTGACGCCTTCCTTTGTCAGAGCCAGATGCATCCCTATTTAACTCAAACGTACAAATAGATTCAATGATGAAACTAATGGTTTCTAATTTTTGGACCCTGCTTCCCTGATTCGTAGACACACTATTGTTGGATCAATATAAATGCTAATAGCGCAATCAAATGGTAAACAAAAACAGTATATATTGTTGCCCACCTGAATCTAGAGTAGGAGAAATGTTTTTTGGTTTATCATACTGAAACTACGTTATCTTCCTAGCATAAATAAAAAAACCCTTACCGTCCAACAATTATCTTATCGAAACAATACAAAAGAGAAACAAAAAAGAAGGAAAACTTTGATGAACCTTTATCAAAACAAATTGGACATCATATAAGTCCATTCTCATTACAATCCGGGCGTCTTTGGAAGCCATATTCATCTTCCTCAGGTTCCAATTCTCCGTATTCTGCTTCATAGTAGATTTTACAGCTCCCTGAGCATGTCTCACACGGCACGAACGTAATATCTCCACAGGCCTCACAAACTCCATTTCCAATAACACTACCACCATCCTCTATTCGTTCGCAATTTTCTACTAGCTTCTCGAGCTGTCCTTCCTTGAGCATCTCAAGTTTAATATCTAAAGTTAGTATCATTGTCTAAATGACATATAGTGGAAGGTTGGAACTTTAATAGTTATTGTTGATAAGCATATGTCAAAAGTTAAAAATTCTAACTTATGTCTTTTAACTTATTTTAAACAATGAATAAACATCTCAATTTTTGTAAAAGAGAAAAGCCAAACTCCATCACAAAGAACAACACTTCTCTACACACTTAATAGGCCGGCCAGACCATTTGTAAAGGAATTAGAATAACCCAATTTGTTGGATGCTTCTACATGTCTTTTGACGAGAAAAATCTTTTTTTAGACCAGAATAAGTAAATATGATGCATGTGTTGAAGAAAGTCATCAGTTTTGTTGGCGCTCTTGTTTTGATTGTAAATAAAAATAATATATATATATATACATATATATGTGACTTGTTATCTAATACAAATCTGCACAGTGAATACTCCAAGTATCATACTGATGAAGAGAGAGTGTCTCATAGGCCGGATGATGTTATGCCTGAGGATTGGGTATTTCTAGTAGGACTTTTTGGGAGTGAAAAATTCAAGGTAATTTGATAGCAAAAGGGCATGATAAATTAATATATAAATAGTGATTCTTATATTTATTTAATTGCAGATTGTGAGTGAGAGGAACAAAATAAATAGGGGAAAACAGTTGACTAAACACTCATGTGGCTCAAAGTCATTTGCAGAAGTAGAGGAGTCTACGATAAATACATTTACTGAAATCGCTTTACAATTGTTTATCATTCATTAATATCATATTATATGCTTATGTAAGATTATTATTTGTTGTAATATATCATAGAGAGATCCTAATACTGGAAATAAGGCAGCACCTGATCGAATTTGGGAGCTCCAACATACCCATAAGAATAATGAAGGAAAGCAGGTGTGGTCAGATACACAGTCACAACAAATTCATGTAATTCTTTACTACCATTGTTTTATTGATTTACTGTTATGACTTGTTCATTTGATCTTCATTTATTGCTTGTGCTTCTTAAATTTTCTTCATCTTCTTCTTATTTTCTTATTTTTAAAAAAACAAATCACTATTCTATTTTATTTTTAGTCAATTTTATTGTTGCATTTTTATTTGTAAAGTTGTGGGCTTTGTCTGATGAAGTTAGTTATTTTCATTTTTATCATTTCTCTCTTTTTCTTCTCCAAAACACTCTATGTTTCTTATTTTATATAAACTTTCATGTCTAATTGCAGATCCAACTTCAGGAACTTGTGGCTCAACAACAATCCAAAGAAAATACGCATCCAATGAATTCAGACGAAATTTTAGCCATTGTATTAGGAGAACGACCTGGCTATGTTCGTGGAAAAGGTTATGGAAAAAGGCCTACAAAAAAGAGTCGTGTGCAGCAAGTAGACATAGAGGCGAGTATGTCTTCTGCAATAGATACTATGCATCAAGAAATGCAAGAGATGCTAAATGACTATCGATTTGCAAATTAAGTTAGAAGAACAAATGGCTGCTAAATTGCAAAGTAAGCTAGAAGAGGAGTGTGCACACATGAAGCTAATTATTTACTAATTTCATCAAGTGTAGTTTTGATGATTTTTTAGATTATGTGTCTTCTTCATTCCTAGGGGATAATTTTATTGATTTATTGTATATATGCATATATTAGTTATGTTTATTTTTTTAAACAGCAAGCACAAATTATGTCAAAAAATGAGGAAATGAAGTGTTCAAGGGGTGGCTTGAAGACAATTATATATTTTTTATGGTAGAAAATATTAAAGTCGGAAGACCTTACATTTACTTTTTTTATCATGTCCTGCAATGACGATGTTGAAATGACTATTTTCATTGTAAAAAACTTTTTACAATAAAAGATTCTATATATATATAGTTCTATTTTTTGAATGTTCTGTTTACCAAAATGTTATCATGCTATATTTTTCTTGATCATGAGCTAGTACAAATATTTATATTACAAATAACAAAATATTTTAGTTTGGATGGTGATTCCTTGTTACCAATAAAATCGATTAGTGGCGACATTGTGGCGTCACGGAACGTAGACATTCAGTGGTGATCCCAAATTGAGGCTAAATGTAATTAGTGGAGACAAAAATAATAAAAAAAAGTTGAGTTATTGTGTCAATCATGATTGCTACTGATTGATTATTATGGCGAGGCAAGTCACCACCAAATCTTACCATTCAGTGGCGACCTCATATTGACATTTAATGTAATTAGTAGAGACAAACAATCGCGACAGACGGAGAGGCTTTTGTGGCAACCATGATCGCTAGCAATTGTTTATTGTGGCGCGATAGGTCGCCACCAAATTCTATCATTTAGTGGCGACAAACATCATTGAATTGAGTTGTGGTGTAAATCTTGAACAGCTATTAGTGGCGACAATTGTTGCCACAAAAAGAAGTCTATTGTGGCAACCCATAAGTGTCGCAACTAAAGCCTTTTTTTCTTGTAGTGTATATATCCATGTTTATGATTATGCATTTTGATTATATTGGATTATATCTTGTTGCATTGTGTCCCACATACTCGGTATATTCAAACATACTAACTCATACTCTATGCCTACATGATATTACCATGTAGGGACCGGAGCTCCTCTCGATCATCCTCCACGTGGCTAGTTTGGTACTTCAGAAATAAGCATTGGTGAGTCCTCAAGTCCGAGGACACTATCTACATTACTCTTTCTATTTTGAGACTTCATTATATTGAACACTTGTTATTATGAGGGCAAGCTCAGAAAGTGTCTTGGCACCCACTCCAATCTAAGTTAGAAGTGTCGTTGGATGCTATGAAGTATTTATACTATGAGTTTGACTCTTATATGCTTTTATGATTATAAAAGACTTCCCTTAGTCCCGCTTTCCTTTTTTATATCTCTTGTTGTTGCTTATTTTGCTTCCACAATTAAGGATGTGTGGTTGATATGCTAAATGGCTTGTTTGGTGTCCCTTCGGGTTCCCCAATCGCCGTGTCACTTCTAGGTCCTAGGCTTGGGTCATGACAAGCTTGGTATCAGAGTACTAGGTTGTTAATGATCCTCGAAAATCCAACACACTGCGTCAAGTAGAGTCCTATTCATGGTTGTGAAGTGCGCCACAACTATGAATCGAAGGCTATGAGGAATTTTAGGAAATGTTTTGCTTCTTCATGATCTATGTTGTGCGGTAAAGCTAGGTCCTCTAAGGCTTATTTTTGATTCCTAACTGTTACGTTTCAAAATATATCTCAAGCTATTCAGAATGGTGGATAGAACGGTGACCATCCCTCACTTGAAAGTCAACTTCCTAATGGTGACATGCCAAATATAGAGGTTCGTAATACACTATGGCTATTGGCCAAGTTTGTAACCACTCAACTCAATCAATAAGTGGGTGCCTCCAAGACTTCAAGGGACAAGAGCAGGGAGAGAAAGGCTAAGAGGGCCCTAGTTGATGGTGCCTCATCTTCTAATATTCTACCGATTCCCAAGTAGAAGAAGAAAAGGATCCCTTTTTTTCACTTATCAAGGGTGTGGCAAGAAAGAAGCATCAAGAAAGGTGTTTGGTGGGCATTGTAGGTTGTTTTTAGTGTGCTGATGTTGGTCATAGGATGAGGGATTGACTGATGGCATCAAGGGAATGGAGAAGAAGGGCTCAATTTGAAAGTAGGCTTTCATATGCTAAGCCCGGTGGCAAGGGTGGGGCAAATCATCCTAGGTGCCCAAAATGTGGGAGAAATCATATTGGAACATATTTGTGTGGCAAGATGAGCCACAAGGTTGTTAATTGTCAATATGCTCAAAGGAAGGGCAAAAGTATTGGTGTTCAAGCTTCTCCTACATGCAACAAATGTGGAAAGTACTATCCGAGAGATTGTTTGGCTGATTTGAGTGTATGTTTTGTGTGTGGCGCAAAGGATCAAAAGTTGATATATTATCCATGGGTTACAAGAAATTTTGAGGATGACCGTCGACGATCTCAACCATACCCCTCTGGAGGTCACTAGACTTGACATAGTGCTTCACCGTTATGTTAAAAGTTTCTTATTTTGATGTATATACTTTGATAAATCTGGATGACACTCTTTCTTTCATCACTCCTTTGTTGCCAAAAAGCTTCATATGTGTCCCAAATTGTTATGTGAACCTTATGAAGTGTCTACCCCCGTTGGTAAATCCATTATTGCTAAAAGAGTTTATAGAAATAGTCTCGTGTCTTATATTGCATAAAGCTTGCCTTGTGATTTTGTTGAACTTGGCATGGTGGGTTTTGATATCATTTTTGGGATGGATTGGTTATATGCATATTATGCTTCCATTGATTATAGGACCCATAGAGTGAGATTCGAATTCCCTAATGAACCCTTCCTTGAGTGGAAAAATTGTAATATGATGGTCAAGGATAGATTCATTTCTTGTCTTAAAGCCCAAAAGTTGATTTCTAAGGGTTACATATACCATCTTGTAAGAGTTAGGGATGTTGAGTCTAAAGTCCTTCCTATTGAGTCGGTTCCAGTGGTCAACGAGCTTCCTAATGTCTTTCCCGATGAGCTTCCCGATGTTCCTCCTGAAAGGGAAATAAACTTTGGTATAGACCTCCTTACTGATACTTAACCCATTTTCATTCCCCCTTAACGTATGGGCCCGGTGGAATTGAACGAATTGAAGGATCAATTGAGGGATTTGAAGAGAAGGGTTTCATAAGGCCTAGTAAGTCATCTTGGGGTGCATTGGTGTTATTTGTGAAGAAAAAAAGATGGTTATCTTAGAATATGCATTGATTATCGGCAACTTAATAGGGCTACCATAAAGAATAATTACCCTCTACTAAGGATCGATGACCTTTTTGATTAACTACAAGGGGCTAGTCACTTTTCTAAGATTGATCTTCGGTCCGAATATCACCAAGTGAAGGTAAGAGAATGTAATATTCCCACGATGGCTTTTCAGACTAAGTATGGGCACTTTGAGTTTGTGGTATCCTTTGGGTTGACTAATGCACCGGCTATATTTATGGATCTAATGAATAGGGTCTTTAAACCCTATCTTGACATGTTTGTGGTGATATTTATTGATGATATATTAGGTTATTCTCGGAGTGAGGAAGAACACGTGAATCACTTGAGGGTGATGTTGCAAATCTTAAGAGAGGAGAGGTTGTTTGCTCAATATGAAAAATATGAGTTTTGGTTTAAAGAGGTTGATTTTCTAGGGCATGTGGTGTTGGGTGATGGCATTAAGGTGGATCCTAAGAAGAAGGAGGTGATAAGAAATTGGCCTAAACCCTTAACTTCATCGAATATTAGGAGTTTCTTGGGTTTAGCGAGGTACTACCAGAGCTTTGTGAATGGCTTTTCTTCTATTGCTTCTCTTATGATAAAGTTGACCCAAAAGAAGGCAAAGTTCGTGTGGACCGATGAATGTGAAAAGAATTTTCAAACCATGTAAGATATATTTGTCCTTACTCCTATCTTGGCTCTACCTGAAGGGTTGAATGGCAAGGTGATAGCATATGCCTCTAGACAACTTATGGTGCATAAGCAAAATTATCCCACTCATGATCTTGAATTAGCGGTCGTGGTGTTTGCTTTGAAATTCGGCATCAATACTTATATGGGGTTCATGTTGATGTGTTTACGGCCACAAGAGTCTCCAATATATGCTCACACAAAATGATCTTAACTTAAGACAAAGAAGGTGGTTAGAGCTCTTTAAAGACTATGATATGAGTATGCATTATCATCTCGGCAAAGCTAATGTTATGGCAGATGCTCTAAGTAGAGTGTCCATGGGTAGTCTAGCGCATATTGATGATGGTGGCAAAGAGGTGGCTAGAGACGTTCATTGATTGGCAAGATTGGGGGTTAGGTTGCATGAAGTTGAAAATTAGGGTGTAGTGGTTGTTGATGGTTCTAAATCTTCTTTGATTGAGGAAGTAAATTCAAAACAAGATCTTGACCCCTTTTTGATAGAGTTGAAGGCCTTGGTGAAGGATGGTAAAGTTAAGGTTTTCTCCCAAAGGGGGGATGGTGCTTTTAGGTACCCAGGTAGGTTATTTGTGCCTAATGTTGATGACTTAAGGAGTTGATCTTGAAGAAGCCCCATAATTCATCCTATTCTATTCACCCCTATTCTACAAAGATGTGGAAAAACTTTAGGGAGGTATCTTGGTGAGGGTAATGACATGGCTTTGATTGGACAGAATTTGGTTATAGAAACTTCGGAGAGGGTAAGGCCTATAAGGGATAAGTT
>JAOTQJ010000111.1:15582629-15596615 GCA_025642045.1 Solanum sejunctum | reverse complement strand
ATGGAGATGCAACTGTTAGGATTCACACCTGATGTAGCTTCACTTGTAAGTGCACTTCTAGCATGTTCGGACGTTGGCTCTTTAAGATTGGGTAGATCAATTCATGGCTATGCTGCCAGGAAAGTCATTGTGGATCAAGTTTTAAGTACTGGATTGATTGACATGTATGCTAAATGTGGGCTCATTTCTTGTGCTCGTGCCCTTTATGACAGCATCAGTTCTAAGGACTTGATATGTTGGAATACGATTATAGCATGCTATGGGATCCATGGGCATGGAAGAGAGGCACTTACCCTTTTCCAGCAGATGAAGGACAAGATAGAACCAGATCATGCAACTTTTGCTGCTCTTCTTTCAGCTTTGAGTCACTCGGGATTAGTGGAGGAAGGTCGTCATTGGTTTGCTGTCATGATTAATGAATACAAAATTAAACCTTCTGAGAAGCATTATGCATGTTCAGTTGATCTTTTGGCTCGAGCTGGTGAAGTCGAAGAAGCTAAAGATCTCATCATTTCTATGGAAACTAAACCTGGGCTTGCTGTTTGGGTTGCTCTTCTATCTGGTTGCCACAAGCATAAGAAATTTTCCATTGGAGAATTGGCGGCAAACAAGGTACTTGAATTAATTCCTGAGAGCACAGGTACTTTCATATTAGTAGCGAATTTCTTTGCAGCAGCAAAAATGTGGGATAAAGCAGCTGCAGTGAGGAAGCTTATGAAAAAGACTGGAATGGCAAAAGTTCCTGGCTACAGTGCAGTAGAGGTAAGTGGGAGACTCCATGCTTTTCTTATGGATGATACAAGTCACCCTCAATATGAACAGATAATGGGACTTCTGTGCAATATGGAGACTGAGATGAAAGCTATGGGTTATGTCCCAAACACCGACTTTGTGCTGCAGAATCTTGAAGAAAATGTCAAAGTGAAAATGTTGCATAACCATAGTGAGAGACTTGCCATTGCTTTTGGACTGTTAAACACTGCACCAGGAACCAGATTGCTCATCACAAAGAACCTGAGGGTCTGTGGTGACTGCCATGAAGTAACAAAGTTTATCTCTGTTATAGTAAAAAGAGAGATTATTGTAAGGGATGTTAAACGATTTCATCATTTTAAGGATGGAACATGTTCCTGTGGTGGCTACTGGTGAAACATGTCTTTCCACGTAAAGATCTATGATCCTGTGAGATATTGGATAAAAACTTAGAGTACGAGGAAAATGTATTTGTTGATGCCTTGGCCTTCAATCAGAGGTCCACCTAAAAGCTTATTATGGTCGTCAGTAGAACTAATGGACTGGTTTCCTCTGGTGGATAAGAAGAAGGATACTTTTGCTGCCTGTTTTCCCCAACCCCTGGAATTTTTGGGCCAGATTCAATATTAGGAGTCGTCTAAACCAGTCTCCTAAAATTTCTCCTGGTGGTGCATTGACAGTGCAGGTCGAGCAAAAAAAGCAAATTATAATTTAAGAATCTAAATGGGATGTAAATTGTTGCTTTGATCACATTCTATCTGAGGGCCGGAAATAAGTTGCTTCCACTTCTTTTCTGAGAGAGGCAAACCAATGAAAATTTCTACCAAGCTTCTAACAAGGTGGTGTGTGGTATCTTGAAGAATCAACTTTCCATCAAGGTGACAATAGAAATGCATGTCAGCATCAAAGATGTCTAACAAAGATAGACTCTGTTAAGCGGATTTTAAACCTGGAACAGCAGATGATATGTAGCATACTTTCTCAAGTCTGACTACTAAATGTAACGATTGCTTGTACTGCTTTGGTGTTGGCAGATTTAACAATGTCTATATCTGAAAAACAATTCTACAAGATTCTCATTTGAATAACAATTCCCAAAATCCCTTCTGATAAAAGAAGGGTCAAGACATGCAGGTACATAATGTTCAATCAACAAGACAGTTATCAAAAAGTTGTAAAATATGAACCAACTCTATCTATTTTCTCAACTCCGATAACCATGAGCTTGATTCTGAAGATTTTGATTGTCTTCTAATAGACGGTCATATTCTAAAAGAAGATCTGCTGCTTGTTTTTGGAGAGAGGCAACATGAGCTTCTGCAGTTTCAACACGTTTGTCTTTCTCCTCTGACTCCAACTTGACTTTCTTCAATGTCTCCGTCAAACTAGAGATTTCTTTCTGCAGTAACTTTATTTCCTCAGCAGCTTTATCTGCCTTCTCCTTGAGCTGCAGCTTTTCTTTCTCAAGCCTTTCAAGTTCTTTCTTTGAAGATCCCGTGCTACTCCGCAAAACAGTCAGTTTCCGAAGGTAATGGTGCATACGATCAATTAAGAATCCAAGAAACAGGGAAAATCCTGTGTGATATATGCCATTCAAATGCAGATAAATTAGCAAAAAAGGAAATAATTAATGAATAAGAAAACACTAAAATGCAAAATTTCACTAGAGTGCGTACTTTCAGTTTGCAGTATACAATGTAATATCCAGGAATAGTAGATCTATACTTCAGATTTAAGTTACGACGAGACCTAAAAATATAAATCCATTTTTACTGCTACACCAACTCTAATGCTTTGTCAACCTTAAAACCTAATTGCAGAAGTGGATCTACACACTACTACAATTTGAGACTTGTAAGTTAGATGCTTCACTCAGACAATTAATTGTAAATCTTGACATACTACCTACAATTGCACATTCTGACTCCATAATCATGTCATATCAAATGGAATTTACGGAACAACATCAACAGAGAATCATTGTATGACCCGAACAAGAGAGTGCCTTAAAACATTTAATTAGCTAAAGGTATAAGATGAACATTTTGAAACAGTGGAAGTGCCATCAATAAAATATCAACAGCAATGACTGCGATATGACTCTACTACCTTAAAGTAAAACGACTTCTAGACAGCTTTCTCTTCAAATGCCTAAATATTTTAGAGAACTACTTTATTAAAACTTGAATGTTGTTAGAGACAAAAACAGCAAAGCTTTTCCAGTGACCAGCATTGAAGCTGCTACTTTGGTGGACTCACTATTATCCATAAATTAGGATGAAGAATTCGGAGGAATTAATGCTCCACAAGAAATTATGTCAATTGCATAAAGCATATTTTAACATCTGGGAAACAAAAACTCCCCCCTTCCCCCCAAACCCAACAAAAAAGAATATATACGATTTAGCTTTTCAATCAACTAAGCTCAAACCGGTGCACATGAAGATACAAGAGAGGAATAGAGAAGAACAAGTGATAGTTTCTTATCAAATCTCAACAATGATTAGCTCATATTGGTAAAGTCTTCATTCTTAAAGTATCTCCTTTCAAACCAGTTGTTTTCTTTCAGTACAACAAACAATTCAATTAAGTTCAGTTCCTACAATTTCCAAGGAAAACAAAATCTGAATTTCATTTGCAAGAGCAGTAACAATAAGAAGAGAATGTAATTTACCCATGAGAGTAGCCTCTAACAAGTTGGTTCTCCACAAAACCTGATCCATTGGAGTCATTGTACCAATCTTAGCCCCCTTGTTTTGAATCTTGATAATACTAATAAAGTTGGAAAATAAGATAGCTGATATGGTACCAGCAATGGTTAAAACTGTACCCTTTCTCATCTTCACCTGATCCAAGCACTTCATTACCAGTTCCCTCAGTGGCCCAATCTTCACCATTAGAAGAAATGCCACCATACCCTCCAAACAAACAACCATAAACAACAACTGAATCATTTTTACACCAAAAACAATCAACCCTCTTTTTATATTTTCAACTTCCTTTAAGGAAAACGGAAAATTTTCTTCAAACAACCAACATCGCTGAAAACCCCAAATCAAGAATTGGGATGACCAACAAAAGTAATGATTAAAAACCTAATCTTTGACAACCCATCTCTAAAGAAGTATAGCGCATAAAGCTAATACTTTAGTAGAAAATGTCGAGGGTTTTGAGGTGCGGATCTATGGAATTAGTTGCTAATTAGAAAGGAAAAGTAAAGATAAAAACTTTTTTGGTTCTACTTTTAACTTTTGCTTCCAACGGTGGTTTTTTTTTTTTTTTTCGCCTTACTTGGGAAAAGGAATAGGAAGAAGAAAAAGACGTGTAATATTGTCTCTGTTCAGACATTTGAAGTTGGAGGGACGATTGGGCTTCGGTCTTCGTGTTATATGTTGTGTAGTACTACTTCACTTCTTCGGTCCTAATAATTGCAAATAACCCCTCCCATGTTTTAACTTCCATTATAAATTTTGGATTCATTTTACTATTTGACTTCTAGTTTAAAATAAATCAATTCAAATAATTCACTATCTTGAATTTTAAAAGTAAATAGAAAAGGATAAGAATATTTTTCTAAAGTTGTGTGAAATTGAACACAAATATCATCTGTTAATAATACTAGTTCCTAGCATTAATATTTGTGTTTGTTTTAAAGTAATAAAAAATAAATTATAATTATAAATAAAATATGAAAAAATATAATTTAATTAATAAATAATATGGATAAAAATATATTTCTCCCTTATTATTCTCTTTTGAGATTTCTCCAGTGCAATAGTAGAGTATTTGAGATGATTTTGACCTCTTTGAGTCATACTTTGATCTCTTAATGAATATCCGCAGAACTTATGAGATATTTGAGATGTCTTTTCAAGAAAATGTAATACCCTTCATATAGACATGAATTAGAATTTAGGGTAGAATAGTCTCTAAGAAACTCCGAATGAAATAAAACTCATCTTGCAGAGTCCTACAAAATTGACAAGCCTTATATTACAAGTTGTCATTACAAGAACCCCCGAATGAAATAAAACTCATCTTGTAGAATCCTACAAAATGAAATAACTCTAGCTATCATTACAAGTAACAATCACGAACTTATAAGATTTTCAAGAATACTGCATGACAAGTATGAATCAAGCTTTATGATGCTTATGCAAGACAAATGTGAATGATTGTAAGTTTACTCATCTAAGCAAAGATTCGTAATGATGGAAGACATACACCAATATACATGAATCAACATAAAAATGAGCTATATTATGAAAAAGTATTTATGAATTAGATTGATAGTTATAGTTTATCTTTCCATATGTTAAGCTTTAAGAATTATGAGTAGACTAATGTATGACAAGTATTTCCTGAGATTTTGACTTAGCACTGAGTGACTTTGAGGTGGGAACTCGATTAAGGGGTTCCTAGTAGTAATCTTTAGTTTCATAACTACGTGTCATCGTAGGATTTTGTCTTTTTAGACTTACTAGTGGATCTACATATAACTTATGTTCATGACACTCGCTTAGCAGGGCAAAGTTTACCTTGGAAAGTAGACTCTCTTTTTTTATGTCTGAAAAATATCAAAAGTTTATGTAATAACTCATATATCTTATTATCGGTCATGGTTGCTACCTGCACATGTTTTAGCTATTTATAACTCATATCCTCTTATGTTTTTCATTATGATTTTAATATGCATTGGCCATAGGCATAGTTTACTTACACTTTTAAATGACTCTCTTATCATGCTATTTACTTTGGTTAATTGCATATCACGATAGTGTACATATTGCATTGCTCACTAGCTTAGTACATTCAAAGTACTAATATATCCTTTTCTTTCTTATATTCTATTATAATGGAGAGATTGACAATACGCTCCTACTTCTTGTGGCTAGTATCATATTCCTCTTAAAGCTTGAATTTGGTGAATCCTCATCACTGAGGACGTGCTTATGATTTTACTTTTGTTTTAGCTAGTCTTTCCTTCTAGTTCCCTTTAGACACTGAGTTATTAGGGGCCTACCCTAACAAGTCTTCTATGATTTGGAGATTCTTCAGACATTATGTAAAAGAGTCTATTATTACTTGTGCATTCTTTATTATCTCTACTTAACTAATGTTTGATTGATATGATAAGAGGTTTGGTTAGGATTTCCTTGGGAATTCTAATTGATATCGCGTCTAGGGCCTAACTTGGATGGTGACAGTAACCAAAGATAAAATTCATGTGTGAAAAGGATTAGATTTACCCCTTAACTATGTGAAATGATCAAATATACCTACATAGATTTTATATTTTAAACTAAAAAATAAAATAATTTTTCTTCACTTTCAGTAGACTTAAAAAGTATATTTGGGTTATTTGTATAATGATAGGAGAAAGGTATATATGAGCCAATTTTGAAATAAGGGCAATGTCAATTCTAAATCTCAAAGTTGAAGAGTACATTAGATCATTTTCCTTTTTTATATAGGCAACAAGGAAGTTGAATGCCACTGAACAACAGAGAGAGAGAGAGACCAATAAGTATTACAACACATGATATTGGGTGTGTTTGGTACAGAAAATAATATTTTTTAAATTTTAGTAAATAGTTGAGTGGTCAAAATTTTTAGAAATTATTTTTCTTAAAAAATGAGTGACATGACTTTCTTGAGACAATAGGGAGGACAACTTTCACAAATGACATTCACGTTCAATTCATTATTTCCTTCTCACCCTCCAACATACCTCATTTCTACTCTCATCCCCACACTTCTATTATACAACCCCAACCCCATCAAATGCTTTTAGAATAATAATATTTTTTACTAATAAAAAATTAAAAAAATAAATAAGAAACACAGGGGAAAAATATTTTCCCTTTTTCCATCATATCAAACACAACATATGAGTCTATTATGATATCTTTGACTACTTCATGTTGTACCTTAGGTTCTTACACTTTCTTATAATGGTGTTCACGATTTGATGTTGATCAATTTTTAATTAAAATCAAAATAAAGTAATAATTATAATAATAGATAATGTAACACCATTTCATTTAAATGTACATTTTGCATAATTTTTTCTAACTTAATTAACCTTACACAAGTTAAGGGCCAATCAATTAGCGAAAATATTTTGTGTGAGAAAAGAGTTGAACGGTGAATTTGCCAAGAAAGAAGTTGCTAGCAAGGTTCACTAACAGAATTATCCAATTTAAACTCAATAACAATGGATTCTGATTTAGTGGGACTACTAACATAGACCTCCAGAGGTGGCTCGATAGTGTTAGAAAAAAGATAAGTGTCTTAGGTCCCAAATTTGAGGGGTCTCAATTTTTATTTTACTAATAATAGGTTATAATTTTTTTAAAAAAATACTAAGTACTATTTATACTGAAGATTATTTATTTCATATGAAAAGAAAGACTTATTAAAATAAGTTTAGCACATCTAAATTATGATCATATGATCAATTGAAAAGAATTACTGAATGAAATTAATTATAATCTTTTTAAATAATTTTGCATCTCAAAGAGATATAAGAACAAATTCATAAGAAAGTACATTAATTTATATTTTTAAGTTTAAGACCTCCATTCAATTTTTGTTTTAGGCCACTAATGTGCTTTAGTTGCTCCTGTGGACCTCTAATTAGAGGTCATGTATCCAATTTGATATTTAAAAGTCAGTTATGCAGGGGTGGCTCAACGATATTTAAGGCCTGATACGCTCAAATTTACACTCCAAAAAGAATAGTAAAGTGGTCGTTGATCAAATATAGAACTCAACAATAGTTGAGGTCGATCCCACAAGAAATGCATAAGAATAAATCTGTTAGTGCCCTTTTTAGATATAATATCTATTCCCAAAATAAAAATACATAAAGTAAATGGGGGGTTTTGATTTTTGCAAACAAAATTATTAAAATAACATAACAAAAGAGTACAAAGACCACTGGATTGCAAATAATTAATGCAAAATTAGGATTGCGTTCCACATGACGTCTAAAGTGATAGCCGAATCTACGTGGAAAACTCGTTCATGATTACACACACAAGATCTGACAAGTTATGTAACACCTAATTCACCTTTCGATCCTTCTTAGATACATTTCGTTCATCATCTTTCAGTCTTAGAATATATACTTACTAGCTTGTTATCGACCCCAGAATACTCTCACCTTTCGGTCTCAAGTACTTAGACTAAGTTCTAAAAATACCGAATTTCTGTCGTATAACTTTTTTCCTAATCACTACATCTCTTTCGGGCATGTAATGAATACAGGTTTATCCTAATATGTTGACTCATTAAGGAAGAAGTTAAAGTGAAGAATACTATAATATATATGCTAATCAGCCCTGAGATTTACCCCAGATTCGTCTATCTTATTAATTTGTAATGTTTTTCACAACCCTAGTTGTGGGATTAGCCTAAAATATTCAAGAAAGATAACCCACAATGATACAAAGAATTCATAATGAAGAACTTACTATTAAAGAATTAATGAATCCACGGATACAATCTCAAATGAAAATCAAGAGTTCAATAAAATTACAATCAAAATAGCATTCTTCTTGTGTTTTCTGTCTCCATCCATCCAAGACTAAGTAAAAATGGAATAAAAATAATACATATATATACAAGGAAAACCTAATCCAACTTCAAATAGAAAAAATCACATTGGTAAGGATACAGGCCGTTACACGGCCCGTGTTGCAATAGACGGACCATGAACTGGTCCATATGGAAACACTTGATCTTCAAAGTGCTCTTTACTATGTCATAATCCCACGTGTATTAGCACGATCCGTGTGAGGGTTCACAAACCGTGAACTGGCCCATCTTACTCCACTTTTCATAATTTTTGACGATAATAGCCATCTTCATGTCACTTTGATGCCACACGACATGACCCATGTCAAAGTTCACGATTCGTGTGGTCAATTGTAGGACATGCCTTTAAAAAAATTTCCTTTAATTCTTTGGCCATGTGTTTTGCCCATATTCAACAGTCCAAGTGTAAGGCCACGGTGGGCCTCAAGGCCCGGGCGATGATATAGAAATAGTGAAGGTACCCATAGTCCTTCAGTTGGTTCAATTATTGCTTCTCTTTGCTTAGGCCACCTCCACGTAGCCTCTCACAGTCCGTGGGATGCTACATGGGCTGTGGAGGCCCCCTTGTACTAGCACTTGAGCTCTTTTTCATTCATTTTCTTGAACTACACCCATATCTGCATGCCTTAACCATTTTCTGAAAAATAACAAAAGCTCACATCAAAACAACAAATTTGCTTGAGAACATGCAAAAATCCCTTATTTAAAGCATTACAAGGGTAGTTTTTCTACCACTCATAAACACTCTCAACTTAGAATGATTGCTTATTCTTAAGCAATAATAACTTAGACAAACCAAGCATAAACACAACTACTCACTCAAAACTATGGATAACCCCAAAATTTTCAACATATATGCCCTAATAACAAGCTTAAGAATGAGTTCACACACCAACGGACCCATAAAGATTAAGGTAAACATTACACATGTATGGTTAGTCCACATAAGTTTGGGAATAAAGGCAACCTAGTTGAATTAGCAACCAATTAGTGCAAAGATAGTGCCCTCACTATAAAGAAGTCTCACTCACAACATAAGAATGTAAAACATATACTGAAATGTATACATTCACTCTCATAAATGAATTTCAGTGGACACATAAGTATCGATTCTATGCTTGCCCTTATTTTCTCCACCTTAACTCTTGAATGACCTTTTTAGGATCGCATTAGGACTTTTACAGCTTCTAGCATAGGTTCGGGTTCAGGTGAGGCATATTTAGGATTAAAGTGACTAATAGGTCTCTCCAAGACACTTACTCTGATTCAGCCATTTGCATTTGTTCTCTAACTCCTATTGCCCCTGTTTGCCCAACTTTCTTTAGTGCGGGAAGTGATTTCGTGCTCATTCACTCATTTTCATTCTTTTATTTTTAGCTCATTAGTTTTGCTCACTGTCACAACCCACTTTCTTTTCTGCTCTTATCACTTGATTATTTTCCACACTCACTTCTCTGTTTTCCCTACAATAGCCACCCTCAACTTAGGCCTTTGGCTTGAGTCAAGGTTCACAATATCTTTCTAAAGGACCAAGGCCAGTATAAGTTACCCTTAACTTGGGCTTTTGACCTAGGCGGAGGTTCACAATGTCCTTGGAGATATCAGGGCCAAAATAAAGATTAGCAGATAAAGGTGAATTAGACAATTGCAAAGAAAAATTCTATTCAAGCTCAACTTTTGGTTCAAGAGGGACAATTTTGTTTGGTTAGTCAATTTTAGGCTAGGTGACTAGTCAACAGAAAAGGCCAAAGATCACATCCTAATCTAGTCATTCAATTATTTTGGTGGGACTAACCAGGTAATATCTCACAAGTGAGTCGACTGAATGATATAAATAATCTCACACACACATGGCACATCTTATACACTAGTTAGCACTAACCAAACCTAGTCATGCTGTATTTATCAAGATGCCAACCATATACACACCATGCTTACGAGAAATCATTCAAGTTAGTCAGGATGGGCTACAAGCACATACAACCTTAACATTGTCAACTTGGGGCATTTTCTTTTGCAAATAAAGTGGTCTACCCTAGACTTGTACAAACACTTGTTTCTACATAACATCACAACCTAAATATGCCATTTCTACTAGATAATACACTTGAGAGAAAAGAAACATGGCAAGAAAAATTCTCAAGTGGCAAGATGCCCCACCCCTCTAAAAATACGGTGTAGTATCCTCACTACACCACACTTAGAAGAAAAGAACAGAACGGGGATAGAACATACTTGGTATGCCCTAGGCCTTAGTTGTGCTGGCGGGACTAGACCCTCTAGTAGGGTCGCTGTCATCATAGGTCCACCCGATCCAAAAGTGCTCCCGGAGGCTCCTACCCTTAACGCATCATTTGCTCACCACTATTTTTTCTCTTGTTCGGTGACTTTTTCGTGTTGGGCTCTCATGGCCTTGCACATCTTCCTCTCCTCCTCTTTTTGTGGGTCAAGTGGAGGACTACATCAGTGGCTACAACTCTTGCCCTTATCCTCCTCTTAGGATTTTTTATGGGTGGCACAGGTGCAACAGATGGGGTGGGTGGAGCGCCCCATGTCTCATCTAAAATAGGTGCCATGGGAGCATTGAAAAGGCTTATCCAAGAGTCTGGAGGCGGGGCTGGCACGGTGCTCTTGTACTGCGAGATGAGTTATGCGATTTGGGCTTTCATATCATTCACTATTTGAAAATATTCTTCATTTTTTCCCCGGACATACCCTTTGAACATGTCGTGAAAGTATCCCTCCAAAGTGTTGACATGATTTCTTAAAATGCTGATGGCCTAAAGGCTCAGCTCGAAGTTGTTCCAGAACTTGCTATACATGAGAATAGATCACATGCGACATCCTTTCAACGATTTGATCAACAATGGCCTGTGTCTACCACTGGTTTGCCACCACCCTATCAAGGAACTCATAAGGCATATACGCATACCCTTGTTGCGCTAGAGGTACTGCACCATTGCCCTAGGGTTGCTTAGAAGCCTTGCCTGACTGTGGGGCAGCGGAATGGCCCTCAAATGACAAGGGTTGCTGAGAGGTTGCTTAGGGAAAATTTGCAAGGACAGTCAGTGTGGTGTTCTAACCCGCATGTAACGACCCTAAAAAGTGCCCAAAAATGTGCCTCAAAAGTGCCCGAAATCATAATTTCCGTATATCTCAAAATTTATGCAGCATATCAAAAATCCAACTTCATATTCTTGTTTAGGGGGTCATTTTGAGTGGAAAATGGATCTAACCCCTATTTAAGAGCTATCGATTAGCAATTTTGATTTTCCAAAATTTTATTTCCAAAGAGCTTTTCGTGCCCTTGGCGCGTCACGCCAAGGGCGCGCATTAGTGTTAAATTTTACCCAGTTTTGACTTCGGTCCAAAACTTTCAAGTCTTGGGCCTAACTGTACCCAAATGTGAAAATGCCTATATTTAACCATTTTCCACCCTCATATTAATCAAAACATTCCCCAATACTCGTTCAAACACTTAGCCAATATTTTACTCCTAAGCTCAAGTCCCAAAACTCTCTCCAAATCTAAGGATTTCCTCTCAAGCTTCAAGTCTCCATCTCCAATCTTCATCAAGTTCATTTTCAAGGCTAAGGTATATGGGTTTCGTTCATTGGTTCCTTTTATCCATGATACCCAAGCTTCCTTTTGCTCTGATTTGCATGATTTAAAGTTGATTTACAATTGGGTCTATCTTATTATGAAAATCACTGTACACTATGTTGAAGCTCATGAAATTATGACTTTTTTGCTATGTTTTGAGTTATGAAATCATGGTTTATTATAAGATTTGATGAAGGATTTTAATGTAAATTGGTTGAGAGTGTTACCAAGTATCTCTTGAAGGTTTTACATATTGGATTTTCTAGCATGATTTCACTCTTGAATTGCATGGTTTTACACTGGCATTACACACCCTCTAAGTGTTTGATAAAATGTCCGGTTATGGCTTCTTAAGAAATTGAACGTCCAATGCATGTCTTATGAGTTGAACGACTACACGATGATGATATGATGTTAAAATGAATGCAGGTATATGGTTCTATCTATATAATGTTGGAATGTGACAGTGCCCTACCCAGGGGTTCTGCATCGGGTAACCTTATTGGGGGTTTGTACCTATCAACCTATCGGGGGGTTTATGCTCCGACACCAAGGATGGTTGCATATGACTATCCACCAACCTTGTTTGGGGTTTGTACCCATCAATCTATTGGGGGGTTTGTACTCTGGCACCAAGGGTGGTAAGGTGCAATGATCCACTAATCTATTAACAGGATTTGTACCTCAATCACCAAGGGTTGTAGGGTGTGATGATCTGCCAATAGTTAATAGTCTCTTCTTACACATATTTTATGTCCTATGTAAGCATGTTTTACTTACGCACAAATCATACATGTCATATTCTTACTATACTAGCTATTATCTATCTCTACGCATTTTGACTATGATGCCTATCTTTTGTTGCATTGCATTCTACATACTTAGTAGATTCAAACTTACTAATATATACTCTATGCCTATGTGATGTCACCATGTAGTAACCAGACCACCGCTTGATCATCCTTCTCCTCCACGTGGCTAGTACAACTTCTATCAAGCTTGTTGGTGAGTCTTCCATTCTGTGAATGTTACTTATGATCTCTTGCTATGTATTAAGACTATCTATTTTTGACTTATGTATTGACTATAAGGGTGAGCCCTATTGTTTTGTCTTGGCCTCCACTCTTATCTATGTAATAGAGGTGTTGTTGGACATGCTATGTATCTATACTATGAGCTTTAAATCTAACGACTCTTGTTGTTCATAATATGAAATTGTTTCCCTTAGCCCTGATTGTCCTAATTTACTATTTCTTATTGTATTCTATTGCTTTCGTGACCAAAGATGTGTAATAATATGCTACGAGGCTTATTTGAGGTTCCTTCGGGTTCCCCATTCGTTGATCACGTTTAGGCCCTAGGCTTGGGTTGTGACAAAGGTGGTATCATAACACTAGGTTATTAGATCCTCAGAGTCCAACACACCACATCGATTAGTCTTATTCATGGTTATATTGTGTACCACAACTATGAGTAGGAGGTTATGAGACGTTCTAGGAAATGTTTCCCTTCTTCTTATTCTAAGTCATGCTACAGAGTTGAAGTAAGGTTTTTCCCTAATGATTGTTCCTTGCTATGCTAGATCATACCTAATACGAAGGGAAGACAATCCCATACGCCCAAGGAGCAACTAACCAATGGAGAGCTTAGGGATACTCTCACCTTGCTTGCACAAGTGGTGGCTAATCAAGCCAACCAAGGGGCCTAAGCCCCTCATGCACCTACATCAGCCTCTCGGGTAAGAGACATCATGAGAATGAATCCCTTAGAATTCTATAGGTCAAAGGTAAGTGAGGACCCCCAAGAGTTCATTGTTGAGGTCTATAAATTTTTGTCCATTATGGGTGTAAGGTCGAAGGGTAAGCGGAGTTGGAGGCATACTAACTCAAGTGGATAGCGCAAATATGGTACAACCAATGGAAAAAGGCAAAAAGAGTTAACTATGTGGTACTTTGGGAGGAGTTCAAGGTTGTATGCCTTAATCGATTCTTCTCCCTTGAACTTAGGGAAGCTAAGTTGGTAGAATTC
>JAOTQJ010000111.1:15555034-15582529 GCA_025642045.1 Solanum sejunctum | reverse complement strand
CATTGATTGATTCAAGTGCTACTCTTTCTTTTGTTATCCCTTTTGTTGCCCAAAAGTTCCATGTTGACCCCGAGTTGAGGTATCTACTCCTATTGGTGCATTTATTATAACTAGAAAAGTTTATAGAAGTTATCCTATTTGCATTTTGCATAAAATCTCAACTTGTGATCTTGTTGAGTTAGACATGGTTGATTTTGATATAATTCTTGGGATGGATTAGTTGCATGCATACTATCCTTCTATTGATTGTAGAACCCATAGGGTCAAGTTCCAATTTCCAAACAAACTCGTCCTTGCGTGGGATAGTCAAGATATGGTGGGCAAGGGTAGATTCATCTCTTGGATTAAAGCTTATAAGTTGATCTCTAAGGGGTGTCTTTACCATCTTGCAAGGGTTAGGGATGTTGAGTCTAAAGTCCTTCCCATAAAGTCATTTCTAGTTGTAAATGAGTTTCTTGATGTCTTCCTAAATGACCTTTCCGGTGTTTCTCTCGAAAGGGAAATAAACTTTGGCATAAACCTCTTTCCCAATACTCTACCCATTTCTATTCCCATTTACAACATGGCCCCGGCGGTGTTGAAGGAATTGAAAGAGCAGTTGAGGAACTTGTTGGAGAAGAAATTTATTAGGCCTATCCAATCACCTTGGGGTGCCCCTATGTTATTTGTGAAAAAGAAGGATGGATCCTTTAGGATGTATATTAACTATCGGCAACTTAATAGGGTGACCATCAAGAATAGATTTCCTCTACCAAGGATTATTGATTTATTTGACCAATTGCAAGGGGCTGACCATTTCTATAAGATGGATCTTTGGCCTTGGTATCATCAAGTGCAAGTGAGGAAGTGTGATATTCCCAAGACAACCTACCAAACTTGGTATGGGCACTATGAATTTGTGGTGATGTCTTTTGGGTTGACCAATGCACCAACCATCTTTATAGGCCTAATGAATAGAGTCTTTAAATCCTACCTTGATTCCTTTGTTGTGGTCTTCATTAATGATATTTTGATCTATTCTTAGGGTGAGTAGGAGCATAGGACTCATTTAAGGGTTGTGTTTCAAAGGTTGAGGGAGGATAAATTATATGCAAAATATGAAAAGTGTGAATTTTGGTTGAGCGAGGTTTCCTTTCTAGGACATGTGGTGTAGGGGTATGGTATTAAGGTGGATCTAAAAAATACCAATATGATTAGAAATTGGCCTAGACCATTAACCCCGTCATATATTAGGAGTTTCTTAGGCTTAACAGGGTATTATCAGAGGCTCGTGAATGGGTTCTCTTCTATTGCTTCCACTATTACAAAATTGAATAAAAAAAAGGTTAAGTTTGTGTGGATCAATAAATATGAGAGGAGCTTCGAAACATTGAAAGATAAGCTTGTGTTCGCTTGTATATTATCAATATCGGATGGGCTTGAAGGATTTGTAGTGTATTGTGATGCTTCCCGAGTTGGTTTGGGTTGTATGTTGATGCAAAATGGTAAGGTCATAACCTACGCTTCTTGAAAACTCAAAGTGCATGAAAAGAACTACCCAACCCATGATCTTGAGTTAGGTGCCGTCGCGTTTACTTTAAAAGATTTGGCGTCATTACTTGTATGGGGTGCATGTTGATATGTTCATCGATTATACGAGCCTACTATATGTCTTCACTCAAAAGGATCTCAACTTGAGGCAAAGGAGATGTTTAGAACTTCTTAAGGACTATGATATGTGTGTGCATTATCATCCTGGTAAGATAAATATGGTGGTGGATGCTTTGAGTAGGGTATCTATGGGTAGCCTAGCTCATGTTGATGGTGGTGATTAGGAGATGGCTAAGGAGGTGCATCTAGTAGCTAGATTGGGATTTAGGTTGTAAGAGGTTGGTAATGGGGGTATTATTGTTATTGATGGTTCTAGGTCTTCCTTAGTTGATGAGGTAATAGCAAAATAAGGTCTTGATCCTGCCTTGTTAGAATTGAAGGCCTTGGTGAAAGAGGGCAAGGTGGAGGTTTTCTCCCAAGGGGGAGAATGTGCCCTTACGTACCAAAGTAGGTTGTGTGTATCGTGTGTTGATGGTTTAATAGGAAATATACTTGATGAGGCCCATAACTCTTCTTATTCTATCCACCTCGATTTCACCAAAATGTATAGAGACTTAAGCGAGGTGTATTAGTGGGGAGGTATGAAGAGGAACATTTTAAAAATTCATTTTCGGTTGTCATAATTATCAATAAGTCAAAGCCGAACATTAAAGGTCGAGTAACCTAACCCAAGACATTTAGATTCCTACTTGGAAGTGGGAGGTGATTAATATGGATTATGTAGTTGAGTTGCCCAAGACTAGAAAGGGTTTTGATTCCGTTTGGGTGGTTGTTGATAGTATGACAAAATCGGCTCACTTTCTACCCATTAAGACCAAATTTGGGGCTGAAGATTATGCAAGGTTGTACATTATGACTTGGTAAGGCTGGATGGGATTCCTTTGTCCATCATATCGGATCACGGACTTCATACTTTTGGATATCCTTCCAAAGGGGTCCTGGTACTAGGGTTAAGCTTTCTACGGCCTCCCATCCTTAAATGGATGTCCAAGCCGAGAGGACCATCCAAACCCTTGAGGATATGCTTAAAGCATGTGTGCTAGACCTTAAAGGTAGTTGGGATGACGATCTTCCATTGATTGAGTTTGCCTACAATAATAACTATCATTCTAGTATCGGTATGGCTCCATTTGAGGCTCTCTATGAGAGACGTTGTAGATCACCGATTGGTTGGTTTTAGGTTGTTTAGGTTGGTTTGTTGGGATCAAATCTGGTTATGGAAGCTCTTGAGAAGGTTATAAAGATTAGAGAAAGATGGAAGATGGCCCAAAGTTGTCAAAAGTGTTATGCTAATGTGAGGAGAAGGGATATCGAGTTTAAGGTAGGTGATTAAGTCTACTCGAAGGTGTCGCGCATAAAGGGCGTGGTCTATTTTGGTAGAAGGGCAAGTTGAGCCCAAGATATGTGGGTCTTTATAGGGTGATGAGAAGGGTTGGCAAGGTGGCATATGTGTTAGAATTTCCTAGAGAAATGAATTTGGTTTATCCGGTGTTTCATGCGTCCATGTTGAGGTAATGTGTGGGTGATACGAGTACCATTGTTCCTCTTGATATTATGGGTATGGTTGAAGATAATTTGACTTATAAAAAGGTTCCGATTCAGATCTTGGATAGGAAAGTGAAGAGGTTGAGAAACAAAGAGGTGGCTTCCGTTAAGGTCCTTTGGAGGAATCAACAAATTGAGAGTGCTACTTGGGAGGCTGAAACGGACATGCAAAAGCGATATCCTTACTTTTCCCACTCCACTCAAGCCTAAGGTATTGATCTAAGTCCTTTATATTATCTCAAGTATTAAGTTCAGTCTTCATGTCATTTTATATGTTCATGTTTAAATTGACTAAGATTTTACACTTATGATGAGATTTTGAAATGATGTTTAAGTGCATAGTTGCATTTCAATGTGGGCTGAAATTGTCATGTTTGTGTCTCTCATATACACCTCTTTGACATTTGAGGATGAATGTTCCCAAGGGGGAGATATTATAATGACCCCCCAAAAGTGCCCAAAAATGTGCCTCGAAAGTGCCCAGAATCATAATTTTTATATATCTCAAAATCCGTGTGCGATATCAAAAATTCAACTTCATATTCTTTTCCAGGGGGTCATTTTGAGTGGGGAATGGGTATAACCCCAATTTAAGAGCAAACGATTAGCCATTTTGATTTTCTAAAATTTCATTTTCAGAGAGTTCTTCGCGTCCCTGGTGCGACACGCTAAGGGCGCGCACTAGTGTTAAATTTTACCCAGTTTTGACTTCGGTCCTAATGTTTCCAAATGTGAAAATGCCTACACTTGACCATTTTTCACCCTCATATCATTCAAAACATTTTCCAATACTCATTCAAACACTTAGCCAGTATTTTACTCCTAAGCTCGTGTCTCAAATCGCTCTCCGGATCTAAGGATTTTCTGTCAAGCTTTAAGGTTCTATCTCCAATCTTGATCAAGTTCATTTCCAAAGCTATGGTATGTGGGTTTCGTTCATGGGTTCCTTTCACCCATGATACCCAAGCTCCCTTTCTCTCTAATTTGTATGATTTAAAGTTGATTTACAATTGGGTCTATCTTATTATGAAAATCACTGCATATTATGTTGAAGATCATGAAATTGTGATTGTTTGCTATGTTTTGAGTTATTAAACCATGGTATATTGTAAGTTTTGATGAAGGATTTTGATGTAAATTGGTTAAGGGTGTTACCAAGTATCACTTTATGGTTTTAAATTGGATTTTCTAGCATGATTTCACTCTTGACTTGAATGGTTTTACAGTAGCACTACACACTCTCTAAGTGTTTGATAAAATATCCGTTTATGGCTTCTTGAGGAATTGAAGGTCCAATTTATGTCTTATGAGTTGAACGACTGTATGATGATGATATGATTATGAAATGAATGCATGTATATGGTGCTCTCTATATAGTGTTGGAATATGACCATGCCTTACCCGAGGGCTGTGCGTTGGGTAACCTTGTTGGGGATTTGTACTCATCAACCTATTAGGGGGTTTGTATTCTGGTACCAAGGGTGGTAGGGTGTGAAGATCCTCCAACCTTGTTGGTGGTTTGAACCCATCAACGTATCGAGGGATTTGTACTACGACACTAAGGATGGTAGGGTGCAACGATCCACTAACCTATTGACGGTGTTTGTACCTAAATCAGTAAGGGTGGTAGGGTGTGAGGATCGACCAATAGTTAATGATCTCTTCTTACACATATGTTATGTCCTATGTAAGTATGTTTGTACTTAAGCACTAATCATATATGTTATATTATTACTATACTAGCTATTGTCTACCTCTATGCATTTCAACTACGATGCCTATATCTTGTTGCATTGCATCCTATATACTTAGTACATTCAAATGTACTAATATATATTTTATGCCTACATGATGTCACAATGTAGGAGCTAGAGAACCTCTTGATCCTCCTCCTCCTCCATGTGGCTGGTACTACTTCTATCAAGCTTGTTGGTGAGTCCTCCATTCTGGGACATTACTTAAGATCTCTAGCTATATATTAAGACTATCTCTCTTTGAGTTATGTATTGACTATGAGGGTAAGCCCGATTGCTTTATCTTGGACCCCACTCTTATCTATGTAATAGAGGTGTTGTTGGATATGCTATGTATCTACACTATGAGCTTTGACTCTATCGACTCTTGTTGTTCATGATATGAAAATGTTTCCCTTAGCCCCAGTTGTCCCAATTTACTATTTCTTGTTATATCCTATTGCTTCCGCGATCAAAGATGTGTAATGATATGCTATGAGGCTTGTGTTGGGTTCCTTTGGGTTCCCCATTTACCGATCACGTCGAGGCCCTAGGCTTGTGTCTTGATACTATATTAGAGGATTTTGGACATCTTTGATCAGTGCAATGTTGACTACGGCCTTTGAAGCCATCTTTTTATCCAGATAATGTGTAGTAGAGACTCCAACCTTTTTGCAAAGTGCACAAATCAGACATGGGAAGGTCATGCCTACTCTATCTGATAGAGCTTAGTGCCGTATCTCAAAAGCTATAGTACGACACACATTTATCCCAAACTTGTCCATCAAGCACGCTACTACGGAGGCATGTGAAGGTTGAAGCGTGTTGTCATTATGTGTGGGCCGCAATCTAGTCCACACCACCGACCACCAAAACCTTGCAATAAAATTCAGAGAAGCCTTCGCAATAGGAACCTTGGGTTTTGTGACCCAAGAAACAACATCCCCCTAATGACAATCCATTCTGTAATCCATTTCATAAGTTGAGCCTAAGATAACGAATGAGACATTCGTCCCTCATCCATAATTCTCAAGTGTCTGGCTATATATAGTCCATCTGGAGGGGCTCGGTAATCTGGGCCATACAGGAATCTATTGATGCTAGACTTAGAAATATCTGCCATCATACCACGCACCATCACACGCGCCCATGGGGGCTTACTAGCGGCAACCTACTTATTCACTTTTTTAGACTGATTTCCCTCTACAAAGTTTAATAGACTAGCAACATAGTTAGAATAAAACTCCTCAATGATAGTGCGCCTATAATAACACGTAGTTGCGTCATCTAGCCAAATATATAAGATTCAAACATATCTTTAATCTCTGGGATACTGTTGAGTTGGTCCGTGAGGATCCAAAACTCCGGGATGACCGACCACCATTGGAAACCCGCAGAACCCTTGGTCAGCCTGTGAGTGTAAATATCTTTATCTCCTGGGACTGTCCAACACCCCCATAGAAATATAATAAGTGACCTGGTGATTTTAGGATCTATTGTCTGGGAGATTGCAAAATGTATAGCTTTATTATCACTATCCAAGAGTTCGATCTCATGACCTGCTCCTTAGTGTGATGCCCGTCAGCCTCCAGGGTTTGCACGGTTTGCACGGTTTGCACTTGCTTTTCTTGCTCTGGGACATCCTTCTCATGCTCCGAGGCTTTCACCTCCTTCTCAACTCCTGTAATAGGGAACCCCTTTCTCAAACTAGGGAGCTCTATTCCGGCTTGCTGCATGAGCCCATGTAGTGCGAGTGGAGTGAGTGGAAACATTAACCGTATAATGAACCTCAAACCCTCCTAAGAAGTCATCGCCTGGGTCACTCTCATTTTGATGGCTCGATGATTTAGTTGGCGAATCATGGCGACATGACCTAGGCGTGTCTTAGAGTATGATTAACCTTCTACTAGATCTATGGGACCTGTACGTATCACAAAAGAATACAACCCATTAGAAATTTTTTTAAGTGAGTAGCTTGACGCTCTAATGGGTATTTAGACTTCCCCTATGCCATAAAAGTGACAATAACACTTAAGAGCGGGTCACCCAGTCTATCATAGGGAATTGTACTTAAGGAACATATAGAAATAAAAGTTATAGTCAACCTAAGCAATATAATTTAAATGGTACAGGTTCAAGGGGACCCTACATGGGCTGTGTAACGTGAAATGGTCCGTGACAGGGCCTGTGTGGAATGACTTGCAGTGCAGTGACTAGGAGGCGTATCATGAACCATTACATGACTCAAGTAAAAGCACACAGTCTATGTGAATAGCCGTAATATGCCTCCTTCTGCCAAATTTAAGCCTAACATGCAAACACATAAGTTGATGCAATTTAACTCTACCTACTCATCGATCTGCCAACATAGTAGCATGCACAACACTATTTTACAAAGAGTTATTATAAAATCCACAAAAATCATGAACTTCCATAGTCACTCTTGAAGAACTGAACACTGGTGGTTTTCACCACCATATGCAACAACCAACATCAATTTCATGCATTATGACTCTTTAAACAAAGAAAGAAACAATTTTCAATAAAGATCTACATATTCAAACACAAAAATCTACACTAAAAGATAGAGAAATTGAGCTCTTACTTGATGATCAACAATGAAGGCAAAGACTTTCTTGAAAAAATAGAAATCCATACTAACATGAAGCTACAAATCATGGAAGGGACTCACGAATCGTAACAAAAGAGATTGAAGTTTTGGGGGGTTTAAGAGGAAAGAGGCATGAGATAGAAAGTGAGAGTCATGGGGAATGAGAAAGGGTGGAAATATGTAAAGTGAGTTGTTGGGACAAAGTACGAGTTTTTTAAATACCCTTGGTCAACTATGTTGACCAAATAACCATCACTCTCCATGGACGACCTCACTGCCCGTTCCACATGGCACAGTCCGTTTGGTCGTCCATCTTCCCTATCTTGGTCAAAAAAAATACTTATATTGCTTTTGCCAACATTGCCTCCATGGGCAGCCTCACAGCCCGTGACATGTGTCACAATTTATTTGGATCGTCCATGTAGCAATACATAGGATTATGAATAATTCACCTACCGCACATGCGCGACAACCTATATCACAATCCATCTAACATTGCATGGTTCGTATGAACGTCTGTGTACCTACACTTTGAAATATTGAGCTCACTTGGCATGTGCACACTTTTTCGCGCACTACACAAGCCATCAAACGTGTCACAAGCCATGTGAACCGACCGTGAGATGGGACTTATTCAAAATATACATTACCTTATGTGCGCCATACAATAGACGCCACGGGCCATCCTATGTCACATGACCCGTGAAGATGCACATGGCACTCTCCTTTGCCAATTTTTGTCCACCTTAGTCTCGTTTCATGCCTCCTATCGTGCATAGGCTCATAAACTCCAAAAACACACCTATACCTACCTAGAAAAAATAAAAAAGAAGGAAATGCCTAACATATAAATTAAAGCCCTTTTTTTAGATTATTAGACTATTATAATGCATGGATTGCCTCCCACGAAATGGTTGATTTAACGTCACGACACGATGCAACTATATTGACTACTTAGACTTTGTCAATAACTATGACCTCGATTATTGAGGCTTAATTCATTACACTTAAGTATTGCTTCACTCTCTCCCCATTTACTTTGAGTCTATCCCCATTTTCTGCTTCTAGCTCAATTGCACCATGGGGCATACTTGAATAATCGTATATGGGCCAGACTACATAGATTTGAGATTACCTGGGAAAAGTCTCAATCTAGAGTTATGCAATAGTACCTTATCACCAACACTGAAACTTCATTGAGCAATTTGCTTATCGTGTTGGATCTTCATCCTCTCCTTGTAAAGTGCTGCACTATTATACGCTTGGAGGCGAAACTCATCCAACTCATTGAGATGGTCAAGTCTCAAGTTAGAAGCCTCATCCAAATTCATGTTGAGCTTCTTTAAAGCCCAGAGTGCCTTGTGATCCAACTCTACTAGTAGATGACGGGCTTTACAAATCACCAACTGATATGAGAACATACCAATGAGGGTCTTGTAAGTCGTCCTGTAAGCCCAAAGTGCATCATCGAGCTTTCCTACCCAATCAGTTCTGGTAGCATTCACAGACTTGGTCAAGATCTTGTTGATTTCTCTATTTGAAACTTCAACTTGTCCACTTGTCTGCGAGTAGAAGGCCTTGTTACAGAAGTGAGAACCCCTATCACTAATGATAGTTCTGGGTGTCCTAAATTTGGAAAAAATGTTCCACCTCAGAAACTGGACACATTCTTGCTTTCATTGTTTAGCTATGCAACTGCCTCCACCCACTTAAAGACATAGTCCACTGCCACACGGATGTACTTCATGTAATAGGAGCTCAAAAATAGGGCCATGAAGTTGATGCCCCAAACGTCAAATATTTCTACTTCAAGAATAGGGATCATAGGCAGCTTTTGACTCCTAGGTATGTTGGCCAGTTGCTGACATAAATCACACCCTAGCACCAAGTCATGGGTGTCTATGTAGATGGTTGGCCAGTAGTACCCATATTGCAGAATCTTCTTCGCTGTCCTAGTAGCACCATGATGACCTTTACTGAGGAAGAGTGAAAGGCCTCTATGATATCATCATCTCCGCTTTTGGAGTGCATGCCCAATGACCCTATAAGCATATGTTCAGAATAAGTACAGTTTATCCTAGAAGTACCTGCGCATATCATGAAGAAAAGTTTTTCTCTAGTGAGGGTTAAGGCCCTATGGAGTAATGTCACTCACCAGAAAGTTAGCAAAATCAGCAAACCAAGGAATAAGGTCAACAAAAGCTGCTAATACCTGCTCATCAGGAAAGGAATCATCGATGTTCAAATAATCCTTTGCTCTAGACTTATCCTCCAACCTCGACAAGTGGTCTGTTATATGATTCTCAGATCCTTTTCAATCTTGGACCATAAAGTCAAACTTTTACACCAGGAGAACCTATCTAATTAGCCTCGGCTTAGCATCTTTCTTTGCCATGAGGTATTGCAATGTTGCATTGTTGGTGTGCACTATCACTTTTGTGCCCAATAAGTAGGCCCTAAACTTGTCAAATGCATATACCACAACCAGCAATTCCTGCTCAATCACCGTGTAATTCCTTTGAGCATCATTGTGGGTCTTGCTGGTGTAGTAGATAGGGTGAAAAATCTTATTATGCTTCTGCCCAAGCACAACACCGACAATAATCCCACTAGTATCAGACATAACATCAAAAGGGGTAGCCCATTCAGGTGCAACTACCATAGGTGCAGAAATCAACTTTTGCTTTAGAGTCTCAAAGGCTAGCTGATAACTACCATCAAAATGAAACTTAGCATCTTTCTCCAAGAGCTTGCATAGTTGGTGAGAAATCTTTGTGAAATCCTTAATAAATTGGCGGTAGAAGCCTGCATGTCCAAGAAAACTCCGGACGCCTTTCATGGATATGGGAGGTGGCAACTTCTCGATAACCTTAATGTTCTCCTTATCCACCTCTATGGACTTATTAGAAATCTTATGGCCAAGGACTATCCCTTCCTTGACCATGAAATTACATTTCTCCCAGTTGACACTAAAATTCACCTCCTCACAATGTTGTAGTGCCCTGTTAAGATTCAGCAGACAATCTTCAAAGGAATCACCCACTACAGAGAAGTCATCCATAAATATGTCAAGAGTGTGTTCATCCATGCCAAAGAAGACCGATATCATATAACGTTGGAAGGTCGCTAGGGCATTGAATAACTCGAAAGACATTCTTCTGAAAGCAAAAGTGCCATATGGGCAAGTGAAAGTTGTCTTCTCCTACTCTTTCGGGGCTATAGATACTTGATTATAGCCCGAGTACTTGTCCAAGAAGCAATAACATCCTCTACTTCTAACATGTCTAACATCTGGTCTATAAAGGGCATGGAGAAATAGTCCTTCAAGGTCCATCTATTCAACTTTCGATAGTCCATGCACACTCGCCACCCAATAACAGGTCTCAAAGGGACCAACTCATTTTTATCATTATCCACTACTTTGTACCCCTTCCTTAGGGACACATTGAATTAGACTAACCCACCTCCTATTAGAAATAGGGTATATTACCCCAATATCTATCCACTTGATAATCTTCTTTTTTACCACCTCTTGCATGGGTGGATTCAACCTATACCGGTATTCGAAGTTGGGCACCCAATTATCCTCCAATTTGATTTTGTGCATATATATCTCTGGAGAAATCCCTATAGTATCTGAAATGGTCCAACCAATAGTTGTCTTCAACTTTTGGAGGACCTGCAACAATGCTCTTACCTGATCTTCATGAAGATCTGCAACCACAATCACTGGAAGGGTGCTATTAGTGCCCAAAAATCCATACCTGAAGTGTTGGGGCATTTTCTTGATCTCCACAGTAAGAGGCTCCTCAATAGAAAGTTTGGCTAGTAAAGTTGGTCTATTCTGCAGGTCCAAGTTCAACTTTCTGGGAATAAATAATCTGGTCCCCTGCCTTGTAGAGCATTCATCTATCTTGATACACAGTGATACCATCCTCTAGGAAGTTGATCAGTATTGCTGCTAAAGTGTCCACACTCATCTTTTCTTCAAGTGGAATTTCAAAAAGACAATTATTATCCACATCCATGATCGATATTACAACCACCTCTTTGGGTTTCTTTATCACAGTACTTACACTGAACTTTACCTCTTCAATGTTCAATCTAAAGGTCAGCTTCCCAAGCTCTATATCTAGAAAGGTCTTGCTAGTCACTGGAATTGGTCTCCCAAGGATGATGGGAACCTCAAAATATACCTGACATTCTAGAATTACAAAATCCATATGAAAGATAAATCTGCCTATATGGGCTAGCATATCGCATAAAATCCCCATGGGCTGCTTCACTAATCTGTCTGACATAAATAGTCGCATTTTAGTAGGAGTGGGGACTCCTAAGCTCAACTGCTTGTAAACTATTGGCGGCATCAAATTGATGTTGGTGCCCAAATCACAGAGAGCCCATGTAAAGTTAGAAGCTCTAATAGTACATGGGATAGTGAAAGCTCCTGGATCTTCCTTTTTCTCAACAAGGGATCCTGTAGCAATAATGCTACAGTGATGAAGATTATTCGCAGGCTCGATTGTGGCTGTCCTCTTCTTTGTTACTAAGACTTTCATGAACTTAGCACAACCTGATATCTGCTCAAGTGTTTTTGCTAACGGGCTTTTCACTGACAACTCTTTTGGCATAAATATGAATTTCTGAAACTTACCATCCTCAACCCTCTTCCGAAAGCACTATGAGAATGGTGGTGGTGGATTGGAATAGTTGTTAGAGGATAAGTTACTAGTTTGTCTAACTCTTGAGCATATTTAGCAATCTCAAGCTCTGCTGGTGTTACATCAATATCTTTACTCACATCATTAATATGCACCTCTATAGGGTCAAGTACCTTGTTTGCAGCTTTATCCATACCTGCATTACAAGCTACAACAAGATCAAAAAGTACCTTATCGCTCCTCGTGGTTACTGCCATGAAGTGACCATTATTTTTTGGGTTTTGAATAGTGTCACTAGGAAGTGACCCAACTTTTCTCTGATTCAATGAGGCTGACAATTGCCCTATGAGCTGCTCTATTTGCTTAATTGAGATGGAATACAAGTCGACCAACTACCGAACATTATATATTTCTCCTCTCATATCTCGGACCCCTGCCTCAATGAACTCTACATTGCCAAAAACCTTCACCATCGTCTCCTCTAATTTTGAGTTTCCACCACCATCATTTTGATGCTCATAATTCCTAATGTCATCTTTGTTTTGCTAGATCCGTTGATAGTTCTCACGACCATAGTTCCACCCTTGGTCACCAGAGTTGAATGTATGGTAACCCCTTGGCTGCCCAAGAAGTTTGCCTCCTTATCATAATTATTGCCTGATCATCATACCCGAGCATTGTGTCCATAACTTTCACCTTTGCTAGGCCTCTATCGAGTAGCCACTTCACCAGCAAGTCCAGTTGGGTCTTCATATGGGACATGTCTTGATCCTTTCCTCCTCCCTCTATCACTGTTCCACAGTCATCTTCAAGATGAACCCAGAACATTCTCCATTTCTGGTGTACCATACCCTGTTATTTTTAGTTACCTGATCTAAGATCACCGTTATATTTGGGAAAGTCCTAGATATGTATGATTCCCCACAAGCAGCATCAATGATAGGCTTTATCACAAAGTTGCAAAACCTATCGAAGACTGCTTTCAAGTGCTCATCTGTGAGATAGTGATTGGGACACTGCTTAAGCTTCTGCCTAAATCTCTCCCAAGTCTCATATAGTGCTTCATTCTGCAGTTGCTTGTGAGACCCAATGTCATCTATGATCTTCAACTGTCTTTCCCTCTTTTAACTCTCCCTATGTGCGGATGGAATCATATGGAAGCTCATTCAACTACTTTGTCGCCGCATCAGAAAGAGACAATGAAAATAATCGCAACCTAAGTTCTTACTGACTGACCCCTAGAATTTCAGATGACTGATACGTCGCCAAGAAGTTTAAGAGATGTTGATTTGTGTCCACAGTTGTTGCTTCGCTGAACAACCCTTTCAACTTTATTATTCACAGCATAGTACTAGTGATGGTGAACTTAACACCTACAGGTAGTGGGGGAATGTCACGCCTTGGGAGGGTACCCTAGGAATAACTGACACTCAAAGACTATTTCTAGACCCCAAGAGAACCACCTAGTCTTATCATATTCGTTTAATCAATTTATTTGCGGAAGATATTAAAAAAATATTCTAACTATTGGTGGGCTATCTGATGCATCATCAACACCCATCATATGAAGCAAGATTAAGGAAACAAACTTAGTTTCAAAGTATAATAAATTGGGGGAGGGGGAGGAACCCCAACATCAATCATCATCCGTTTACATTTATGAAGACTCTATAACTACTATCTAAGAAGGTACCATCACAGGCCATGGCTTTCACTATCAAAGAAAATAACTTAATAAGACTAAAGAAATAACCATCCTTCTAATGGAAAGGAGGACTCACCATGATTTGAAATCAAGAAGTTCTGAACCTCAACGATTAATCTGCTGAAGTCCTTTGTTTTAACACTGAATGAAATTATTAAAATGCCTCTAAAATATAATCTTTGAACAATGCATCTTCCCAAGCTCCGATGGAAAATTCGAGACCAGATTTGCGATTAGCACAGAAAATCAAGTCAAAAAATGATCTTGACCCGATTTAAGAGAAAATGGAGTGAAATTAAAATTTTGCTAATTTTTATCTGGGCGGTGTCTTTCCGCATTCATGGCACAACACGGACAAAACATACACTTACACTTTGGCTTTTTTAATTTCAATGCGAATTTTGTTTTTTCGAAAAGTACAAAAATACACTAGTCCGAGCTCCTGGCGCGATGCGGGCCTGTGTATATTGTTTTATTTTTCTTTTAATTACGTGAAGGGCATTTTGGTCCTTCCAAACCTATTTTAATGACCAAGACATGTTTTTAAGGCTTATTTCGTATGAAAGGGTTTCAAAATCCATATTTTTAAGGCAAAATGTAATTTCTAAGAGAAGAAGAAGAAGAGTTGAGGAATTCCAAGCTTGAGTTCGTTTCTTGTTGAGGGATAGCCAAGTCATCATCCTAGGTATGTAAAGGCTAACCAAAGAGTGGAATTGTCTTTCCATGTGCCCAATACATATATTAGATTGATAATTGATAGTTGAGAGTCATTAAGTAGTGATTCTTGAAGAACTTCTTGAACATTGTCTTTATTTCTTGAACATTATCTTTAATATATAGATATATTATCTCAAGTTGATGATCATCATACTTGTATCTTCTGATTACATGCTTTATTATATGATTGTTTATCTAAATTACATGATTCCCCATGTTTAATACTACAAGAACGAACTTAGGGTAATGTCTAAGCCTGGATTGTCTGAATGTGATGATTGATGAAGTCTTAGTCTTGAGATGAGTGATGTGATGGCTGAAATAGATGAAGTTGTTATCCTTAAGGTTTAAGTGAGATTTAGATAGAGCTTGAAAGGAAGAATTTATTTCTCGAGTTGATAGAATGATAAATGAGATGAGGTCCCTACCTGAGAGGGGGGTTGGTTGCATAACCAACCTGACATTGATAGACTTATGAGTATATTGAGTCATGAGGGGAGTATTAGCACCGTAATGGGTAAGAGTGAGTCCTACTCGTACTCATTAACTATGTGGTCAACATAGGATAGGATTGGATCGTGAAAATGGATGTTTCCTTTGCCCCATAGAGGGCTTGACAGACTTTTTTGGGGATCTCGATAGACTCATTTTGTACCCTGGCAAGGTACTTGATGGATGTGGCAATGACATCTCTTTGTTGTATCATTACCAGGCTTATAGGTGGTGGTTATTGGTTATAGAAACTTCCAGATAGGTTTCTTGGTTATAATACTCTAAGGTTGATATGATTATGTGATGTCTTGATGGATAGTGAGGTGATAAAGTTTCATCCTTTATTCTGAGTGAGGATGATTGATTTATGAGCTGATGTTGTACTTATATTGTTTATTTTAACCCATTTTACATATAGTACATTCCACTTACTAATGCTTTTTTGGCGCTGCATCATTTTATGATGCAGATTCTATAGATAGAGGACTTGAGCATCCTAATTGTTGAGGTTCAGAGCTCTTGATTTAGATTATGGTGAGTCCGCTCCTGCCTTCAGAGGATGATTATTTTCTTATCTTTATTTCAGCATTTTCTTTGATTGTAGTAACCATGGCCCTTCTAGAAGAGTCTTATTTATGGGTGTGTTATGCACCACACTTCATAAGTAGGAGGATATAGGACATTAGGAGAAGTTTTCCTTCTTTCATATTCTGGATTCGTGCGATAGAGCTTAACTTTATTGAAACCTTATTTTAACTCATGCTTTTTATCTTTATAGAAAATGCCTCCAAAGAGGACAACCGCTCAGAGAGATGCCCCAGCCCTAACTGCTGAGAATGCTCAACCTGGGGCTCCAGTTCAAATCGAGGCTAGGAGACGGGGATGCCCCGTTAGGATTGCTGTGTTCCCACAGGCGACCTTTGGTCAGCCCCAGCCAGCTCCCATTACTGAAGCAAAATTTAGGGGAGCCATCGCTATGATGACATAATTAGTGGCCTCCCAGGGAAACAGTCAAGGTCCATAAGCTACTAGTTCTAGCTCATAGGTGCCCTCAGTGGCAACCCAACTCAGGGACTTTTTGAGGATGAACCTACCAGTGTATACGGGGTCGAAGGTGGAAGAAGACCCATAAAACTTTATTGATGAGATGCATAAGGTTCGAAGGTGATACATGTTGATGAGATCGAGGGAGTTGAGCTTGCCTCCTACTAGTTGAAGGAGATTGCGAACGTGTGGTACAACCAGTGAGAGGATAGTAGAGGTGAGGATGCAGATCCTGAAGCCTGGGAAGAGTTTGAGATAGCCTTTCTGGACCACTTCTTTTCTCAATAGTTGAGGGAGGCAAAGGTGGATAAGTTCGTGAATCTGAAGTAGGGAAGGATGACCGAGAAACAGTATAGCCTCAGGTTCATCAAGTTTTCTGGGTATGCTCCAGAGATGGTGAAAGATATGAGGGAGCAGATGAGGATGTTCGTGTCTGGTCTGGGAAAACATGTGCAGAAAGAGTGTAAGGCTACTTTGCTGACTCCAGGCATGGACATCGCCAAGCTTATGGTGTATACCCAACGGAAAGAGGAGGACAAGAAGAAAGATAGAGAAGAGGAGATGAGCAGGAAGGCGAAATTAGCGAGACATAAGCCTAGCCCGCATGGACAGAATAAAGGTGACAAGTCCTACTTTCAAAGGAGATTATCTCATCCTGCATAGTCTACAATGAGTGCGCCCATTCAACCAAACAGATATGATCAGAAAACCCATGGTTATCAGAATTTCAATGCTCCATGTGCCTAATCTTAGGCCAGTGTGACCTAAGACATGAGGGGAAAGCCACGTTGTGGCAAGTGTGGTAATCTTCATCTGGAAAAGTGCCGTATGGGAAGAGATGTTCGTTATTAATGTGGACAGGCTGGTCACTTTAGCTATGACTGTCCCAAAAGAAGACGAGGGGAGGGGAGCAGCAGAGCCCAGTCATCCGCAACCCCTCTAGCAGGCAATCAGAAGAGGGGTGCTACTACTGGTACAAGAGGCAGGACAAACTGCCTTTATGCTATGGGTAATCGACAGGACCAAAAAGCTGTACCAGATATGGTTACGAGTATGCTTTGAGTCTTTACCTTTGATTACTATGCATTAATTGATCTGGGTGCCACCTTATCTTTTGTGACCCCTTATGTGGCTAGTAAGTTTAGGGTACTCCTATAGTGTTTGCATGAGCCTTTTTCTATTTACACACTTACTGGTGAGTCTATCTTAGCTGAAAGAGTCTACAGGAATTGTGTAGTGTCTATCTATCATAGATACACCTTAGCTAACAGGTAGAGTTGGAGATGGTCGATTTTGATGTAATAGTGGGTATGGATTGGCTTCACACTAGTTATGCTTCTGTTGATTGTAGAAACCAAGTTGTTAAGTTCTAATTACCTAATGAGCCTATCCTAGAGTGGGAGGGAAGTTCTGTTGCCCATTAGGGCAAATTCATCTCTTATCTTAGAGCTAAGAAGTTGATCTCGAAAGGTTATATTTTCCACTTCGTGCGAGTTAAGTCTGATGATGTTGAGTCTGTTACTCATGAGTCAATCCCTATTGTAAATGAGTTTCTTAAGGTGTTTACTGATGATCTTCCTGGTGTCTCTCTTGAAAGGGAGATTGACTTTGGGATTGATCTTCTTTTTGATACCAAACCCATTTTAATTCCACCTTATAGAATGGCCCCCACAGAGTTGAAAGAACAGTTGAAAGACTTGCTAGAGAAAGGTTTCATAAGGCCTAGTGTCTCACCTTGGGGTTCTCCAGTACTATTCGCGGGTAAGAAAGATAGGTCTCTCAGAATGTTCATAGACTATCGATAGCTGAACAAGGTCACTATAAAGAACAAATATTCTCTTCTCAGGATAGATAATCTATTTGACCAACTTCAGGGTGCTACTTGTTTCTCTAACATAGACTACAGATCGGGTTATCATCAGTTAAAGGTGAGGGAAAGTGATATCCTAAAGATAACTTTTAGGAAATGATTTGGCCACTTTGAGTTCTTGGTCATATCCTTTGGGTTGACAAATACACCTACAACTTTCATGGACCTAATGAACAGGGTATTCAGACTATATCTTGATATATTCATGATTGTTTTCATTGATGATAGTTTGGTATATTCAAAAGATGAGGAGGATCACGCTAATCACCTTAGAATGGTTTTGCAAACACTCAAAGATCATGAGTTGTGTGTGAAATTGTCAAAGTGTGATTTTTGGCTCAAATTCATGGCTTTCCTGGGCCATGTTGTGTCAGGAGAGTGTATTTGGGTAGATACACAGAAAATTGAAGTAGTTAAGAACTGGCCAAGACCAACTTCTCCAACCGAAATAAGGAGCTTCTTGGGTTTAGCAAGGTACTATCACAAATTTGTTGAAGGTTTCTCTTCTTTGTCAGCCCCATTGACTAAGCTAACTTAAAAGAAGGCCAAGTTTCAGTGGTTTGAAGCATGTGAAAGGAATTTTCAGGAGTTGAAGACTATATTGACTATAATACCAATGTTAACTTTGCCGAATGGGATGGGGGACTTCATGATATATTGTCATGTATCCCAAGTGGGATTTGGTTGTGTAACTTATGCAAAGAGGGATGGTGATAACTTATGCTTCTAGACAGCTTAAGAATCATAAGAAAACTATCCAACTTATGACCTTGAGTTGGCAGTGGTGGTGTTTGCACTTAAAATCTGGCATCACTACTAGTATAGAGTGCATGAGGGTGTGTTCACTAACACAAAAGCTTACGTACATATTTAGCCAGAAAGAGCTTAACCTACGGCAGAGGAGATGGCTAAAGTTGCTCAAGGATTATGATATGAGCCTTCTCTACCACCCAAGTAAGGCTAACATTATTGCTGATGTTTTCAGTAGGATATCTATGGGTAGAACTGCCCATATGATGGAAAGAAAGAGAGAACTAGCAAAGGAAGTGCATACGTTGGCTCCACTAGGATCGTGACTTAAGGAGAAGCAAGAGCAGACCCTATCTTGTTCCAATTGAAAGCAGCGGTTTACAAGCAAAAGCTGATGGTTTTCTCCAAAGAGGGAGATGGGGTATTGAGGTATCAAGGAAGATTGTGTATGCATGAAATTGATGGTGTTCAAGATACGATCATGGCCAAAACTTGTAGCTCCAGATATTCCATTCACCTTGGTTCTACCAAGATGTATCATGACTTGAGCGAAGTCTATTGGTAGAATAGGATGAAGAAAGACATTGCTGAGTTCGTCTCTAAGTACCCCAACTATCAACAAGTTAAGGTTGAACATCAGAGACCATGCGCATTAGCTCAGAATTTTGAAATTCCAGAATGAAAGTGGGAGACTATTAACATGGATTTCATTATGGGCTTACCAAGGTCCCAAAAGCAGCATGATTCAGTATGGGTGATCATTGACAGGATGACGAAATCAGCCCACTTGTTGGCATCAAGACAATTTATGCGACTGAAGAGTATGCCCAACTATATATTCATGAGATTGTGAGGTTGCATGGGGTTCCCTTGTCCATCATCTCGGACAAAGGAGATCAATTCACTTATCAATCTAGGAGATCCTTTTAGAAAGGATTGGGCATGAAAGTGCATCTGAGCATAACTTTTCACCCTCAGATGGATGGACAGGTAGAGCGCACTATTCAGACTTTAGAGGATATGTTGAGAGAGTATGTCATCGAATTTAAAGGAAACTAGGATAATCATCTATTGTTGATTTAGTTCACATACAATAACAACTACCATATCAGCATTCAGATAGCCCCTTATAAGGCATTATATAGGAGGCGATGTGGATCACCGATTGGCTAGTTCGAGGTTGGTGAAGCTGAGTTGATTGGGAATGTTCTCATACACCAATCTATGGAGAAGGCGAAATTCATCAAAGAAAGGTTGAAGATAGTCTAGAGTTGTCAAAAGTCATATACAGATGTGAGGAGAAGGGACTTAGAGTTTAAGGGAGATAATTGGGTGTACTTGAAGGTGTCGCCAATGAATGGTATCATGAGATTTGGTAAGAAAGAGAAGCTGAGTCCATATTATATTGGACCATACTAGATTGTAAGAAGAAATAGGGAAGGTTGCTTATGAGCTATACTTACCTTCCGAGCTAGATGGAGTTCACTCGGTGTTCCATGTATCAATGCTAAAGAAGTGTTTGGGGGATCCCGCCTTAGCAGTTCCTATGGAGAGTATCGGAATGAAGGATAGTTTCTCTTATGAATAAATCCCAGTCTATATCCTTGACCGACAATTTTGTAGTCTGAGGAACAAAGAAATAGCCTCCGTTAAGGTCCTATGGAGGAATCAATTTGTTGAGGAGGCTACGTGGGAAGCTGAGGAAGCAACGAAACTCAAATACCTGCACCTATTCATGCCTAATGATGCGGATGTTAAAGGTAATATCCCTGTCCTTAAAGCTATTGAAATTTCCTTTCGATTTAATGCATTGATTTATTCCCAAGCCTAAGATTGAGATAGATAGGTGATGGATAATGAGAGTTTGAGAGTTCCCGAGTGAGGAATGAGGTGAGTTTTGAGGTTACTCATGCTATTATTCTATCCTTATTCATCATTCGAGGATGAATGATCCCAAGGGGGAGATGATGTAACACCCCGTGATATTACCAAAATGGCCCTAAATGGTAATCATGTGTACAACACATCTTCTATAGCTCCGATGGAAAATTCAAGTCTGGATTTAGAATCAGCACAGAAAATTGAGTCAGAAAATGATCTCGATCCAATTTAAGAGCAATCGGAGCAAAAGTAAAATTTTGCTAATTTTTATCTGGGGAATGTCTATCCGCATCCTTGGTGCGATGAAGATAGAATGCACACTTACACTTTGGTTTTTCTTAATTTTAATGGGAATTCTATTTTTTCAAAAAAGGGCGAAAATACACTAGCCTACGCTCCTGGCGCGATGCGGACCTATGCATATTTTTTTTATTTTTTGTTTTAATTATAGAAAGGGCATTTTAGTCCTAATCAACCTATTTTAATACCTCAAGGTATGTTTTTAAGGCTTATTTCATACAAAAGGGTTTTAAAACCCATATTTTCTAAGGAAAAACGTAAGTTTTGAAAGAAGAAGAAGAAGGCGGAGGAGGAGGAGGGTTGAGGAATTCCAAGCTTGAGTTCATTTCTTGTTGAGGGATAGAAAATTCATTATCCCAGGTATGTAAAGTCTACCCAGAGCATGGAATTGTCCTTCTATGTGCCCAATACACGTAGTAGAATTATAATTAATAGTTGAGGGTCATTGAGTAGTGACTGTTGAAGAACTTCTTGAACATTGTCTTTATTTCTTGAACATTAGCTTTAATATATATATATATATATATGTGTGTATATATATATATATGTATGTATTATCACAAATTGATTATCATCATACTTGTATCTACTGATTATATGCATTATTGTACTATTGTTTATCTAAATTGCATGATTCCCCTTGTTTAATACTGCAAGAACAAACTTAGGGTAATGTCTAGAGTCTGGATTGTCTGAATGTGATGATTGATGAAGTCTGAGTCTTGAGACGAGTGTTGTGATGGCTGAAATTAGATGAAGTTGATATCCTTGAGGTTTAAATGAGTTTTAGATAGAGCTTGAAAGGAAGAATTTATTTCTTGAGTTGATAGAATGATAGATGAGATAAGGTCGTTGCCTGAGAGAGAGGTTGGTTGCATAACCCACCTGACATTGATAGACTTATGAGCATATTGAGTCCTAGAGGAGTATTAGCCCCGTAATAGGTAAGACTGAGTCCTACTCGTACTCGTTAACTATGTGGCCAGCGTAGGAGAGGATTGGACCATGAAAGCAGATGTTTTCTTTGCCCCATAGAGGGCTTGGCAGACTTCTTTTGGGATCCCCGACAGAATCATCTTATACACCGATAAGATACTGGATGGATGTGGCAGTGATATCTCTTTGCTGTATCATCACCGAGCTCATAGTTGGTGGTTGTCGGTTATGGAAACTTCTAGATAGGTTCCTTGTTGATAGTACTTTGAGGTTGATGTGATTGTGTGATGTCTTGATCTATAGTGAGGCTATAGAGTCCTGTCCTTTATTCTGAGTGAGGATAAGTGATTGATGACCTGATGTTACACTTATATTGTTTACTTTAGCCCATTTTACATACAGTACATTTCATGAACTAATGCCCCTTTGGCGCTGCATCATTTTTTAATGCAGATTCTATAGATAGAGGACTTCATCAGCCTAATCATTGAGGTTTAAAGCTCTTGATTTCTGATCTTGGTGAGCTCCCCTTCCTTCAGAGGATGATTATTTCCTTATCTTTATTTTAGTATTTTCTTTAATTGTGGTAACCATGGCTTGTTATGGTACCTTCCTAATGTTAGTTATAGAGGTTTCGTAGATAAGATAGTTGCTTATTGATATTAGGATTGATTGTTTTCCATTTCTTTTCTATTGAGATACTTTTTTTGTTCTTTAAATGATAGTGATTGTGCTAGCCTACTGATAGACTATTATTCTATTTAATATTTCGCTTATGAGTTGATTGAACGAACACAATGAAATTGGGTCGTTCGCTTAGGGACTAGATATTGCCAGTTACGTCTAGGGTACCCTCCTGGGGCATGATATTTGTCTACTGAATCTGTACCAAAAAATGATGCAGCGCCAAAAAAGGTGTTAGTACATGGAATGTACTATATATAAAATGGGCTAAAGTAAATAGTAAAGGCAAGACAACATAATATGACCTCAACTCATCGGTTTCTCAACCTCAACTCAATATAAGGAATAGAACTCTATGACATCACCATGAATCAAGACTCATACTATCACATCACTATCATAGTGTTATCATTAGAGGACCTATATGGGAGTTTTTTGAACCTATACGCATCACCTATGAGTCAGTGATGGTACAACAAAGTGATATCATTGCGGTATCTACCCAGTACCTTGCCGGGGTGAAAGGGTGTATATCAGGGGTTTATAATAACATCACGCCCTCTTTTGGGACTAAGGAAACATCCATTTCTCAAGGTCCAATCCTCTGCTATGATGGCGACGTAGTGAATGAGTGCTAGTGGGACTCACTCTTACTTATTTTCGATGCTCAGTACTCCTCATAGGACTCAACATGCTCATAAACGTCAGCATCAAGGTTTCTCATTGTTTAGTCTCTTTTGGAAAAGGGCATCATCTCATCTCATCATCTCTTAACTTGGGAATATTATGAACATTCTTTAAAACTCAAGTGTGACCTCTTAAAGACTTTAAGGGACTCACACTGCATTAGTTCCAGCAATATTATCATCAATACTCACTCAAATCAACACCCAGACTATAACAATCATGCATACATATGAAATTCAGGCTCTAGACTCGACCCCTAGCTTCATTCATGGATTCTTTAATAATTAAAAATGCTTAGTTTGTATAATAGATCAATTAGCCAGTTAGACAATTAATTATAGTTATGATGGCCATCAACATACAAAAATACATATAGAATAATAGTAGTTTTCAAGATAGCATTCAAGAAATCGTAACATAAACCCATCACCTATCAACTATCAACCTAATTCAATCAAGGGGGTACATGGGAGGACAATCCCATGTTCTGGTAGCCTTTACATACCTAGTACGGAGTTCGACACTCAATTTCTCAAGAAATCAGCCTCAATCCATAGAACCCTTGCTCTTTCTCCTCTTCTTCACTTAAGCCCTCATCTTAGATTTTTCCATAAGGACTTTAGAATAGGCCTTTTGAAACCCTTTTACGCTAAAAATGACTTATATTGGTCGTGGATCGAGTTTAGAAGGGGTAGGAAAAAGTCTAAAATGCCCCTTAAAAGATTTTAATTTTTAAACTTCGATAGAACAGGTCGGGAAAATAGGTTTGCGTGTCGTGCACTTGTGTAATTTGAAATTTCAACCCCTGTCAAAAAATTGAAAAAAAGTATAAGTATGGGTCCGCAACAGGTCCATGTTGCTGCCCCAATGCGCATCCTCATTGTCTCAATTTTTTGATCAAGAATTATTTTTCAATTAGGTTGCTCTAAACTCGAGTCGAGACCACTTTTTCACCTAGATTTTTGTGCTGATTGCAAATTTGATATCGAATTTTTTTTCCAAGCTTGGAAAAATGTATTATCTGCATGATTACATTTTAAGGGTATTTTGATAATTTCACAAGGTGTTAGATTATCTCCTTCTTGGGATTATTCATCCTCAAATGATGAGTAAAGGTAGAATAAAGGCACGAGTAGACTCAAAACTCATCTTACTTGTTGCTCGCGAACTCTCGAACTCCCATATATCCATCACTTATCTATCTCTATTTTAGACTTGGGAATAGAACTTGATTAATACATCAACTCAATGAAAGGAGGCGTTAATAGCGTTAAGGATAAGGACATTACCTTTGATATCATTATCATTTGGCATGAATAGTTTCAGGCATTTGAGCTTCATCGCTTTCTCAGCTTCCCACATAGCTTTCTCAACAAATTGATTCCTCCATAGAACTTTGACGGGGGATGTCTCTTTATTCCTCAACTTATGAACTTAGCTTGTTGATCAAGGATCTAGAATAGAACTTCGTCATAATATAGGCTATCCTTTACTCCTATACTCTTAATAGGAATTGCTAAGGCGGGATCTCCCAAACACTTCTTCAGCATTGAAACATGAAACACCGGATGAACTTCATCTAGTTCGAAAGGCAAGTCTAGCTTATAAGCAACCTTCCTAATCCTTCTCACAATCTGGTATTGTCCAATATAATGTGGACACAACTTTAATTTCTTGCTAAACCTCATGACATCCTTCATGGGTGACACATTCAAGTACACTTGATCATCCACCTCAAACTCCAAGTCTCTTCTCCTTACATCCGTATAAGACTTCTGACAACCTTGTGCTATCTTTAACCTTTGTTTGATGTCTTTAACCTTCTCTATAAACTAGTGGAAAAGATCATGTCTGATTAACTCTGCTTCACCAACCTCAAATCAGCTAATCAGTGATCTTCTCTTGTATAATGCCTTGTAAGGAGCCATTTGAATGCTTGAATGGTAGCTATTGTTATACGCGAACTCAATCAATGGTAGTTGGTCATCCTAATTTCTGTTGAAGTCGATGACATATGCTCTCAACATATCCCCCAAAGTTTGAATGGTGCGCTCTGCCTGATAATCTGTCTACGGGTAGAAGGCTGTGCTCAGATTTACTTTTGTACCCAATCCTTTCTGAAAAGATCTCCAAAATTGAGAGGTGAATTGAGATCCTCTATTTGAGATGATGGACAAGGAAACCTTATATAGCTTCATAATCTCACGAATGTATAGTCAGACATACTCATGAGCCATATTAGATGTCTTGACTGCCAAGAAGTAGGCTGATTTAGTCATTCTATCCATAATTACCCATATTGAATCATAGTGCTTTTAGGATCTTAGTAAGCTGCTAATGAAATCCATGTCGATTCTCTCCCACTTTCATTCAAGAATTTCAAAGTTCTGAGCTAATCTACATGGTCTCTGATGTTTAACATTGACCTGTTAACAAGGGCACTAAGAGACGAAGTAAGCAATGTCCCTCTTTATTTCATTCCACCAATAGACTTTTATCAAGTCATGATACATCTTGGTAGAACTGGGGTGAATAGAATATCTGGAGCTATGAGCTTCGGCCATGAGCCTCTCTCAAAAACCATCATCTCCTCCTTTAGACAAAACCATTACCTTCTGCTTGTGAACCATTTCTTTCAATTGGAAGAAAGGGTCATGGTCTTGCTTTTCCTTCACTTCTGACACTAAGGATGAATTTCATGACCCTAGCCTAGGTCCTAGATGTGACTGGTGCATGGGGAACCCAAAGGGACCGCAAATAAGCCTCTTAGTATATCATTACACATCCTTGGTCAGGGAAGAATTATAAGACAACACACGAAACATAAACAAAGGGGAATTGGGACAATGAGATAGAGTTTAATACTTAAGTAACATGCAAAAGTTTGGAAAGCAAGGGCAAGGGACTATAGGAAAGCTTGCATAACATTATAATCAAGAGGCGAAAGAGTCAAGGCTCATAATAAAGATACATATCATGTACAACAACACCTCTACTGCATAAAACTTAGCGGGGGCCATGACAAGAAACCGAGCTTACCCTCATTGTCAAAATTGAACATAAAGAAGGATGTCTCCATTCATAATAATACTAACATAGAACTAAGCTCCCCAAAGTGGAGGACTCACCAACTAGCTTGAGTAGCATCGAACTAGCCATGTGGAGGAGGAGGAGGATCAACTTAGGCTTCGATCCCTACATGATTATATCATGTAGGAAAGAGTATTTGTTAGTACATTTAAATGTACTAAGTATGTAGGATGCAATGCAACAAGAGATAGGCATCATAATCAAAATGCATAACAATAGACAACAGGCATAATATAACAATATAACATGAGTGACCAATGCATAAGTAAGACATACTTAAGTAGCTCATGCCCATATAGAATATCATATGTGTAGAAGAGACCAAGCTAGATTTCCAAATTATAACCCTTTGGTAGGTTAGTGATGATGCTGCCCCATCACTAAGGTGGATGAGTAAAAACCCCTATCTAGGTTGGTGATAATACCGCCCCATCACCTAGGTGGAGAAGTACAATACTTCCCTAGGTTTATGAGTACAAACCCTCATCTAGGTTAGTGACTATGCCATCCCATCACTAGGTGGAGAAGTACGAACCCTTCCCTCGGTTGATAAGTACAAACCCCCATCTAGGTTATCCGGATTCTTAGTCCTCAGGAATGGGCATGGTATAATGCAATACTTTATATAGAATTTATCTTATATATAAGCTCATTTCATCATCATATAGTCATTCATATCATATCTCATGCTTTGGACCTTCAACTCCTCAAGAAGCCATATCCGAACATTTTATCAAACACTTTGAGTGTGTGTAATGCTAGTATAAAATCATGAAATATAGAGATGAAATCATGCAAGAAAATCCATTATAAAACCATCAATCAACACTATTGCAACACCCTCAAGTAATATACATCAAAATCCCTTCTCAAATCTTAAAATAGATTAAAGATTTATAGCTCAAAATATGACAAAATAGTCACAACTTCACATAACATAGTATAGAGGGAATTTCATAATAATCAAGATCTACTTGTAAAACAACTTTAAGTTATGCAATTCGAGTAAAAGACGGTTTGGGTATCATGGGTGAAAGGAACCCATGTAAGAAACCCACATACCTTAGCTTAGAGATGAACTTGGTGAAGATTGGAGATAGAGACTTGAAGCTTGAAGGAGAACCTTGATGAAATCCTTAAGATTGGTCTTGAGTTTTGGGACTTGAATTTAGGGTGAAATATGAGTCTAAGTGTTTGAG
>JAOTQJ010000111.1:15532220-15547978 GCA_025642045.1 Solanum sejunctum | reverse complement strand
GGACCTTTGTCTACTTTGGGTTGTCTTCAACCTCTCCCTTATCAACCTCACCTTTTACAAGGCTTCCATAACCAAATCTGAACCTAGCAAAGCCATATCCCCCATATTAAACCACCAAACTAGAGATCTACAACGCCTACCATACAAAGCTTCAAATGGAACCACATTTGAGTGGTAGCTATTGTTGTAAGCAAACTCAATAAGTGGAAGATGTTCATCCCAACTACCCTTAAACTTCAAAACATAAGCTCTAAGCATATGTTCAAGAGTTTGGATAGTCCTTTCGTCTTGACCATCCGTTTGAGGATGAAAAGCCGTACTAAACTTGACCTTGGTACCAAGACTTCTTTGGAAGGACATCCAAAAATAAGAAGTGAATTGAGCACCATGATCCAAAATAATAGATAAGGGTACCCCATGCAATCTAACCAACTCATGAATATACAACTTGGCATAATCTTCTACACCATAAGTGGTTTTGATAGGTAAAAAAATAAGCCGACTTCATTATTCTATCCACAACAACCCAAATAGAGTCATAGTGTCTCCTAGTCTTAGGCAACCCAACCACAAAATCCATTTTGATCTCTTCCCACTTCCAAGTAGGAATCCTTATGTCTTGGGCTAGGCCACCCGACCTTTGATGTTCGAATTTCACTTGTTGATAATTGTGACATCTGGATATGAACTTGGAAATATCCTTCTTCATACCACCCCACCAATATACCTCCCTCATGTCTCTATAAGTCTTTGTGGAATCGGGGTGAACAAAATAGGATGAAGTATGAGACTCCTTCAAAATCAACTTCCTTAAGTCATCAACATTAGGCACACACAATCTACCTTGGTACTTAAGGGCACCATCTTCCCCTTTGGAGAAAACCTCCACTTTACCACCCTTCACCAAGGTCTTCAACTCTAGCAAGGTGGGGTCAAGATCTTGTTTGGACTTTACTTCCTCAATCAAAGAAGATTTAGAACCATCAACAACTACCATACTTTCATTTTCAACTTCATACAACCTAACCCCCAACCTAGCCAACCAGTGAACCTCTGTAGCCACCTCTGTAGCCACCTCTGTAGCCACCATCATCAATATGAGCTAGACTACCCATGGACACTCTATTTAGAGCATCAGCCATAACATTAGCTTTGTCGGAATGATAATGTACACTCATGTCATAATCTTTAAGGAGCTCTAACCAACTTCTTTGTCTCAAGTTTCAATATTTTTGGGTAAACACATGTTGGAGACTCTTCTGGTCGGTAAGCACATCAATGTGAACCCCATACAAGTAGTGACGCCAAATTTTCAAAAAAAACACCACTGCCGCCAACTCAAGATCATAGGTGGGATAATTCCACATATGTACCTTAAGTTCCTAGAGGCATATGCTATCATCTTGCTATTTTGCATCAAAACACACCCCCAAACCAATTTTTGAGGCATTGCAATAAACCACAAACCCTTCCGATAGAGCCAAGATAAGAACAGAGACAAGCTTATCATTCTAAGTTTGAAAACTCTTTTCACATTCATTGGTCCATACAAATTTTGGCTTCTTTTGGGTCAACTTTTTCATAGGAGAAGCAATAGAAGAAAACCCATTCACAAACCTCCGGTCGTAACCTGCCAAACCCAAGAAACTCTTAATATCAAATGGAGTCAGGGGTCTAGGCCAATTTTTTATCACCTCCGCCTTCTTAGGATCTACCTTAATACAATCATTGATACCATATGTCCTATAAAAGCAATCTCTTTCAACCAAAACTCATACTTTTCATATTTAGCAAACCTTTCATCCCTAAGGATTTGCAATACTATCCGCAAATGATTCACATGCTCTTCTTCACTCCAAGAATAAATCAATATATCATCAATAAAGACCACCACATATATATCAAGGTAGGGTTTAAAGACCTTATTAATGAGATCCATAAATATAACTGGTGTATTAGTCAACCCAAAAGACATTGCCACAAACTCAAAGTGCCTATACCTAGTCCAAAAAACTATCTTGGGAATATCACACTCCCTCACCTTCACTTGGTGGTATCCGAATCGAAGATCAATCTTAGAAAAGTGACTAGTCTCTTGTAGTTGATAAAAAAGGTCATCAATCCTTGGTAGAGGGTACTTGTTCTCTATGGTAACCCTATTAAGTTGCCGATAATCAATTCACATTCTAAGGGAACCATCCTTCTTCTTCACGAATAACATCGGTGCACCCCAAGATGACTTACTAGGCCTTATAAAATTCTTCTCCAACAAATTCATCAATTGATACTTCAACTCATTCAATTCCGCCAGGGCCATATGATAAGAGGGTATGAAAATGGGTTGTGTATCAGAAAGAAGGTCTATACCAAAATCTATTTCCCTTTTGGGAGGAACATCGGGAAAGAGATCAAGAAACTCATTGACAACTAGAACTGACTCAATAGGAAGGAATTTAGACTAAACATCCCTAACCCTCACAAGATGATAAATGCAACCCTTAAAAATCATCTTTTGGGCTTTAAGACAAGAAATGAATCTACTCTTGACTACCACATTATGACTTTCCCACTCAAGGACGGGCTCATTAAGGAATTGGAATTTAACCTTATGGGTTCTACAATCAATAGAAGCATGATATACATGTAACCAATCCATCCCAAGAATGATATCAAAATCCACCATATCTAATTCAACAAATCACAAGGCAAGACTTTTATACAATATGAACACGAGATAATTGCTATAGACTCTTTTAGTAACAATGAACTAACTAATGGGGGTAGATACTTCATAAGGTTCAAACAATAATTTGGGACTCACATAAAGCTTTCTGGCAACAAAAGGAGTAATGGAAAAAATAGTGACACCCTGATCTATCAATGCATGTACATCATAATAAAAAACCTTTAACACACTGGTAACCCCATTAGCCACATCCTCCACTCCTTGTCTTCCTTCTAGAGCGTAGAACTTATTTTGCATTGGAGCACCCCCCACGTTGGCCTCCCTTTGCCCTTTGACTTGCATTAGCACCTTGGCCTTAAGGACGACCATATCTACCTTTGTTTTGAGCATGAGGACAATCAATAACCTTGTGACCCATTTCACCACAGCCGAAGAAAGCATTAGTGTTCTTCAAACATGGGCCACCATGGTGTTTCCCACACTTTTGGCACTTAGGGTTAGACCCTCCACCATTACCACCTTGGAATCTTGGGTTATCATTAGAAAATCTCTTGTTAGGGGCATTGGAAGACCTTTGGCCTTGGAACTTGTGACCTTGAGGAAACCGGCCACCCTTAGAACCTTGGAAACCACCTTCAAATGGAGCCCTCCTGGACTCACCACTTCTTTTCTTATAAGCTTTTCTCCCTCTAGTTTCTCGACATATGTCATGAACCGAGACAAATCCATATTACTCACTAGCATGGTGATATGACACTCTTCATTAATAAAGTCAGACACTCTTGACACAAATTTGTTCATTCTAGTTGTAGGATCAGCCACAAAATATGGAACATACTCAGAAAGCTTGTTAAACTTGAGGGCATACTCCCTCACACTCATGGAACCTTGCTTAAGGTTCATAAAATCCAACATCTTAGCTTCTCTTAGCTCGACGGGGGAGAACTGATTGAGGAATGCAGTTTTCAACTCCTACCAAGGAATAACATCATCATCTCTCTTCTCCAATTTTTGTTAGGTGAACCAAATTTGGGCCACACCTTTGAGTTGGTAGGCTGATAACTCCGATTTCTCCTCCAAATTGACCCCCATAATAGATAGCACCTTATGCACCTCATCGATGAAATTTTGGTGATCCTTATCTGCCTTGAAGCTATGGAACTCTGGTAGATTCATTCTTATGAAATCTCTCATTCTTGAGGCTGGAGTAGGAGCATCAAGTGTTTGGGCCCCTTGGTTCATTTGGTCATAGAATGGGCAAACATTGTGATAGCATCCCAGAACTCATCATGGGCTATCCCTCCATCTTGAGGAGCTTGAGGAGCGGGAGGGGTTGGTTGATCCTTGGGAGTACAAGCTCTCCTTAGTCTTCCCCTTGGTATCGACATGATCTAGAAGAAAAAAGAGCATTCATTAGGGGAAAAGCCTTACATTCACATCGGAAGTATGAAATAGACCATGAAGAAGTGAAAAATTTCCTAAACCCCTCATAGTCTCTTATTCATGGTTGTGGTGCGCTTTACCACCATGAATAAGATTCCAATTGACACGGTGTGTTGGATTTTTGAGGACCATTACTAATCTAGTGTTATGATACCAAGTTTGTCACGAACCAAGCCTAGGGCCTAGATGTGACATGGTGAATGAGGAACCCGAAGGGATCCCAACAAGCCTCTTAGCATATCAATCACATATCCTTGGTCAGGGAAGCAAAATAAGCATTACAAGATATAGTAGAAAGAGGAACAAGACTAAGGGAAGTCTTGATATTCAAAAAGCAATAAAAGAATTAAGCTCAAAGTATAAATACATCATAGTATCCAACAATGCCTCAATCTTAGAATGGAGCAGGGGCCAAGACACTTTCCGAACTCACCTTCATAATAAGAAGTGTTCAACATAAAGAAGTCTTAGCATATCAAGAGTAATTTAGATATTATCCTCAGACTTGAGGACTCACCCATGTATTTCTCTGAAGTATCGAGCTAGCCACGTAGTGGAGGATGATTAAAAAGAGTTCCAGTCATTACATGATAATATCATGTAGGCATAGAGTATGCGTTAGTACGTTTGAATATACTAAGTATGTGGGGTACAATGCAATAAAGACATAAGCTAATATACTCAAGGTGCATAGTCATAAGCAATGGATGTATAATATCAATATGGCATACATGATCAAAGCTTTTAATAAGGCATGCTTGTAAATCAATCAACTTGCATAATATACCATACATATGTCAGAAGAGACCTTAACCGACATGAGTAAGACCAAGCGAGCTACAACTTGGAATCTCGATGATTACCCCTCATTGGTAATGGTAGTCTACTTGCCAAGGTAAACCATACTTCACCTTACGGGAACATGAACTATTTGGTATGAAGAACATGATCCATTTCGAAAAGGATTTCATGATAAAGGCATTAGATGGATCCACTAGTATAGCAGGGGTAATAATCATAATCCCATGGTGGCATAAAGTTTGAGAAAAGGAGTATGGACTCTTAAAGATAGTCCACGCCAACATCTAATCAATCGGTGCTAAGTCTAATTCCACAGAATACTTGAAACAATCATACTTTAATCATAGCATGAATAGCTTGTAAGAACATGACTTGAGTAGCTCATAAACATGCTTGATCTCTAATAGTGAGCCTAACTTGAACATGAGAATAGATTATAATTATACATGAACCCTTACTTTAACATGAATGACTCACAAGAGGTAAAAATCTTGAAATAGGGGTTAACTTGATACTTGTAACATCATAGGTACTTTTTATGAATTCAATACATGCTTGAAAGCCATTAATCATCATACAGTCACTTGACTTATAAATCATGTAATAGATCATCAATAACTTGAGAATTCTTATCATGTCATTTTATCAAACATATGGTGGGTTTATGATACTTGTTCAAAATTATGCAATTCAAGACTGAAATAAGATGATTAAACATCATGAAAATCAACCCACCAATATAGTAGTAGAACCCTAATATAGGGTACCTTGAAATCTATCATAAAAGCTCATAATAATTCATAGTTTCATAGCTCAAAACATGCATAGTCTCAATAGACATAATCAATTTATGGAATAAGCTAGGAATAGACATCCATGCATAATCAATCAATACTAGATAAAGACCCAACATGATTTATGCTCATAATTCATAATAAGAGACACCCATAGGTAATACAACTTGAAAACATGAATTTTCATAAAAAGAGAAGGTTAGGCTCCATGGGTGAAAGGACCCATCGATGAAGACCCACATACCTTAAACCTTGAATTCCTTGAAATGAGCTTGAAGTATACCTAGAACTTGAAATGAGTCCTTGAGTTCCAAAATTGAGCTTGAAATCCTTAGATTTGGATGAGAGAATTGATAGAGTCTTAGAGAGGTTTTAGAGAGGGCTTAGTCAGTGATAGAGTTGAAAAATAGCTAGGTATGGGGGATTTCACGTTTAACTAGGCATGAGGCTATGACCCCAATGCCCTTGGGGACATTAAGGAAACCAAGAAAAATAATACACTAGTCCGCGTCCCTAGCATGATGCGGACCATTCACGAACTTCAATTAACACTACTCCAGGCCCCTGGCACGTCACGTCCAGGGCGCGAACACACATTGAATTACAAAAAATTAGTGAAAATCATTTTTTACTACAGGTCTTCTAAAACTTAGGTTATACCCACCTCCCACTCAATTTTGCTCCCTGATTGAAAATATAAAGTCAAATTTTTAAAATCATGTATAAATTTTGAGATATATGAAAATTATAATTATGGGGCATTCCAAAGCACATGAGGGGCGTTTCACTTGTCTACCCTTGAGTCAATTGTTGATTATATAGAGAGTTTGATTGGTTTATTGATTGTTGAAAAGAGTCTTGATTTTTATTCGTGCCTTGAGTCCATCTTTACTCTTCATTTGAGGACGAATGATCTCAAAGGGGAGATAATATTACACCCAATAAAAATTATCAAAATATTCCTAGATGACAGATGCTTGCATAGCGCATCTTCCCAAACTCTTTTGGTACATCCGAGGCTGAAAATGTGATCACCATGAAAAATTATATGGAAAAATATTTCTAGTTAATTTTTAGAGCAATCGGATCAAAAGATAATTTTTCGAAGCAAAAATACAATTTCAGAAAAGTGCACGACATGTCTGGCAACATATTACGAATTTGCAATTAATGATGATCCCAGTATTTTCTATAGGATTAGAAACTCGATGAGAAAAGTTTCAACAAAAAGTGCCCAAGTTCGCGATGCGGACTTGGTTTTCAGTAGGGTAAATTTTCAATTCATTTTGAGGGGTATTCTAGACTTTTTCCCACTCTTTCTAAGCTTAAAACACGACTAATATAGGTCATTTTTGGCATAAAAAGGATTTCTAAAACTAAACTAAAGTCTCTTACACAAAAAACTAAGTAAGGATTCTTAAGAGAAGAAGAGAAGAAAAGCTAAGGTTCAAGAGATTGAGGTCAATTACTTGCAAAGTTGAGTATCTTCCTTCATCCCAGGTATGTAAGACTATACTAAAACATGAGAATATTCTTCCATGTTCCCCTATCGATGATAGTAGAGATATTGTGAAAGTGTTGACCTCTATGCATGTTTTCTATGAATATTTTCTTATAAATCATTTACATTGTATGTATTTTCATATGTTGATAATCATCATAAACTTGATTTTACTGATTAAATAGTATACATGAGTTACTTCATAAATCTTAGATATTTGATAAAAGATTGCATAAATGAACATAGGGATTGAGTCTAGAGCCTTAATTTCAGAATGTTGATTGTTATTGTGATGTGACCGTGATGATAGGTTAATAGAACTTGATAGTCCTGAGAGTCTTCAAATATGAACTCAAATGATTGGTCCAAATTGATAGCCTCTAAATGATTGGTCAAAATTGATAGTCCTCTTAACGATTATCTAACCCCTCTTGACAGATGCAATTGAGAATTTATAAGATGGTTGATAGGTCAAAAGCCTTGATTGTGACAGAATTGATGAATTGAAATGAGTCATTATGAGACTCATTGATTGGATTGACTGAAATTAATTATCTTATAAACATTGAGTCTTGGGTGGAGTATATATCGAGCACTGAATTGAGTAAGAGTAAGTCCAACTCGAACTCATTAACTATATCGCCAAACGTAGGAGAAGATTGAAATTATTAGATTGGGTATTTCCTCTTGATAGGTCCTTGAAACAATAGAAGACTCGATTGACCTGATCTATCATGGATTTGATTCATTTTTTACCCTGGCAAGTATTGAAAGGTTTGACAACATCAACGGGATTGTTGTAGGATCACTGGCTCATAAGTGAGTGTTGTCGGATAAGAGAAACTCCCTAATAGGTTTTGTATGTATAGTACTCTAATTGGATTTGTTTGGCTTTTGTACTGATTGGTCATTGTCTACTCTTTATTCTTGCTTTAGATAGATATTTGACATGCTAATTGAGTTTCTTATCTCTTGATTTGAGTTATTTGAGTTGATAGTATTCTACGTTGATGCATGTTTCATTTAACCATTTTACATACTCGTACATTTCACGTATTAATGTCCATCTGGACTACATTATTTATGATGCAGAAATAGGTACTAGAGATCATCAAACAGGCGCTTTGTTGAGGATCTTCCCCTTTTTCAACTTATTGGTGAGTCCTCCCTGATCTCAGAGAATGCACATTATTTGTTTTATCCATCTTTAGAGTTAGACTTTAGACTTATTTTTCTTTTGATTTGAGGTAGCCATGAACTTTTTATTGGCACCATAAATAGTTGATAGAGGCTTCACAAACTAGAGTCAATTTGTTTGATTGGATATTGTTTTAAGCTAGTCCCTTTTCATACTAGCCTTATTGACTTGATTTGATTATCTAAAAGTGAGATTGTCTATCTTTTTCTTTCTTTAGTCTTCTACTGATTTGTTATTCATTTATTGAATGAATGTGATGAGCCCAAGTGATTTGTTTAGGGACTAGCAATAGTCTCTGAGTGCCAATCACGCCAAGGGTATCCTCCCGGGGCGTGACAGTTTGTTTTATTCTAATTCTAATAGTTTCATTAATTAACATAATTGACTAGATTGATATAGCAAAATCACAGTTGAAGCAGCTACGAAAATGATTTATTAAGGATAACATTATAAAATCGCAGTTGAAGTAACCAAAGAAATAAGTAATAATTTATAGCAGCTGAAGCTGACATGTCAATCAACAATTGCATAAAGCAGATTAATTTTTTTTGGGCCCATATGATAACGGAGAAGAAGTAGATAAGTTGTTAATTATTTTGTTTGTATTTGTTTTATCCTAATTGTAATATTTACATGACTTAAATAATTAATTAGGTTGATATAGTAAAGTCACAGTTGAAGCAGTTAGAAAAATAATTATTAAGGGTAATATTGTAAAATCACAATTGAAATAGCTAAAGAAATAATTAATAATTCATAGGATCTCAAACAGACATGTCAATCAGCAACTTTATTCTTAAGCCGAAGACAAAGCAAGGAAGGTAGCTACAGAGCAGTAGATAAGGAAGAGCTTTAGGCAACTTAATTGACCTACCGGACTCTAAAGAAAGGGTACCACTTATTTTGAAACTTGAAACTTGCCAGTTTCCAAGCGAAACTCGATACTACTTCAACTCAAGGGCCAGTGTCCATCATTAAAAGTGGCATCTCTGTTTGCGCACATTGGAGAAAGTGCTTTGCTAGTGAAATCGGTCCATTGACACCTATAGTTTTTTCAACTAAGGCCGAGTAAATTAAAATACTTAAAAAATATTTTTATTGATTCCATATAATAATTAAGAAGAAACAGATAACTCAAACACATATGATCCAACAACTGCTGATAAGTTTTTATCGTTTTTATTAAAAAAAAGGAAGAATAACATAATTTTTGAAGAATTTAATTAATTAAAGATTTAGCAACAACAACAACATACCCAGTGATATCCCACAAGTGGAGTCCGGGGAGGGTAGATTGTACGCAGACCTTACCATTACCTCATAGAAGTAGAGAAGTTGTTTCCTAAAACCCTCAGCTCAAAACCCATAAGCAAAAAGACTAGATATGATAAAACGAAATGTAAGGTAAGGGAACAATGATACGACTAACAATGAATAACACATGACAGTAAGTAACAATGATAAAACTAATACATATACACTAGATAATGCAAAGAAAAGGAACAATAATAGTAAAAATAATACAAATGCTAATAATAATAATAAGAAGAAGACGATGAAGGAGAAGAATAGGAAAAAGAAGAAGAAAAACTTAGTCTGCTACTCTAATTTGCGATCTCCACTTCTTTCTAATTAAAGATTTAACAGAAGTAGGGAATTATTGCAAAATTGTGGGCCCATAGCAATATTTCATTTCCTTTTTCACTTGAGGAAATAGGATTCTTTTTTCTAAAATGAGAAGCTATAAATTAATAAGGGTATTGTTGTAACGAAAATATGAATATAGTGCACCAAAAATGACAAGGGCAATATGGTCATTGACATTCATAATATTTTTATTGAAGAAGTTTCAACTCTTTTTCTTTTGTGTGTATATTAACAATAAGACACGGTATGTTTCTCTTTGTACCCCACATCCCCATGTATTAGAGAGGGGCTGGTTTTGGTTAGCAGCATCAGCAACAAGGCAGGTTGTGTAGAAAAAGGGAGAGTAGAAATAAAAAAGAAAAGGTGGTAGATGCATGAGTAACAACAACAACTCCTACAATTACAAACACAATCTCCACCTCTTTCTCTCTCTTTTTCAACCACACTCTCCTCCTCTTCACAATCTCCCCTCTTCCTCCTTTTCATCTTAAAAGATCCCCATTCCAGATTCTTGATTTTCTCGGTTTTCACGCCACTCTTCTTGTTGTAGTTTTAAGGTATTTCTTTTTAGCTGTTTTAACATCTGATGTACTGACCTCGGTCATTGTGCTTTGGATGATGACAAATTGTACTCTTCTGATTGTTTTGATGGCTCATCTTTGTGTTCTTCTCCACAAAAAAGGTGGTAGGTTGGTGAAGGTTGACTTGGTCTACGTATAACCTTATCTTCCAACACCCTTTATTTACTTTATGGAAATATTATCTTCAATGTCTTCTGTTCTGGGTGTTGTCCCCTTTTTATATTATTAGTTTTTTTTTGGGCTTATTTTAACTAGTCTGTGTTCTGACGTTTTAGCCAATCTGCCGACTCATAACATACCCCAGTGTGAATCTATCTTTCTTCATACATTATCTCAATTCCCAGCAATCCAAAAAGTTGGCAACATGTTCCTATCTACAAATAGAAACTTGTCTCCTCTTCTAATTCTCCTGCTGTTGGAATTGTGCCAGGCATAATTTGGCGAGCTATGGTGAGCATCCGAAGGCGCAAGCTGTTAGGACTTTGCTCTGGTACGGAAAGTTAGTGCATCTTGGTTTATTATAATCATTCAAGTCCGATATACCCATAGTTTGTTGTCAATATTTCTATCTATTGTAAACTAGAATGCCGTGCTTTCATTTTTTCACTCTCGGGTGAATTTACTTTACAAGTTCAACAATACTCTTGGATAACTTTTCTTGATATGAAGGACGAAGCACCTTCTTGGTTCCACTGCCAAAGTTTTCTGACAATGGGCACTTTGGGGAACATCGGTTCTTCAACAACAAACCCACTAGTGTCCATCCAATGCCATCAACTAATATTGATGATTCAAAAGAGGTATCAATAGTTTATTCATGTTTGATATGTTAGACTCATTCTCATTACTCTAACTGCATCCCTTCAGCTTCTAATTTTAATGAAGTGATAGCATTATCTACTATTCCACTAATATGTTGCTTGAGCATGAATGTCTAAATTTTCCTGATTTTGTTTTCAAATAATCTTTGAAGACTATATTCTCCTTCTCAACTGACAAGCAAGCAAGTAGGATGCAATGGTTTAGACACGAACAGCATTTAGCTTAAAGAGATAGAAGCAATGTGGCATCACCTTTATCAATTTTAGGACAGGCTCTATTTCTAACTCAGTACGGGGGTGGCTTCTTCTATGCTTTTTGCCTGCAGTCAACTGTGTCTTGAATCAGCAGATGAAGTAGTCTTCAACCGAATTGTTTTTATGGATGATCTAATTGAAGAAGCAGTACACGATGCAACTTTCCTAAGCTATGATCCAAAGTGATATTGTCTCTGATTCATTAATTTCTGGTTTGGGTTATCGTGAAAAGATTGAATGGATTCAATAGCAGTAAGTTAATCTACTAGAATTAAACCTATTTGAGAGCTTATTTATTATGTCTCCTACTAAGCCTAAGTAGCTATTCCGTACCTTCATGCTTAAGCAAACTAGTTTGCATAATATGGAAGCTCAGAAATTCTGTGCTAAATAGGTTGATTCCAATCTTAAGAGCTATGTAAAACATTTTCCAGAATACTGATTAAATTTGTTGAAGTCACTTCCTCAGCATAGGTAGTTATTTGGTTTCTTGGAAAGGAAAGTCCACGTTAAAGTTTACTGCATTTGGCAAGATATGACAACCGTTATGTGCTGCTATGACCTTTGCTGCGTTGTGTGTTTCAGCTTGTTCCTCAGATCATTTCATGCAGAAAAGGAAGGGGTCTTCTAGGTTCTCTGCTGAAAGTGCTTACATTGAAAAAGATTTTTATATCTGATGGATGCAAATTCAATTCACTTGTTTTTCTGTGTAACTAATACGGGCTATGACACACAAAAGGGAAAAAGAAAATGTGTCTACACGGAGGTCCAAGCAATGAGATTTTGGCAGATAGCGGACCATACTTGTTGCTCCTTTTACAATTTTTATGGTCTTACCTGCACTGTTTGTCTGCTAGAACTGACAGCATTCTGACTATTTAAAATAAAGCAAATCTTTAAATATCCAAGGTTTTGTCCAGTTTTAATCTGAGTTTTGGGTAATAGTTCTCTCTCCAAAAAATTTGCTTCTTTTTAGTAACAGCAAGGAAAGAAATAATTGATTTCTAACATGTTATGGCACAACTATCACTACTGTGGTGAGCAGATTAACATGTATATTTTCTTCCCAGTCAATAGGATGTTAGTTCACAAAGGATCATGTGGAATCCTCTGCCTGATCCATTGAATTTGATGATTTCTTTATACAAACTAAGTTCTGCTGGGATTCTTTATATCCTAATCTATTGTTTCAATGCTCTCCAGAAAATTGCTGTAAAGGTTGTTCCTGGGTCATCGAATAGTCATGCCTCTGGCTCCTTGATGGAGCAGACCACTCAACAATTTCCAGGTTTTCCTTATATACTAATAATGGTTTGATCACCTAGTTGCCAGTTATTCTATTTCACTATATTAGGGAGATCCTTCTGATCTTTATGGTGCATACAGCAAAATTCAAATATGTCTGTTTCTGTATCTTCTACATGACTGCACATAATAGTTCAGCCCCGCATTTTTTTAAGCTTACTTTAAAATTTTGTTGCTTCTGAAAGAAAGTTCTAATCTCATATCAACTGATAGAAACTATAGTGGTTTACAACTTCTAGAGCTGCTAGTTCCTTAAAAACAGGTCTAAAGGAGTAAGGAAAAGGCTAGGGTAAATAAGAAAATAAAAAAGGCAGAAGATTACGAAATGGGGAGAAGGGGTTGGGGGACAGGCTGATGAGGACAGATAGTGGAATCCTTTAAATGTATTTATGACTTATTTTCTGCAAGTATGTTTGAATGAAACATGATAATTAATTAAACAGTGCCATGAAACTGTCTATTGCAGACAAAAGCTCAAGAAATGCTCAACAACAGCAAGCACATACGTGGATGATGTCTTTTACTGCTTATGTCTGTGATTACTCTGCTTTTCTATGCTTGTAAAATGCAAAAAAGGGATCACCTTGAATAATTAATTAGCTTCCTCTATTCCTCTGTAGTCATGATATATAACTTATTCCATCTAGCTTTTGAGAAGCCATATGTTGCTACTATCCCTAGTTCATATTGTATAGAAATTTTGTTGGCTTCAGAATATTGATATTTCATGTTTATGGGATATGCCACTTGCAACTTAGTTGCCGATTACTGTCATCAGCATATCATCAAGAAGTTCCATCAAATGGTGTATTACTACATTTTGTTCTTTACTTGAATCAACATGTGAATTGGCTGGTAGCTGTTTGAATACTCCTACTTAAACTACCAGTTCTTGGTTTGACTGAAAGACACTCTAGTTCCAGAAATCTTAGTGCAGGAATATTCCCATCGAGCGCTTTGTAAGGAATCTCGTGTGTCTTGAAGTGCTTCTTGCATCCCGTGAAATAACACTTGTGCATTTGTTATTCCAGAAGTTAAACGCAGAAAGCGACACAGGAGAAAGCACTTTGAAAACCAAGAACCATGTCTCATGAGAGGTGTGTACTTTAAAAATATGAAATGGCAAGCTGCAATAAAAGTTGATAAGAAACAAATCCACTTGGGTACAGTTGGCACTCAAGAAGAAGCTGCAAGACTGTATGACAGGTATCATAGTGCCTGCAAATTTATTTCTCCACTTGTTAAATTCTGCTCCCCTGCAGTGTGATGCTAAAAATTTCAAATGTTCGACAGGCTTGTACCTTATCGGTATCTGATAAGATGGGGTTTCCTAGGGTTCATCTACCAATACAAGATCCTTTTGCAGTTCTACTGCAATTAGATGATTCTTCTATGGAAGCTTTAATATGGATGGAAATTTTCTTTTTCCTTTTGAATTTGTAGGGCTGCTTTTATGTGTGGGAGGGAACCAAATTTTGAACTTTCAGAGGAGGAGAAGCAGGAACTAAGGCGATTCAAATGGGATGATTTTTTGGCATTTACACGCTCAGCGATTACTAATAAGAGTAAGTCCCAATATTGTTGCTAATTCCAGTCATCATAGCAGTTCTTGGTGGCTACCGTACTAATCAGATTAAATATATTTGCAGAAACTCGAAGAAGAAGTGGAGCTGGTGCACGAAGGAAATCTGAGCCTTTAACTTCAGCATTGAACAGTGAGGAGGATGAGGAGGAAGAGGAAGAGGAAGAGGGAGGGGAGCCGGAAAGCAATGGTTTTTCAGCCTCTGAAGATATAGAGCACGACATATTGTTCTCTTGATTCCCTCCTCTCCCATCCATTTTGTGCATGCTATCTATTGATTCTGTTAAGCTGTTCAACCACGTACTTATGACAGGATGATTCTTGTATTCGTATAGATTTTACACAAATATAGGTAAATTAGGGTGGATGATCATGTTTGTCTTTCTATTGGCAAAGTTAATTGAATTTGATCACAAGTATGTTATTATGCATGCATCAAGACCTATTGTCATGCTAGATGAACTTTGACATATAAAACTGACTTTGGTCGAGGATTTGGTAGAAGGATAAGTGTTATCCACTTTTATGTGGGAGATGACTGGTTTGTATCCTTTACTCATCTTCTCCTTATTTGGTATTTAATTTGTCGAGTTTCTCATTCTTCATTTCTTGCTACTATTGTTGCTTCATTTGTTTATTTATCTTGTTATTTTGTTATCTTTATTTTCATTTATATATCTTTGGCTTGATCACTTTTTTTGAGCCAAGAGTCTTCGGAAAAAGTCTCCCTACTAAATGTGTTATTGCTACTAGGGTAGCAGGCTAATTGGTAGGGTTAGGTGGCTAATTTGTGCTCTCCTTATTTGTCATATTATGTGTTAATTTTATATTATTTACATACTGCCATGTGCTATTCATTATTACTCACTCTTTTGTTCCCTTTTTTTCTTTTATCATAGCTAGTTCTTTTTGCTTATGGGTTTTGAGATGAGGGTCTACGGGAAACAACATTTCTATTTCTATGAAGTAGTGGTAAGGTCTGCGTACATTCTACCCTTCCCAGACCCTACTTGTAGAATTGTATTGGGTATGTTGTTATTTGCCTGAAGAATGGAGGAGGAGTACAGTGGTGCCATTGTACAAAAATAAAGGAGATATCCAAAATTGCAACAATTACAGGGGTATCAAGTTGTTGAGCCACACT
>JAOTQJ010000111.1:15497979-15532120 GCA_025642045.1 Solanum sejunctum | reverse complement strand
TAGCAGGATGTCTATGGGTAGCACTGATCATGTGGAGGAAGGGAGGAGAGAACTAGCTAAGGAAGTGCATAGATTGGCTCGACTGTGATTGCAACTTGCGGAGAACAATGAAGCGGGGTCAATGTTCAGAATAGGTTTATTCCATCCTTAGTGTCTAAAGTGAAGGAGAAGCAAGACGAACACATTGTCTTGTTCCAATTGAAAGAAGCAGTTCACAAGCAGAAGGTGATGGTTTTCTCCAAAGGGAGAGATAGGGTGTTGAGGTATCAAGGAAGATTGTGCGTGCCCGATGTTGACGGTGTTCGGGAGAGGATTATGGTTGAAGCTCATAGCTCCAGATATTCTATCCATCCTTATTCTACTAAGATATAGAAACTTGAGAGAAGTATATTGGTAGAATGGGATGAAGAAAGACATTGTTGAATTTGTATCTAAGTGCCCCTATTGTGAACAGGTTAAGGTTGAACATCAGGAACCATGTGGGTTAGCTCAGAACTTTGAAATTCCAGAATGGAAGTGGGAGACGATCAACATGGATTTCATCACGGGCTTACCAAGATCCCGAAAGCAGCATGATTTGATATGGGTGATTGTTGATAGGATGACTAAATCAGACCACTTCTTGGCAACTAAGACAACTAATACAGCTGAGGAGTATGCCCAACTATACATTTGGGAGATTGTGAGGTTGCATAGGGTTACCTTGTCCATCATCTCGTACATAGGATCTCAATTCACCTCTTAATTTTGTAGATATTTTCAGAGAGGTTTGGGTACGAAGGTGAATTTGAGCACAGCTTTTCACCCCCAGATAGATGGGTAGGTCGAGTGCACTATTCAGACCTTCGAGGATATATTAAGAGTATGTGTCATCGACTTCAAAGGTAATTATAATTGGGATGACCATTTACCATTGATTGAGTTTGCGTGTAACAATAGCTATCATACCAGCATGCAGATGGCCCCTTATGAGGCATTATATGGGAGGCGATATAGATCACCAATTAGCTAGTTTGAGGTTAGTGAAGCTGAGTTTATTGGACCTGATATCGTACACCAGTATAAGGAGAAGGTGAAAGTAATCAGAGAGAGGTTGAAGATAGTCCAGAGTAGCCTAAAGTCATACACGGATGTGAGAAGAAGAGACTTGGAATTTGAGGTGGATGATTGGGTGTACTTGAAGGTGTCCCCCATGAAGGATGTCATGAGGTTTGGTAAGAAGGGGAAGTTGAGTCCACATTTTATCGGACCATATCAGATTATAAGAAGGATTGGAAAGGTTGCTTATGAGCTAGACTTGCCTTCTGAGCTAGACGGAGTTCACCCAGTGTTTCATGTGTCAATGTTAAAGAAGTGTTTGGGAGATCCTGCCTTAGCAATTCCTTTAGAGATTATGGGTGTGGAGGATAGTCTATCTTAGAAGAAATTCTAGTCCAAATCCTTGACCGGCAAGTTCATAGGCTGAGGAACAAAGAGATAGCCTCCGTTAAAATTATATGGAGGAATCAATTTGTTGAGGAAGCTACGTGGGAAGCTGAGGAAGCAATGAAACTTAAATACACGCACCTATTCATGCCAAATGATGACATTGTTGAAGGTAAAGGTCCTTATCCTTAACATTGTTGAATGTCTCTTTTCATTGAGTTGATGCACTTATCCAATTCTATTCTTGAGTCTAAGACAAAGATAGATAGGTGATGGGTAGTTGAGAATTTGAGAGTTCCCGAGTGAGGAATGAGGTGAGTTTTGAAGTTACTCGTGTTTTTATTCTATCCTTACTCATCATTAGAGGACGAATGATCCTAAGGGGAAAATGATGTAACATCCTATGAAATTACAGAAATGCCCCTGAAACATAATCATGCGCACAACACGTCTTCCAAAGCTCCTACGAGAAATTCAAGACCAGATTTACGATCAACATGGAAAACCAAGTTGGAAAATGGTCTTGACCTGATTTAAGAGTAATTGGAGTGAAAAATAATTTTCGCTAATTAATTGCAAACCAGTGTCTGTACGTGCCGTTGGTGCGGTACGGAGGGGGCGCGAAGCAACACTTTATTTTTTTTCAATTTTTTTGATGAAAATTGAACTTTATGAAAAATTGTGAAAATACACTAGTCCGCGCCCCTAGCACATCACGGACCAGTGTACCATTTTAAAATTTTCCTTTTAAATTTTAAAAAGGGCATTTTTGACATTTCTAACTCATTTTTTATTTCCAAAATATGTTTTTAAGACTGATTTCGTACGAAAAGGGTTTCGAAACCTATTATTGTTCTAAGTTTTCTATGTGAGGGTTTATGAGAGAAGAAGAAGAGCGAGTGGAGGGTTCTGAATTCGGGTGCAAGTTCTTAAAGGAAGCCTGATAACTATTCAACGCAGGTATGTAAAGGCTACCCTAAATATGAGATTGTTCTCTCATGTACCCCAATAGATGTAGTAAAGTAGAGATTGACAGTTGATCATTCTAGAGATGTGATTTCTTGAAACTTTCTTGAGAATTTTCTTTAATGTCTATGTATTATCTTAAATTGATGATCCTCATACTTGTATTTACTGTTTGTATGTATTACTATAAAGATTGTATTACTAATTTGCATGATTCCATTGTTAACTACTTCCAAAATGAACTTAAGGGTAATGCCTAGAGCCTTGATTGTCTGAATATGATGATTGTTGGAGTCTGAGTCCTGAGATGAGAGTACTAATGACTGAAACTGATTGAATTAGTGTTCCTAGAGCCTAATAAGACTGAATCTTAGTTTTAAAGGAATAATCTTACTCTTTGAGTTGATAGATAATGAAATGAGTTGAGTGTTCTTGCTCGTAGGGGCTGAGTGATGGAAATCCTTGATGTATTTACAGACTTATGAGCATGTTGAGTCCTGGGAGGAGTATTAGCATCAAAATGGTAAGAGTGAGTCTCACTCGCACTCATTAACTATGTGTCCATCCTAGGAGAGGAATGGACCTCGAAAGCGGATGTTTCCTTTGCCTGCAGAGGGCTTCACAGACTTCTTTTGAGATCCCCGACAAACTCGTCCCGTACCCCAACAAAATACTGGATGGATGTAACATGACATCTCTTCATTGTATCATCACTAGCTCAGAGGTGGTGGTTGTCGGTTATAGAAACTCTCCGATAGGTTCATGTTGATAGTACTCTAAGGTCGAGGCTGTCTTGATGGATGGTAAGGTGATAGTGTCCTGTGCTTTACTCTGAGTTGAGGATGAGTGATTGATGAACCGATGTCATATATATTATTTACTTTAGCCCATTTTAAATACAGTATATTCCACGTACTAGTGCCCCTTTGGCGCTGCAATATTTTATGATACAGATTCTGTACACAGAGGAATTCAGCAGGCTAATCATTGAGGTTCACCGATTCCCGACAGAGATTTGGTGAGTCCTCCCTTGCTTTTGGAGGACATATTTATTTTATTATTTCTTTGAGTTATTTTACTGGATTGTAGTAGTCATGGACTATCATGTACCTTCTTAGATGATTGTTATATAGGCTTCGTAAATATAGACAGTTAATAGTTGAGGTCAGGATTGACATTCTTCCCATTCCTTATTTTTGCTGAATTACTTATATTCGTACTCTATATGATAGTGATTGTGATAGCCCACTGATAGTCTATTATCCTCTTTATATCTTTTGCATGTGAGTTGATTGAATGAATGCAATGAGATTAGATGGTTTGCTTGGGGACTATCAATAGTCTCCGAGTGCCAGTTGTGTCTAGGGTACCCTCTCGAGGTATGACAATCAAATCACAGAGGATTCCCTACTTGAGATCTTCTATAGAACCTTAGATGATAAGTGCAAGATAATGGTAGACACCATCACTAGAGGATCATTTATGGATTGCACTTTCACAAAGGCTTCCTAGAAACTCCAAAAAGTGGAAAAGACTAATAGAGCATGAGCTACTAGAGATACAGAAACTACAAGGAGCTTATTCTCAATTAGGACAAGTTCGGAGCAAGTAAATCTAAATCAAGAAGTACTCTAAGATCTAGCAAGGATAAATACCAATGTTGGTCTATTGATGAAGTAGAACCAAGAAAGAATCAATGCGATAAGCTACCAAGCAAAGCACCAGGATACAATGGCTATAGCTATGAGGAGGATGCATGCTATATCAATAATCAGATGGGGAGTTCGAATCAATACCCAAGGATCCAACTAGGATAATTGGCATCAAGGTAAAGGAAATCAAGGTTGAAACTATAACAGAGACAACAACTACAATAGCGACAACAATGCTGACAGGAATGACTACTATGATAAGAATAGAGCCCAAAATAGAGACAATAATTGGGTGCAAAGATCACGGAACGTGAGAAGCAGATGATTAATCAACTACAAGAATGAGAGGAGTTGTGTCTACATTCCACTTGGAAACCGTGATAGAGGAACGTGAAGTTCAAGGATTGAGAAGATGCTGGGCAAGTTATTGAAGAAGATCAATGCACATGATAAGACTCTCAAGGAGATAAAAGTTGAAATGTATGGGATCCACTAGAAAATTAAGTTACATGCAGTCGCCGTCAGATAATTGGATCAATAGTTCACCCATGTGTCTGCAACCTTGAACCAACACCAAAAGGGTACACTATCCAGTAACACAGTTCAAAATCATAAGAATGATGAAATTGCATAGTAGTGACTACCTAAGGTGAAATGCATACTATAGATTCATCTATGCCAATTATGGTGGATGATGAGGTCAACGAGGATGACGAAGCGACAATGAGAACCACACAACAAAAAGATGGAGATGAAGATCCCTTAGACAAAGAGGAGAGGGAGAAGGAAACCCCAAAATCTCCACCCTTCATGAAAAGGCCGCCACAGCCTTTTCTCCAACGATTGAAGAAGAATACTGCAGAAGATAAATTTAAGAACTTCATATCTATGTTGAAGAAAATGTCGATTCATTGAACCAGAAAATAAATAACACACAACAAACCAAACCAAGTTTCAACTAGATATACACAACATAATTTCATCATATAAATACTTAATTATAACTAATATAGACCAACCAAAAAATACGCAAAAAAATTTCACCAAAAAAACTCCAACTGAAACATCATTTATTTCATCATTTAATTGAACAGAAAATATACACACTAAACTATATCAAGTATAATAAAAATATCATGCCAACTTCAATTGGATACCGACAACATAATTTCACCATATAAATACTTAATTATAACAAAAGAAATCAATCAAATTTTTCACAATTTTTTTTTTCACAGTGCATTAACAAAAAAAATAGAAAACCACCAATTATTTTACCATTTAATTGAAAAAGTACACAAAACAAATACACAACAAACAATATCAATTTTTAATTCTGAAAATACTTAATTATAACTATCGACAACAACAGAAGTTTCATCATGTAAATATATAATTATAGTTGATATTAATTATAACCCGAGTCAGTTTCAACAGAAAAATCAAAAATTAATGTTGTAACTAATTTTGGTTAATAGAAATCAAACACTTTTACAAACATTATTTACATTTACAAAATAAAATAAAGTTAACACCAACATACCAAGTGTAACAAGTATAACAATATGATTTCGTCCAGTAAAATAAAACATAAAACATAAATAGCAAAAAACATCAACTAACTAAATTTCACCATATAAATACCAATTATAATGAACAATCTAACCATCATTATTAAGAATTATAAATCACAAAATTACTTATCACTAATATTTTATTTTAAAAAAAAAAACATAGTAAATATCATTAACTCCATATTTCAATGAGTTTTTGTGTTTTTTTAACTGTACTCTTTTTATTATTTATTACTTGTTGATACATTTACTCTTTTTTTCTTTTTTGATACTATCTTCGTCCCATAATATAAGGAACTTTCCATTGTATACGGTGATTAGGAAATCATCAATGTGTTAGTTAATTTTATTATTTTACCCTTCATTTATGTCAATATATAATAAATTAAGTTAGAAAAAATCATTAATGCACTAACTAATGGTGGGGGTAAAATGGAAAAAAATTAATTAATTCTATCCTAATTTAGTAAATGCCCTTATAACATGGAATAATTATTTATAAAAAGATATTATTATATTATGGGATGGAGGTAGTACGTGGTTTAAATGTTTATTACATCTCCCCTCCTAGACTAATTAATGATGTTTATTTTTTTTTTCTGTTCCATTCGTTTTGTCTACTTTATTATTAATTTTTTTTTTAATTTTACTTTTAGCCTTTTACATCCCTAGCTTTTTGGTTTGGATGATTATATTCAATTGATAAACTAATGATCAAGAAGAGTAATTAGAATATCATGAATTACTGGTAAACATAAACTTAAAAACCTATAATGAATATCTAATACCACAAATCAAAATTAGCACAAACATAATACCTATATCCAAACCACCCAATACGTTCACTTAAATAAAAGAAAAAACAATTCGTTTGATGTTTCAGCATATAATGTGTTCTGTTTTTGTTAATTATAATTAATGGACCACATTTAATGTAAAAGCTAACATTAACTCTTGCTTTAATAAATACCAACAATAAATTAATGTGAGAGAGTAGGAGTAATTAATTAATGTGGCAGATTTTCGAAATTAATGAGTTATTAAGTCGTTTTGTTCCTTTTTTTAATTTTGCTCTTCCCATGTATAATCTTGTTAAAAAAGTGTTGACATTTGGTTATAAATAAAATTTGTTGACATACTCATGCAATTTAAGGTCTTAAATTGTAAAAGGGTTTTTTTTTCCCTTTTTAAATCATTTGCCATTCCTAATCAAGAAGGATTCTTGAGTACTTTTTTGCTAAAGAAGGAAAGCATTTACTTCCATACCTCAAAGTTTATGACAAGCTGAAACATCAAACATTGGTTGGGTTAGGCGTCCAACGTTTTGTGTGCTTGCCGAGTCTCACAGGCTGAAACTCCCTATTCATGTATCTTTAGTATTTTGCTGATGCTACGGGAATGGTAATTGTTCCAGCCCTTCCGCCATACTTTTGTTATACCACTAATTTGTACGATATGGTGTGTTTTGAATTGATCTTCGGGAGAGATGGATTAGAGGGCAAGATTCGATTGAATAAACATTATTACTAACGGCATGTCTTCGAATCCGACAACACATCATAAACTAATATTTATGTAGAGAAGGGTGGAAGAGCAAGCTCATTATCCAAGTTTCGGAATATGCACCAATTCGGCCAGGGGGAATTTTTTTGTTTACTTGAAAAACACCCAAGTTTGCTGCAACAGTAAAGTGACACATACTAAAGTAATTTCAGGCGCATGTCATCGAAATCTCAAGTGATGTTTGCTGACCTACGTAAAGCTTAATTTACAAGGAAGATGTTACAAAGGTTTCATGAAAGTAGGGAGACAAGAGAAACAAACTCCAAAGTGACCCGTCCCTTGGAACGCGTATTGATGACAAAATGCTCCGGGTATTTTCTTAAAAGCATCAGCAATCCATACCATGGTTTTGATTTAGCTTCAGGGCTAGGGTAGTCCTCAGATGTCAAGTATCTCCTCACACGGCTATGGTGCCAGGTATTGCCGTAGTGTTCCACCAACTGCACATGCATAAGCTTCTTATTAGCCAAAAATCCAACTCTCACAACTTAAAAGGATTTCTAAGTTAGCTATCAAAAGCAGAGCAGCGACAACTTTCCTCGTCATGTACTAAAGAACAAACTCGTCAAGAAAAATAAAACAAGAAGAAAAGCATGCAGCTACAAATTTGCTCCTCCTTCCAGTTCAAAAACTGTGAAAGATAAATTATTCCGACATTATCTACACAACATGCTAATTTTAAAGCAAAAAGTTTGATAATGCATGTCTAAATAGCAAGCAACCATGACAACTCTATAAACTGAGAATTCTTCTCCGAATATAAGGCAAAACATTAAAGCCCTCTTAGTAAATGGCTTTGCAGACATAATAATCAAGAGGGAAATTAAAAGCCAATGTTTCCATATTGTGGAATTCTGTTGGTGGAGGCTGGCTCAGAAGAATGGTCCTGACAATTCGTCAATGTGGAGAGGCATTACGAAAGGTCAGACATTTTGTGCAAATATGATGGCTTCAGAAGGGAATAAAACAGAATCTCCCTTCCACAGATGGAGTGATAATGCCCTTAAGATTGAGCTGCTTACTAAAATTCCAATAAATGAAGACGTGACTGGTGAGAGGAACAATCACTTTGCTTAAATGATAGGAGGAATGCATATGCTATGTTTTGGGTCATAACTAGCTGATTTAGATTCCAGAGTTTACAAACTCTCCTTAAAATATCATCTAACTAAACTACGTTCTCATGGGACGCGTTCCTTGGAAGCACAGCCTATATGGGGGGAAGATAGCAGAGTCACTCTCATTAATTGGTGTATCTTGCGTAGAAGGTGCCTCAATACTTCATTGGCCTGTCCACCTCTTCTGTCTGTGATAGAAGGGTCCAATGACTGTCCCACTCCATTAAGAGGATTTGTTGAATATAAAAAGGCAATGCATGCAGAAATGAGAATAATGTCACGTCCTTAGTATTTTACGAAGCAAACTTGCAACACTTAACAACTTGCTCACAATCTTGCACCACTAGCTCACGATCTTGCTATGCCAACTAAGGCTAAGACTCTACGAATCTCTAAGAGAGTGGCAGAGAGAACACAAGAGGATTACTAGGATGATTTGTGTTGTGTAGAACTTTGATTGATTTTTGGTGGTTGATCTTACAAATGAATGCCCCTCCATTATACTACTTACTAAGAACTAAAATGTAAATAATAATTGTTATACAAATCCCTACGTATTTAGAAAATAGTCATTTTCTAAAATTCTCTACATGCCTAAAATCTAAGTTGCGCGGACCTTCACTTGCAATGCCCGCATCCGTATCGAATTCTCTAAAAATACACTACTTTTGGTGAATCCGACATGCACCTACTGACTCTTTTGAAGAGTCCAAACAACATACCCTAAAATATTCCAAGAACCTTCCATGCAAATCTATGATATTCTAGGTTCTTCCATGGAAAATCCAAAATTTCTCTAGTATCCTCCACTAAAGGACAAGTCTACTTTCCTATATAAATTTCCACATAGACAACTTTATGCCATGTGGCACCTAAGTGGTATGATGATATGGTGAGTCATCACTCTCCCCCCTGATATTGTGACAACTGTGGCGCATTGTTGTTACATAATCTCTCAAATCTCGTCCTTGAATTGCCACAAGTCTTTGTACTACTCCCATGTGGCTTCCTCTGCTTCTTGTCCCTTCCAATGGATGAGTAACATGGCAGTAGCTTTTTCCTTTGTTTTTGCCTAGCCTGGTAGTCAGTAATTGTTTCAATCTCTCGATCATGTGAGGCGGTGATAGTAATAGGCACACGACTCGACTGGCCTCTACTTGGGCCATCCTTGCTTTCATGGTATAACTTAAGCATGCTAGCATGGAAAACAAGATGACTCTAAAGATGCATGGGCATTATCAAGCTTGTATGAGATCTTGCCCACCTTGAAAAGAGTCTCAATAGGCCCTCATACTTGTGAAATAGATTCTAGTGCATGCCCTATAATGTCTTGCGGGATTCATTGGGTATGTTGTTGTTGTTGCCCCGTAACGCCTTGAACTATCTTGGATAAACTTCACCAAGACCATGTCCCCAACTCTATAGTCTATGGGATGCCTCTTGCGGTCTACAAATTTCTTCATCCGCCTAGCTACCTTGTCCAACTAGGACTTAGTAGTGTCAACCTGCTATCCTTTGACCATATGGTAAGTTCCCAAACTCTTCCCTTCGAACACAGCTACTAGCGAATGTGGAGTCTGAGGTTGTTGGCCTGTGGCCAACTCAAATGGCGTATGTCATGTGGAATCACTCCTCTGCAAGTTATAAGAAAATTGAGCTATTTCTAAGAGCTTTGCCCAATCCTTTTGATGCGCACTCACATAATGCAGCAGCGCCGATTGTGGTTTGATCGCAGCAAGACACTACCTCTTAGTGGTGTTGGTTCGCACAACACTGGTGAAAAGTGAAACTACGCAAGCCACCGAAAAGACACATGAAACTAAGCAAATCAGATTCGAAGAGTCACCCAGAAAGATACACAATGCTACGCAACTCAAATATGAAAAAGTAGTCTGAAAAAATATACGGTGCTACACAAGTCAGATTTAAGAATGTAGCCACCAGAACGATGCACGGTGCAATCCAAACACTGGTGGATGTGGGGTTGACACAAAACAGCCTTAGTAGCTGGAAAATGACACACACTGACCTGTCTGACTGAGTTTTTGTTCCCTTAATATGGGGTTCATGCATATATCATTGACCCTACTTTTATTAACATAATCATTAGCTAGACGAGCAGCATATATGGGTCATAGCCGCCCGCCAACAACGAAAGTCCTTTGATTCTATACTGGGATCATAGAAGTTCTGATCCCATGTGAAAATTACTGGAGAACATTATTGAATTGTGCATCTATATTATATTGAGACCCTATTTACAGACACTACAAGAGACTCCTTTTCTAACTAGGCCACTACATTACAATCATTTTTCAATGAAAATTCTATATACTATTCTTGTACCCACTCCTACTCTAACACTGACAAAACTAAACCTGCAGAAAAGATGGCTGAATATTTGCAGTAAATTCTTATATCTGCCAGTGTTATCAAAGGCGTAAAGTGCAAAACAGCTCTAAGGTCCGTTGGCGCTTTAAGCACAAACCGCAAATAAAGCGTGGGTTTTAATTAAAAGGGCCCAAAGGGAGAACAAAATATAAATATAGATGTTTAGTCAAAGATTAATAATTATAAACATGAATGACAAATATATGACCATGGAAATCGAAAACAAATTATGATAAAGTGAAACATCAATTGGTTAGTGTTACTTCTTCAAAAGAGGCTCATTCGCAAAGAAAAGCTTGTCTTAGAACATTAATGACGACACTGAAACGCACATAAAGCGAGGCGAAGCACTCAACCCGTTTTGAGCCTCACTTCAGGGCTTAAGCGCACTTAAAGCGCGCCTTTGACTATAATGATATCTGCAAACAAAATTGAGGGACAGGCATCTCTTCATCCATTGTCCAGCTACCTCCCAACTAGGGAATCTATAGTTCAGCATTTTTGGCATAATGTGGGTCATGCCTTCTTGTATTAAATACTAATTTAGAACTGAACAGTTTAGGGTCTCAGGGGGGAGGCAAAGAAGATTCGTATAGCAGTCTCAGAATGTGTGATTTGGGTAGTAATGGATGGACATGAATGCTAGATGTTTTAAAGGGAAAACAGAAGCTATTCATAGAAAGGATCAATGAAATGCAAATGTTTGCACTTACTAATTTTCTTATATAAACTTAAACTCAATCCGAAGTGATCCTTTAATAGATTTTTCTCGACTCTCCATAGGCATCGCCTGGATTGTGATTTTGTGTACTCCAGCACTAAGATGGTACTGGTTACTTCAGGTAACCTTAATAAAATCTTTTTTCTTTACCAATAAAATATTGAAAGTGTTTGTAGACCATACTGATTCAGGTTTTAAGGATTTACAATAATAAAAGGAAATGTCACTTAACTAAACATATGAGCTTATATGCAACATGTATTCACGTACTAATGCCTACAAGGGAAAAATGGGAACATAAAGCATAGTTACGCAAGGTTTAATTTCTGAAAATTATGTAAAACATGGATCTGATTATAAGGTCAGTGATCTTCAGGAAAAAGCAATCACAAAGAAAAAGATTAATAAAGGCAAAAAAAAAAGTAATGGAAGAGCACTGCCGCTTAGAACTCAAAAAGATGATAAAACCAACCAGGATAGATCTCCTTCCCTCCTACCGGCACACAAGAAAATCCCTTCCCCCACAAAATTTTAAAAAAAAAATCCCAAATAAAGACAAATAAAGGAGAGACAAGGTAAGGAGTAAGCAACAAAAGGGAGGAATATGTCTTGCAGCATCAAACGTAAAGCTAGACAATCTAATAACCTACCAAGCAGGAAAAATATTTCTTTGTCATAAATTTTGTTTAAGAAGAAACCAGAGAACTATGACGTTAAAATTATACCATGAGTTTAGTTCATGACTAGAGAAATTTTGTCAAACACTGATCGATTAGTACTACCCACTCAGTAAAACAAGAAAAACATCATAGGCATCTGCAGAAAATCAGCATAGAACATTATCCAACACACGCAACAGAATTATCTTTCAAGGAAAAAGGTACAAACAAATGGGACTTCAAAAGTTCCTGGCCTAATTAGTGCACCTAATATGCCTAAACAAAATTCCTTGTGGACTATGAAATTAATTGCTATTGACCATGGGAGAAACATATAAGCAGTACTTCTCCACTTGCTTGTAGCTTTGCCTTTAGTTAATAATGTTTTGGTCTTTCAATGACAAGATTTATGAATTTGAAATTACCTCAGCATGAAGCTTCTCCATTGGCATCCATTCTCCTGGACCACAGAGGTCAGAAAGCACATTTGCTACAGATGATACGACGTCTTTCTCTTCTAACTGCATCAGCTGTTGGTTGTCAGCATCTCTTTCAATACGTGTCCTTCCATCGATCTTCTTGTCTGTTAAAAGTTTAGGACACATAAATTCAATGAATCGGATACTGAGTTCTGAAGACATAAACTGTAAATCAACAGTTACAGAACAAATCATAGAAGCCTGAAAATGGGCTCTACCAGATTACACTTTTATTTTATAAGCCTACCATATATGCTTTTATAAGATACAAAGGAAGATGACTCAAGCTTGCATATATATGCATTCTGTAAATATGTAAAATGGTGCTTCCCCGGATCACACAGTGGTTAATTGTGTACATTTTTTTTCTTTTTTTTCTTTTTTCTTTTCTTTTTTTTTTTTTTGAGATAAGGTAAAGTTTTATTGAAAGAGCACCAAGATACAAAGAGACTGGCCAGATAAACTGCTATCTTTCCTACCTAACAATCAAGAAAATCCATGTACTCATCTAGGCTAACTAACATATCACTATTACACCAAATATACAGATTGTGCGAACACTTATTCCTGGATATTTTTTAAAAAATGGTAAAATGTATTCTTCAGCATTAAGAGACATGCTGGAGACCATCAAAAAGTGTTAGTTACAAGAAAAAGAGGAAAAGAAATACTTGTACAGATCTTAATTATTCTACAAAAATGATCTAAATCCTCTAGTTCTATTACTTTACACCAAAAGTAGAAATATACTATATAATTCCATTTGACTCTTTAAATGGAATTGGATCTATCTTCAAAACATCTCCCATTTCTCTCTCCAAACTGTCCATCAGATACACTCTGTTATTTTTTTTACTTTTCTTTTTATTTTACAAAAGGTACTTTGTATTCCTCAGCATTAAAGGATGCTGGCCACCTCCAAAAATTGTTACAAAAACAGAGGATAGAATCTAGATTTACAAAGCTCCTCAGAAATCTATAAAGCCATCTACTTCCTCCATACAGTTCTCTTTGCACCAGAAAAATAGAGAGACCAGGCAGTTCCATTTTACATCGTGAATGGACTTTGACTTATCTTCAAAACATCTCTCCTTTCTTTTGCTCCATACTGTCCACCAGATAATCGGGGGTATCATCTTCCACCATTTCTTTGATGTTTGCTTCCCCCTCCTCTAATCCAGTAACTTAGTAGATCAGCAGTGTGCTCAGGCATTGTCCACTCAATCTTTGTAAGAGTGAAGAACAGATGCCATAGTTGTGTTGGGAATTTGCAGTTACGAACCGATGTTTGTTGGTTTACCCAGTTTCATTGCATAGAAAACATCTAGGCACTAGAGTTTTTCCTTTCTTTTGGAGGACTTCTTGGGTGAGGCATGTGCATTCTTGGCCACCAGCCAAGTGAAGCATTTCACTTTGTTAGGGACCTGACTTTTCCATGTGTTTCCGGAGCCTTGGATTTTCTCCCAATGATAAGTTGTTCGCCTTAGGGTTCCCATTATCTGAATGCTTCCATTTCAATGAGTCAGGACCAGTAGCTATGCCATTGAAAGTCCCCAGAAAGCCCAGCAAACTTGCTAATCTTTCCACTTCCTAGTCATTGAGGTGTCTTCTAAAGGTTATGTTCCATCCTGGGTGACCAACAATCTCCAACAGTGGAAAGCCTCCTGGAGGGGTGACTGGTCTATCCAGCTGTCTTCCCAGAATGAAGTTTTGAACCCATTCCTTACTTTGATTCAGGTATTTTCATGAAGCTTGTTCCATAGATACCTGATTGATCCCCAGAACCCAACCCCATAGGTACCGAATACTTCATTGGAAACCCAAGGATTCTCTTGGCCATACTTATGAAAGATGACCTCTTCCAGAGAGTTGCTTCCTCCTCGATGAACCTCCATAGCCACTTAATCAGGAGGCAAGTGTTATATAGCTTCAGGTTTCTAATGTTCAAACCACCCTATGTCTTACTCAGTTAGGCAACTTCCCATTTCACTAGGTTGTATCTACCCTTTTGTTCCCTTTCCATATGAATTCCTGAGTCTATTTAATTTCTTGGCCACACTAGATGGAATGGGAACAACGACATCACATAAGAAGGGAGTGAGTCCAGAACAGTATTGACAAGAGTAACTCTTCACCCCCTAGTGAGAGGTATCGAGCTTTCCACTGGGAAAGTTTCTTAGTTGCCTTCTCTATAATGCAATCCCAAATCTCCACATTTTTGTGTTTATGGCCCAGTGGCATGCCTAAATAGACAGTGGGGAGATTGTCTATTCCACATCCTAGGATGTCAACCAGTGTTTGAATGTTGGATACTTCTTTGATAGGTAAGAGGTTGCTCTTCCTCCAATTTACTTTGAGACTGGATACAGCTTAAAAAATAACAAGTATTGCCCTAATAAGTCTGACCTGTTCTTCATTAGCCTCACAGAAGATCAAGGTGTCATTTGCATAGAGTAGATGACAGATCTCCAAGTTACCCATTCCATCATTGTTGATCTTGAAGCCCTTTAACCAATTATTTTGTGTTGCAATTCTTACCATACTACTTAGTCCTTCCATGGCAATGATGAAGAGGAAGGAGGAAAAGGGATCTCCTTGTCTGAGGCCCTTTCAGAAGGAAAAAAACCAACTGGTTCTCCATTAAATAGAATGGAGAACCTGACAGTTTTAATACAAAAACTTTATCCACCACTTCTTCTGACTCCTGATTCCTCCCTCTTTTCATGCAACAGTTCAGCGAGTTTGTCGAATGTTCAGGCATAGTTCATCTTGTCTCGGTATTCTTGAATCTATATATGTGAGTCTGCCCATCAAAACAAACTTTGTTCCTATCCAGTCATAAGGTCCAGCAGATGCAAAGTGGAATAAATCTTCCATGTCTGCTTCAATCCTCTAGGAAACCCTTTTGAAATTGCCAGTTTTATAACAGACCCCTTACATCCTCAAGCAACACCCATGAAATGCCACAAATATTTGAGAACCAATCCCCAACAATGTCTAGAAAATCTGCAATGCAGGAATAGATGTTCAACTGTTTCCTGGTCTTCACATAAGTAGCATACTATCATCTGTCACCAAAGTAATCACCCACCCCAAACCCTCTACGAATCATTTCGAGTTAGACATGTGCCCATCGTTGTAGTCCATCGCAAACATGCTGCTTTAAATGGAGCTTTAGACTTCTAAATCATTTTCCAATACCAAGTATTATATCAATAACCTGTTTTTTTATCACTTATCAGCATTCTGTAACAAGTTTTAACTGAGAATATCTATTATTTATGGCTGTCCAGATCTAGTTCCCAATTATTTAAATTCCTGTGAAGTCTACTGGCAAACTGAGTTTGAATAAAAACCGCAATAGAACTTGAACAAAAAAGGAAATTTTGTCATCAAACTTTGTCAGGGCCTTCAATCAGCCTATTTTGTCCATCCTGATCTTCCATTTTGACTGATACGAGTTTGATTGGTACCCTTCATTTTTCATCTGTGTCAAACATACAGTATTTACATTCCATTTTTTGTAATACAATACTCACCATGTCCCTCTTCTTCACATCATTGATACCCTTAACGTTCCAACATAGTATAATGTTCTATTGACATTGTTCAAGAGGTCAAGTCCGACCACCTTTAAGATCGATTATTTCGATATGCAACATGCTTTAAGAACTTCAACATGAAGTGTCAGATAATCAATATGGCATCCATTCAATGTTGATTTCACATGTTGCCTCTTATCAATTCAAGTTAGAGGTGGCCATTCTAGACTGCATCCACATATACCATCAAATCTTTTACTCCCTCCATTGCAATTTGTTTGTCTTAGCTTGATTTCGCAAAGAGTTCAAGAAAATAAAGAAAACTTTTAAATCGTGTGGTCTAAAACTAAAGATATGGATAACATACCAAAATGCCCTTTAATCTTTTACTATTAAACATGCCATATGGGATGTTGAAATTAAAGAGTTGCCAAATTAGGAAAGAGGAATTCTTCTTGAAAAAGGCAAAGGAAAGTACTACAACGACAACATACTCGGTCGAATCTCACTAAGTAAGGTTTGGGGAGGATAGAGCGTACGCAGACCTCATCACAACCTCAAGGAGGTAGAGAGATATTTTTGAAGACCTTTGGAGGTAGAGCATATACAAACTACCACCTCGAGAAGGTAGAGAGGCTATTTCCAAATGACCTTCGGCTCAAGGGCATCATATTGAAGTAAAAGAAGAAGAAAACAAAGAAAAAACATATTCGATAATGAGGAATGTAGTGTAAAGTTCAACAAGAAAGAAACAATAACAACAAAAAATGTGATAATTGAAAAAGAATATACATCATAAGGCAAGAACTACAAGGGTGTGACTAGTACTACGATAGGCACTAATAAGACAACACTTCACCCTACTAGCCACCTATGCACGACTAGACAACACTTCACCCTACTAGCCACCTATGCACGACTAGACAACACTTCAACTCTAACAGCCTTTGACGCTAATACGCGACCTCCACTCCTTCCTATCTAGAGTTATGTCCTCAGTGATATGAAATTGGGTCACGTCCTATCTAATCATCTCTCTAACACTTCTTCGGACTATATCTACCCCTTCAAATACCCCCTAAACCAGCCTGTCGTACCACGGTTAATTCAAGTTTTACCCAATTCGATGGCCCTCAGAAATTGTTTGCACCCAGTTGGTTTTAATTTTGTTGCCATATTTTTGTGGATTTTATAATAAATTTAACATATTAAATAAATTGATAACAACATATTTTTATTGTTGCTATAAATTTTTATTGTTGGTAAAACATCTTACCTTCCCAACAACTTGCTGCATCTGTTGCCTAAAAGTTGTTTAACTAATTTAGCATTTCACATAGAGCAGAGGCACCAAAACTTCTGTCGCTTTCTCTTTTTCTTTTGGTCAACCCTTCCCTCTTTTGTCCCAAACTCTTCCCAACTTCCGCATTTCAAAACTGTGAATAGGAACGCCAACTGTTCCTCAGCCCAAAGTTAGGGTTTGAAATTGTAAACTTCTTCCCCTCTAATGTAGTCATTACTGTTGATTTTTATATATAAGATTTCTTATTTTTTGTGGATACCAAAACGAAGATAATATCTCTTCTTTATCTGTACAAAAATACATTTTAAGAATTCGAACTCATGAGGTTAGGCCGAAGGACCATCTCTGTCATACGTCGCGGTAACTTCATTATCATTGTAGGTATTCGTCACGGTAATTCCATTATCGTCGGTACGTTTTCATAGCTTTTGCCTTTTGATTACCTAACACTTCCACTATCAATAAAACAATTTTTTATAATTTTGCTCAACCCAAGAGGTTTTTGGGTTTTCCGTAATTCTTTCTATCTGAACACGTCAATACCTCAAATACCTCAATTCTAACTCTTTAAGTTTTACCTCAAATGCCTCAATTCTAACTCTTTATTTTTTTTCCTCCTTTTCTTTATGTTATGCTATATTTTTATTTAATTGGTCCCAATACAGTGAAATTGATACAGAGGATTTATTTGTCAGTTCAACTCGTTTGGTGATTAGCTGATCATACTTCTAACTATTAGGTTTTTACATTAGATCATATGCATTGTATTATGTTTGACTTTGATGTTCAATCGAAGTATCGAGTCATTACTGCACTTGTACATTTTGCACAAGAAAAAACAAATTTCTGTTATCATAAATATTTACAATGGTTCTTTATCAAAAAACAAATATTTACAATGGCTAAATTTGTTCTTCAGTTTGACAAGTCAAATGCTTTGTCATTGGATAATTGTAGTTTGCAACTTCAACTGATCTAGAGGGTTCTGCAGAAACGACAAAGCTTAACACCCTATAACCCAGTGTAGTCAAAGGCGCAAAGCCCTGAAGCGAGGCTCAAAATGTGTTGGGCACTTTGCCTCGCTTTATGTGTCCTTTAGTGTCATCATCAAGGTTCCAAGGCAAACTTTTCCTAGCCAATGAACCTCTTTGGAAGAAATGGCACTAAACAATTGATTTTCACTTTATCATAATTTTTTTTTCAATTTCTTATACGTTTGTCATTCATGTTTATAATTATTTGTCTTTAACTAAACATATAATTGTATTTGTTTCTACCTTGCGCCTTTTTTCATAAAAATGAATCAAGAGAGAACATAGTGCTCTTTGCTAAATAGTAACTGAAAATTATAAAACAAAGGAAGTGGACTAACTACACAATGCAGTTGATGGTTAGATGAATTTATGCAAAAAACGATATGCAGCCTTCTTGAATATAATATTTTTAAGATGTAGTATGCTGCACCAGAGAAAAGAATAGAAATAAGCATATGACTACTTCATGCATGGCTAGCACTGTTAGTACTGTGGATGATAGGAGTGCTGCTTTGGCTGCTCTCATTTTTCAAGTTAATGTCATTTGGCTGATGCATTATCTAGTATCAAGATTTATTTTTCCGGCCTTATTCTCTGGCTTCAGGCAACTTCTACTGAACATGACAAGTTTCTATTTTATGACACAAAAGTAACTAATTTGGCTATAAACTTACATTTACATCTATATACAAAGATATAGGATTTTATGATATCATACCAAGTAGTCTATCATGAATGCTACAAATTTACATCTATACACAATTATGGTCATTGATCTATAAGAACTTACGACTGATGTGAAATTAGATCAAATGGGTAACTTTGGAAATCCAGTAGCTTAGAAGCAAATTGTTTTCTTGTATTAGACATTTTGGCTCATTTTCACCTCGTGTAGCTAATTTATGTATATTGAAGCCTAATGAGTTTCATGTTGCCATGTGCTTATTTCTACTCTTCTTTGTTAGTTCATACTTTGTGTTTTCTATAATAACCTTTTATCAAGATATAATTGTACTTTCATTTGTAGGATTGGCAGGTGCAAATCTACACAACTGGAAATATGATATGACAATGCAAGATGTTAACAGAAGATTCTAGAATTATATAATATTGATATTGACTCCTTGTTCTTTTTGTAAGCAAAATATACTATTAGAAATCACATTGGCTTAGAAGTCTATCTTTTATGTAAACTTTCATGCATTGATCTTTACATGTATACAATATGTTAATTGATATACATTGAGGATCTTGTCATTTCCAATTTATGACTTTTATGAGAGTTCATTTAATGTTTAGGAGGAAATTGTATTGTGCAATTCTAACAATAATTTTATGGCAACAAACAGAGATGGGAATCCATCAGAACATAAGGAGAGATGGAAGATTGTCCCTGCTTGCATCTGGTGGACAATTTGGAAGGAAAGAAATCGGAGATGTTTTGAGAACAAATATATTACTTTCCAAAGTCTGAAAATGAATTGTTTAGCAACTTTATATTTTTGGTGCACCAACCTTATACCTAAGCATACAGGGATATCTCTCTTTGTTTAGATAATTTGTGAAGATCTCTAAGTGGTCCTATACTTTTGATGTAATTACAACATGAGTACACTATTGGTGTAACTCTTTTGTTTATAATACCAGTTAACTTTATCCAAAAAAAAAAAATTAATTATTTATTGCAGCAATTATCTTTTGTTGCTAGATATCATCTTAAGCTACAACTACATGACTTTCTAACAACAAAAAATAATTTGTTGCAATGACATTCTTTGTTGCGTTAAACTTTCGGTAACGACAATATTTGTTGTTGCGTATACTTTTCGCGTCGTGGTTTTAGGCAACGACATGCAACAACTTTTTCATTGTTGTCAAAAGTACTTTTGGCAACAATACATAGCAACAAAAAAATTTTTGTTGGTTAATGCCTTCTTTGTTGTAGTGAGCACTCCATCCTATACAACAAGGATGGTCCAACCACCACTCTGTAAAACTTACCTTTAAATTTATATGATACACAATATTCTAGAGCAAGCCTTCATTTCATCCATGTCCGCCCCAATGAGATGTGTGACATCATCATCCATATATATCCACTACCCTAGAATACGGACCCAAGTTATTTAAAAACTCACTCTTGGGAATAGTATATGTGGCAAGTCTCACTTCCACGTCCACTTCGTCCAACTCCACACTGAATTTACACTCCAAATTCTCTCTAATCATGGCATATGGGAAATGTCTCACCCTTGACAATGCTCACAAGAGAGGTATTGTACTTTGCAACAGGTGCTCTCTTTAAATCACTGTCATTTCACTAGAAAGACTTGGCACGTTCTCCTTATTATTTTGGGCATTCACCGGCGCATGCCTAAAATACAGCGGGTGGATTTTCTGTTATCCTGACATAATTTGTGTTAGAATTTTAGGAATATCCTATAGCATATGTGTAAATATACTAGATAGCTTGATTTACTCCTAGATTTACTCATTTTAATTAGGTATTATTTTTTTTCCTTTTTAGGACATGTAAACTTAGATATTTAAACCCCAACAGCTTGTGGGAATAATCAAGCTGAATTTTCTCTCTCACTCTTGTGCACTTACATAGTATCAAAGCTTTTTTTAATTGAGAAACAAGAATAAAATAAGAGAATAGAATTGCTAAGCATATTTCCAACAAAACCTCCAGTGTTCCGTGCTAGGGGTATTATGCATATACCAGTACCACAAATCCTCCCATTGATGTTCTCCGGCCATTTTTCCGGTGGGTTATTCTTTTTTTCAGTAACATTTTTTTTTAGTGACAAGGGTAACCCGCAGCCGCTATCCTTTGGGTGCACACAAGGTAAGATCCAACCATACAAGAAGGTAACCCGCACTAAGCAACCCTTATGTGACGAGCTTGATCCAAAAGGCAAGCCCCTTACTTTTGTTGGCAAAGGGTCTCAAATTTGAGACCTCCAATATGGAAGTCTCAAGCCCAAACTAGTGGGCCACCCCGAAGGGTTCCGGTAACTTTTTCCAGCAAAACAACAAACGTTTTTTCAAATCTATTCTTAGATTTTTTTCAAAATATACTTTATGTTTTGGACACTAATTGGTCGTTTGGTACAAAGATCAATAATGCATGGATTAATAACACAAGGATTAATAATGCAGGGATTACGTTTTATCAAGTGTTTGGTTCACACTCTTCTCACCTAGTTTTGTGGTTGGTTTAAAGTTCTATGAAATGCTTCTTTCTAATTATACCCTTGAATTATTATGGAATTTTCTATTTATATAATTGGATCAAGGTTGATAATTGTTGGACAATATTATTTTTTTGTGGCCATCTAACTAGCTTAGTGAAGAACAATTTTTCCATGTTTGATATTTTCGCGCTTCAATTATTTGAAGGTAAATAATTATCATCTTAATAAATTGATCACTCACAAAACGTCAATTTTTAATTTTATAAAAATAGACCATCAACTTCTAAAATTGAAAAGACCGTAAACAATAGTACAATCGAATAAATAACCATCAATGTTTACACATAAAAATTGCAAGTTGTAGTTTAATATAGAGTTAATATCTTAAAAAATCACCCAACTTTCAGAATTTATCTAATGAATTCATTGAATGTTGTTTTACATTAATAAAATCACTCATTTAAGTCTTTGTAACGAAAAATCACTCAACTTACTTAATTAATTATTAAAAAAAATGGACTTTTATTTTTTATATTATGTAAATATGAATCCAAAAGTAATTAAAATTAAGAACTTGATATGGAAAATATTTTTTTATATATTATGTAAATATGAATCCACAAATAAATAAAATTTGTAAATCAATTTATTTAAATAAATTTATTAGTACAAAACTACAATTGTAAAACATAAAATCAATTAAAAAAATAACTAAAAGAATTTGAGGGGATTGAGGGATAAATTTAGCCTCTCTACTTCTATGAGGTAGTGGTAAGGTCTGCATACATTCTACCCTCCCCAAATCCCACTTGTGGGATTCCACTGGGTATGTTGTTGTTGTTGTTGTTGTTGTTGTTGTTGAGGGATAGTTTAGTCAATTAGGGGTCTTATCCGAGGATTCTTAAACCTTGGATTACTTATCCTTCCACTTTCTAGGGATAAAATAAGGTCTTACATAACGTATAACTAATCCCTGGATTAAGTTCAATAAAGTAACCGAACAATGATTGGTTAGACTATATTTTAATCCAGGGATTATTTTTATTAATACAGCCTGCCAAACGGATAGATCTGTTTTCATGTCTATCGGATCCCATATGTTTACCACTAAATCTGTGTGATCCAGCATCAATCAACTGTTCTTTTTGACTGGGGTAGAATACAATGACTTTCTTCAGTGTCTGCCAAGTAAACAGACATCTTCATCATTAGCTTCCATTGCCCAGATTGGTAATCCTGTTAATTATGTTGCTTGTGTCTCGCAGTCCACCACACTTGGCCCTTAGGTCGTGGATTCAGGTGCCTCTGACCACAATACTGGAAACAAATCTTTATGTCTAATATTACTTATTCTCAACGCATTCCCACTGTTACTTAGCTAATGGTTCTAGGACCATGGCAACTGAAGTCGGCCAAGCCAATCCCTTACCATTCTTGACTCCAAATGGTGTTCTTTTTTTCCATGGTTATCCCTTCAACCTCTTGCCAATAAGTCGTGCAGTTATGGTTTCAAATTGTTTCATCTCATTCTTCACTGACTTCTTTGTTATATAGGACCTCAGTCTGAGAAGGATAATTGGCAAAGGGCATGAGTCAAATGGACTTTTATCATCTTAATTCTCACAAATTCAGTGCAGTTTGTTCAGTCTTTGACTCTCCATATTTAATCCACATACAATCAGAACACTTTACCTTATCCAAACTTCAAAAGATAGCACCTAGCTTGTCCAAATTATCTATGGTAGATTGCGAGTCATGTCAATTGGGAGCTACTTTTCCACATACTCCTAATAATCATGCAGAGTCTTTTTCATTAGTTCATTCTGATATTTGGGATCCTAGTAGAGTTAGTTCTAAATTGGGTTTTAAGTATTTGGTTACTTGCATTGATGAATACCCAAGGTGCACTTGAATGTTCTTAATGAAGATCATTCTGAATTATTTTTCATATTTCAAACCCTTTGTGCTGAAATAAAAAAATTAGTTTGGGGTTACTATTCACACTTTTCATAGTTATAATGCATACGAATATTTATCATCGCAATTTAAACAATTTATGTCCTCGCATGGAATTCTTCATCAGACAACTTGTCATTACACTGCACAACTAGATAGGGTTGTGGAGGAAAAAAATAGGCATATTGTTGAAATTGCACGCACTCTTCTCATACAACCAAATGTTCAACTGTGTTTTTTGGAGGACGAAAGTGCTCAACTCTTCTTATTTGATTAATCGTATGCCCTCCTCTGCTATTCAAAATCAAGAATCACACTCGATTTTGTTTCCCAATCAAACTTATTATCTCTTCCACCGTACATCTTTGGGAGCACATACTTTGTCCATAAGACTCACTTCAAGAAAAGACAAATTCGCTTCATGTACTCATAAATGTATGGTTCTTGATTATTTAAGGATAAAAAGAGGATATCAATGCTTCTCAACTGACGTCCAGTTACATTATGCCTGCTAATGTTTGTTTTTTTTTTAAGGACAGACCTACTTTACATCCTCTTCAGCTGAACAATTAAGCATTTCTAAGGTTCTACAAGTTTCGTTTTTTGGGGATCCCAACATAACCTATTCTTCCACATTATCATCTGTAACTCCATCTTCCTCCGCCACACCTCCACCACTACTAACCTATCATGTTCGTCCACACCCAGATGATTCACGCCTACCATCGGAATCCTTGCTTGTTGAGAACTTGTATACATAGAGTCCTTCCATTGCCATTCGAAAAGGTAATAGATCTACTCATAACCCTTATCATATTTATACACTTGCTTGATCTATCAACGTTTGTCACCGACCATTCTACCTTTGTATCATCACTATCATTGGTGTCTATTCCTTAGACTACAGGTGAAGCTCTTTCTCATCCAAGCTAACAATAACCTATGATTGAGGAGATGTTTGCCTTACACTCTAGTGATACTTGAAAGCTTGTTCCTCTACCTCCATATAAATCTATAGTTGGTTGTCATTAGGTATATATGGTGACGATTAGCCCTGATGGGTAGATTGATCGCCTAAAAGCTCAATTAGTAGCCAAAAGATTTTTGGTCTGGACTATGGTGCTACTTCTCTTTTTTAACCAAGATTGCTTCAGGCCGTCTGTTTTTATCCATGGCTGCTATTCGTCATTGGCCTCTTTACACTTGGATATTAAAAATGTCTTTCTTCATGGAGAACTCGAAGATGAGGTATATATGAAGCAACCACCTAGTTTTGTTGCTCAAGGAATGTCTAGTAACATGGTGTGCAAAATACGATGAGCACTTTATAGCCTAATGCAGTCACTTCAAGCATGGTTTGACAAGTTTAGGATGGTTATTTAGGAGTTTGGCATGGTAAAAGGTGAAGCTGATTATTCGTTGTTCTAATGCCACTCTACTCCAAGCTTGTACATGCATTTGGTAGTGTACGTTGATGACATGGTTATCACATATAATGATGATGAGGGAATTACCAAATTGAAACATCACCTTTTCTAACACTTTCAGACTAAGGATCTTGGTCGATTGAGGTATTTCTTGGGCATTGAGGTTGCTCAATCCAAAACAAGAATTGCCATTTCACAAAGGAAGTATTGCACTTGATATCCTTGAAGAGACGGAAATGACATATTGTAGGCCTATTGATTCTCCAATGGATTCAAATGTTAAGTTCCTACCAGGTCAGGGGGAGCCTCTTAACGATCCAAGAAGATATAGAAAACTGGTAGGATAGTTGCATTATCTCGCAGTGACTCGACCTTATATTACCTACCCAATTAGTGTTGTAAGTCAGTTCTTGGATTCTCATCGTGACAATCATTGGATTGCAGTTATTTGCATTTTTTGATACATAAAATCAGTTCCAGGAAAGGATACTTCATGAAGATCGAGGATATGAGAAAATTATCAAATATTCAGACGCAAACTGGGCAAGGTCACCCTCTAAGAGATAATCCACTTCTGGAATATTGAGTTCTAGTTAGGAGAAATTTGGTGTCTTGTAAAAGTAAGAAATAAAATGTGGTTGCTAGATCCAATGCAAAAGCAAAATATCGAGCTACGGCAATGGAAACATGTGAACTCATATGGATCAAGCAAAGAGAATAGGAGTGAAATTTGGAGATATTAAACGAAATAGGAGTGAAATTTGGAGATATTACACGAATGAAACTTGTGTGTGATAATGAAACTGCACTTCATATTACATCAAATCCAATATTTCCCAAGAGGACTAAACACAGAGATTAACTGTCATTTTGCCAAAGAAAAGATACTCTCAAGAGACATCATCACAAGGTTCGTGCAGGCAAGTGATCAGCTTGTAGACATATTCACCAAATCCCTAGCCGGTCCCAAAATAAGTTACATATGTAACAACCTTGGTTCATATAATTTATATGCAACACCTTGAGGGTGAGCGTTAGAATCTTAGAAATATTCTATAGCATGTGTAAACATAGTAGGTAGCTTGATTTACTCCTATCTTAATTAGGTACTGATTTGTATTGATTAGGTATTGATTTGTATTGATTTAGTTTTCTTTTTAGGACATGTAAACTTAGTTATTTACACCCCAATAGCTTGTGGGAATAATCAAGCTAAGTTCTCTTTCAAACTCTTTGTCCTCCCACAATTTCGAAGACCATACTGGCAATACTATGATGGCTTATATGGAGAGAAAGTAACACAGGACTATTTGAAGACAGGTAGGAATATACAGTTAAATCTTAAACTCAAGTGTGTATTTTTTGCATTTGGTGCAACACAAAGCTCCATCTTTTTCTTTTTTTGAGATAACTATAACTTAGCTACGTCATATGTTTTGGAGCATGATAATATGATTGACTTTCTTAGTTCTTTACATTCACGGTAAGGTTCTCCTTTTCAGAAGTATTTAATCCAGCATTCTCTTATTACTGGCTTTCATTTACATCAATGAAACACCTCATTACTTATCAAATAATACTTTTGAGAAACAAAGATTTTTGTGTAGTGATTGGCAATATATTTGGTAAGTACTACTAAAAAGAAATAACATTAAGAAACTAAATCAGACAGGTGAAGATAGTCTAGAAGATAGGATCCTCAGGCTCCGATCAAGAGGTGGAGTCTTTGAGATATCAAACAGAGCAGATTGGAACTCTTTTGATACTAAATCAAAACCAGTTAACAAGCCGGTTATGCGGGATAGAAGGCACAGAAAAATGCCCTTTACAGCTGAAGCTTATTTTCCCAAAAAGAAGAGAGAGATCATTGATGAAACTTGAATCCTTGAAAAAAGCCTGAACAGTGTATAATGGATTTGCACATTCCAGGAGCGTTATGCACCAAACAGTCCACAATCATGAGCATTATAGTTAATCCTATCAAGTTGTTTTCCCTGTAACAATGCCACAGGCATATTCTCGGTGCTACGAACCAACAGTTCATCAACAATTAAGAACAGGAGCAAACTTATGATCCGGAAACTTCATGTGCAAGAACCAAAAACAGTCTAAAACCTGAAATGCTCATCTTTTTGTTCCAGAAACTATTGACAAAGGCCTATATTACATTTAAAAAAAAAAAAGTATTTACCAACATTTAAGCATCCTGTAAATCCAGCAGAAGGGACTAAGGACATAGAACTAATAAGCACCATATGATGAAGGAAAGAGAGTTTCCTGTCCACTGTATCAACTAGAATAGGATTATTCAACAGCGAACATACACAGCCACAAAATATATCCAAGTGAATCACGGATCACAAACCACAGAAATGTCTATAGTTATGCTTACAGTGAGCAAAGATGGTCAATAGCTACTTACACAAACTAAAGATGAGTTTTTAACTAGTTGATACTTCACAAGCAGCAAAAATGATCTGTATGGTGAGCAAATAATTTGATTAGAGTAGGATTCTCACTAAAATCTCAGTTGTAGTTCCACATGAAAGTGCAGGAAGAGTTCAACTGTATATAACTATCCAAATGACAGGAAGAACCAATGTCCAAATCTATTGAGAATTAACAATCAAGAACCAATATCACTAAAAAGAAGTGGAATGAAACAGATAAAACTACTCACCTAGATGCGCAGAAACTGCAATCTTGCCAGTGGAACCACCAGAACCATATCCATACCCAGCACCCTCAATGCCATCCCCTCTCCTCATCTTCTTAGTTCCTAAACCAGGTTCGCCACCATCATCATCATCATACTCCTCCTCATAATGCTCCCTCCCTCTTAACAAACCCTTTTTCCCTACCGCACCATAACCCACCGGTGGAGGCAAAGGCATATGCTGCTGATGCTGATGATGATGCGGCACCATAGGAGAACCCCCGGCTGGATAATTTACATTGACATGATGTCTAGGCCCAATTGGTCCACCTAAGATATTGCGAATTGGAAGAAGGAAATAAAACTCCTTATCTCCGATCTGAAGTAAATCCTGTGAATCGAGTTTGACCGGAGGGTTACCGGGAAGATGAAGAACACCTTCAACGAAACAACCGTTTTTGCCCAAAACTTCGAGGGCAAAACGACGTCGTTGGAAGTCGTAGAAGATACGTGCGTGGTGACGAGAGATGTTCATTCCGCCGCCAAGAGAGGATAAGTCAACGTCGACAGTTGACTTCTTGGAGTTACGGCCGAGGATTATGGAGTATGTCTGCATGTAATACTCGAAATCTTCGCCTTGTAGCTTGGCGAACCCTGCTTCCACGTCGCTTCCACTGCTACTTCCCATTTCATAGGAAAGCGATTTCGATGTCTATGGTTATTGTTTCTTTCTATTGTATATAGGAGACAATCGAAGCAGAAAGTTGATTTCTGAGCATTGCCGAACTGACAAGGTAAAGACCAAACAGTTCCTACCTTGGGAGCAAATACTCTACTCTGCTAGACTGCTTACAGCTTGTTTGGAGGGTGGTTTTATGGTTGGTCATTTTTCCCCTTATTTGGTATTTGGTATTTGGCTACATTATAATTAAGATTGATAATTCTATGTTATTATAGTATTCAAGAGAAATTAAGAATATCTTACGTTATTATTGAGCTTTAAATTTATATCAACCTCTTATCTACCTTCATATGAATGGGAGAAGATTTATTATTGTTCTTGAATAATAATTAGATGTGGAAAACTCTTATATTTGTAGGAAAAAACTAACTTAGTCTTCAATTAAGAAATTGAATGGGTCTTCAAATAGAATTCCTAACTCCTAAAGGAATCAACATAAATAGACATTCAATGTAAATAGAATATGTTTGTGACACTCCCTCTTGAATGTATATTTGCTAGATTATGTGATTTGTTAAAACCTTACTAGATAAAACTCTGTGGAAAAAAATTCTAGTGAAGAAAAAAGAGTACACATATCTAATAATATGTATTATTTGATATCTCATTAAAAACCTTACAAGAAAAACTCAATGGGACAAAACTTTGTGAGGAAAAAAGAGTACATCGCATATTAACTCCCCATAATCAGAACATAAATCCAAGGACTTGAATCTTCATATCCTAATCTTGTCTACCATCTTCTTGAAAGTTGCAATTGGTAAAAACTTGATGAACAAATCAGTCATATTGTTACTCGAATGAATTTGTTGCACATTTATATCACCATTCTTTTGGAGCTCGTATGTGTAGAAAAGTTTTGACAAAATGTGTTTTGTTCTATCTTTTTTATGAATTCTCCCTTTAGGATCAAAGAGTTTTACAAGTTTCTTATTTCAATTTCTTTAAGCAAACAATATATTGTCTTTTGAAAACTCTTTAAGAGTTTCAATTCAAGTTATCAACTTGCATAACAATATGAAAATTTTTTTATTTATTTAATCAATATGAGGATTCTAAATAACTTTTTCAAGAATTTGTATATGCTTCATGCATTTTAAATCCTTCAAATACTTTCATATTAATTTTGTCCAGTGACAATATTCAATATTAAATGCATGACGCTTTCTAATGTATAGATTGCAAGTCAAATAGGTTTTACGCTTACCAAGATGCACCATTCCACTTGACAATTAGAGCATGCTTTAATATATCATAGGATTAAGATCCTCATAATTTTTTACAATATTGTGCTATATTGTATCAAAGATATCATAGATAAAATATTCTTTTTGTTTGTTTGCAATGCGACATAACTTGTTGAGGTCTCATCACTTCATTATTTTCAGATAGCTATCCCTCTCATGAGGTTTCATGAAGTGTTATGTCATAAGCTCTTCATGAGCACATTGCCTCTTTGTTATAATCACTTTGATCATTTATTCCTTTCAAAAATTGGGATCAATTGCATGTTTCATGCATGTCATAGACTTTGTCCTTCAGGGACATTCAATAAGAGTATTCTAACTCTTAGTTTCTTATTATCTCCCCTTATATTGGTCAAACTAACATATATTTCAATCTATGTTAGAGAATCCATCTCTTTGCGCATCATAGTATATTTATTAATTATATACCGTATATCAAAATTATTAGATGAAAATTATATGGTCCATGACAATAAATCAATTGAGTGGAATTTGATCATAATGTATTGGATTGATGCATATCTTTGTCTATAATTTGTCATATTTCAGACCGTGAAACTTTGTTCTCATAAGCAATGATTGATCATTTATTTAAGGCAATTAGTGTCAATCAGCTTGAATTTTTATCAATATTATCAAGATGAATCGTCTTGATTATGTAATCTAAAAGTTGTGCTGTTAATTCAATTATCTTGCACAAATAATTTTGCTTATGTCAAAATTCAAGTTGACAATAAATGCACATGTGATTATATTATTGATACATCTATTTCACATATCACATGATGGCGGGCCCATATTCACCTTTCATACTTTCAGAATTTACGAAATTCAATCTCCAACATTAGTTGATGCAATCAATTTATCATGAGAACAAACAATCTTGAAGGATCTTTTATTTCTTCAATATATGTCTTATGAGTAAACTTCAAGTTTATCATGACATGTGCCTTTTACTATAGCAAATTTCTGATTTACTATTATATGAACAAATTTTAGATTTCTTACTCGGGGAGTAAATTTCAACTTTATTTCTTCTCAACTATTCTATTTTTCATAGAGGTGAGCCACGATCCTTTTAAATTTGTAATTGTATCTAGCATTTGATTTGCAATTCTTGCATGTGAATAATTTTTTTTTCTGGCTCACAAACAGAAGCACATGGATCAAGATGAGACAGTGATGAATTTTTTCACAAAATTTCTTTTTTGATATCATTATCTTCTTCCCCTAATTTTGAAAAAAAAATGTCTCATCAAATCGACAATCTACAACTCGAGCAGTGAATATATCTCAAGTTAATGGTTCAAGATATCGAATAACAAAACGTGATTCAAAACCAACATATATTTTTAATCTTCTTTGGGATCCTATTTTTATATAATGGGGTGGTGCCACAAGCACATATGCAGCACATCCAAAAATTCTTAGATGGGAAATATTATGTTCTTGACCCAAAAGTAGTTGCAATGGAGAATGCTTATGATAATTTAGTCTGAGATGAATAAGTATTGCAGCATGCAAAGTTGTATGTCCCCATGCAAAATTAATCTAGTTTTCATAAGTAATGGTCTTGCTATCAATTGCAAGCGTTTAATTAATGACTCAACAAGGTTATTTTGAGTATGAACATGAGCAACATGATGTTCAACTCTTATCCCAATGGATAAACAATAGTCATTAAATACTTTGGATGAAAACTCTGCAACATTATCAAGATCAATGGACTTAATTTGATTATCAAAAAATTATTCCCATAATCGTATTATCTGTGTCAATAATTTTACAAATGTCAAATTGCGAGATGACAATGGGCACACATGAGACCATCTAAAACAAAACAAGAACAACAACATACCCAGTGATGTCCCACAAGTGGGATCTAGGGAGGGTAGACATGAGACCATCTAAATGAACAAATATTAGGACCATAAAATATCTAAACGTCCCACTATGTGGGTGAATAGGTCCACAAATATCCCCATGTATACGTTTCAAAAACGCAGGGACTCAATCCCAACTTTTGTTAGTGATGCTCTAACAATCAACTTGCCTCAATAACAAGTAGTACAAGAAAATTCACCATTAAAAAAACCTTTAGGTTCTTTAATGGATGTCCATTTGAAATTTCTTATAATTCGTCTCATCAATATAGAACTAAGATGTCACAGGCGATCATGCCAAAGTACAAAAGTATTGGAATCAGTAACCTTTTGGTTTACTATAGAGTATGCCTCAATTGCACTAATTCTTGTCCAATACAAACTAGATGATAAAGAAGGAAACTTTTCTATAACACGCATTCCCAAAGACATTCTTGGTGATACCAAGAAGTTTAATACTCATTCATCCATTTGTCTGGATATGATAATCATTTGCACAAATATCTTTATAATTCAACAAGTTTCTCTGAGATTTTGGAGAAAAGATATCATTATTTATGATGAGTTTAGTTCCCTTGGAAAAAATTATAATGACTCTTTCGAAATTCTCAATCATATTAGTACTACCAGAAATTGTAGTAACGTTTATTTTTCCAACACTAGAAATTGTAGTAACATTTATGAATGAAACACAATTACCTTAGCATATCAATTTATGATAACTTAGTACCTCATTCCATGTTCACGTGCATTATTCAATCAGTTATCTTGTTTCAGACATTATACACTGCTACCACATTCACTTTAGAGAATGGAGCATTTTAATGGAATATATTTTATGATTTTTCAGTAGAAGCACATTATTTTGCTTTAGTCATCATTACATCATTAATATGGTGCATTGAGACTTGAATTCAATGTCTTATCCATATAAGGACGTTTGACGTCATAAATTGATGAGGCTTGAACCCAACATCTTTAACTGTATTCATATTTTCAAATTCATCAAGATGATGACACAGGAATATTGTAGCTTTAACACAGTTTTATTTTGATACTTTATTTTCATTCTTTAATGATGTTTCCAAGACATCTAGCATTCAATACCCATGAAGGGTTGTTTTTGCCCAAAAGATGAAGGGAAACAAACTCAAGTTTCTCAACGTTAGCCATATCAATAAAGATAAAATAAATAAATAAATAAATAATACCTTATTCTTGAAACTTAACCTTCACTGGCCTTGAAACTTAACCCTCACTCTTTAACACGGTAGAGTCTCGTGCTTGTTAGAACCCGTAACTTAACTTAAACCCCGAAAGTCCTTAATTGGTTCAATTTGGTAAAGTTTGGGACCAAATATAGATTTTGTGCTAAGTTTAGTCCTTAAGAATAAAAGGTTGTGGGGTCTTGTGTGTGTCCAAATTCTATTGGTCCATGTGTGGTGGACTTGGTCTATATATATCACCTTGTGGGAATTATCTTAAACAAGAGTGATACTTAGAAAACTTTTGGAGAAAATACTTGGAAAGTCTCGGCCAAGCACCAAGGAAAGCCAAAATTATTTTTTTCCGAATTTTCGATTATTTGACGCTTGAAGCTTGCTATATTGGACCCCCTAAGTGGCGTGGAGACGTTCGTTGGTCAAGAAAACCCCTAGTTTAGCGGCTACGAAGAATTTGGGTGTAGTGAAAGATTGAAAGGTATGTTAATTTTTAGCTTTGTTTATGTTAATTAAAGGTTGTGAAGGTTTTAAGAATGTGTTAAAATGAAGGTAAAACATGAAAATAGGATTGATTGTTAGTGGAATTATGAAGTTCGAATTTGGGGTTGAAATGGGAACAAATTTGCATATGATTATGTATTAAATTGTTGTCATGTATTTGTGGTTACTTGTCATGGAAATAGTCTTTATGGGGTGAAAGAAGTGTTAGAAAACTATTTAAATGATTACATGGAAGTTAGCTTGAATTGGACTCCCTCGAAGGTATAATGTTATGTTTTAGCATTGGGGGTTTGCGTTGGGCGTTGGGTGATGTATTATGGTTCTTGGAGTATATAGGAAGGCTTGAATATGGTAGATATAAATTTGAATCACTGCTGCCCTATTTTACTATTTACGTCGCAATAGCATTTTGTGGTGTTTTGATGTTGCGGTGGTATTGGAAAAGGTTTACTGATGTTATAGGTTGTTGTTGTTGATTAATTATTTGAACCGAGTTGAATTCTCGGGGCGACATATATTAAGGGGAGATGCTGCCGAATTTTTTTTAAAACATTTAGAACTAAAGAGTTAGGAATTAAGGCACGATATGAATATTAATCGTTGGCGTTATTGTAATTGTATAGACATTGAACATCTGGAAGTCTAAGTTGGATTGACCTTACGTTGGAGCTAGTTGGCAAGCGAAATTGAGGTATATAAAGGTTTTCGATCTCTTGGCATGAAATGGTACGTTTGGTTTACGTCGAATATTTGAAAAAATCCTCTTCCTTTGCAAATTGGGTTTAAATATAATTTACATTCTTTTTGGCCAATTCTATGATAAATGAACCTCATCCATAATTCTTGAATATTAGAATCCATGAATAATATTTGTTTGAC
>JAOTQJ010000111.1:15466439-15497879 GCA_025642045.1 Solanum sejunctum | reverse complement strand
AATTCCTTAGCTGTCGTAAGTAAAGATTCAGTATAAGCGGTTGTCGCGGTGTCCTATCGGCACCATTCACGGCCCCGAAGTTGGGTCCTGACATTCCCTTGCCATCAAATTGTTGTAGCTTAGGAGGTTTATAGCCAGCATGTATCTTTAGGTTATCAACTCTTTGAGAATATGACTTTACATATGTGAATGGAGATTTAGATATAGGCTTTGACTTATCTTTGATAGTCTTTATGATGAACTCTTTCAATTGGTCAACGGGAATTAGGCCTTCAGAAGACACTTGAAATTCTTTGACCATTGTTTCTTGTTTTGCAAAAGACTCTCTTTTCTCTTGCGTTTCATGAAGCTTCGTACATAAACGCGTGGATTTTCCTTCCTTCATATTCTCTATTATATTTGTTAACTTAGTAATTTGGGCATCTTGACCTTTGATGTATTTTGACAAGTCTTCAACCACTTTCGTCAAATTCACAAGTTGTTCTTATATGGTGAAAGTTTCAATTACCATCACTTGCACAACCACTATAGAGGATGAAGAATAGTGCGGAACATCCCTAGGATATAGCTTGGATTGAGAAGTAACATGAGGGAAGATCATAGCAGATCTAGCTCTTAAGATATCATCATCTTCATGCACGAAGGGATCATTAGACTGACAACATCATTCTTGTGGCAGTCTTAGTCGATCTAATGCCTTTTCTACTTCCTCAGCGATGTCTTTCCCTTTTTCTAAAACATACAAAGAGGATACATCTTATTTTGAAGAAGACAAATAATAAATAGGAGATGATTCAGGTGGCGCTTGAAGCACTTGTTGTCCCAACATTTTGGTTTTACTTCTAATTTGGGCCACAATCTTTATGTCAATTTTCATGCCATTTGTGGAGTCAATATCCTCAAAAACATCAAATTTAAATTTGATGTCCATTGCGGCCATATCAATAATTTTTTTGTAACTTAAAATGGGTCAGAATTTGGATCTAATATTTTTTTATAGATACGAATTTCGAGTTGACCTTTTATGAAGTCGTCTCAGTGTTCTTGAACTTTTTTTTTGAAGAGAAGAGATGAGAGGTAAAGATTGTCACACTGGGTGTGCCAATTTGTAAGTGATTAAGTTTCATTTTTGAAAAATAACAAATCAAGAAAAGATAAGTAGATGCAAATAACAATATTTATATTTCAAGAATTTGTGCGAAGGTTACAATCTTTATAAAAATAAAAAAAAAGATATAATCCTCTGATTCTTCTCCTCACGATCATCAATTCAAGAGTTTTGCTTTGTTATTGAATTGAAGAAATAATTATTGAAATTTTACTATGAATGAGGATCCAAGCTTTAGTCACAATCGCAAAATATGGGAACTTATGGGCAAAATATGGGAACTTGTGGCTTACAACTTGGAGAGAAAACTCCTTTGTATATGGAAGACTTGCGGATCACCACTGAAGAGCAGAACTTTTCTATGTATTGTCTTCTTCTTGTTCCTTTTCTTCTTTCTTTCTTTGTCTTATGCAGACCCTGTAGATATCAAAATTTTGTTGGATACATTATTTAGACATTGAAATTTTGTAGGACTCTACAAAATTAGTTCTATTTCAGTCAGGTTTCTTGGAGGCTACTTTACCCTAAACCTAATTCATGCATATATAAAAGGTATTATATTCCCTTAAAAAGACATCTCAAATATCCTATAGAGATCAAAATATATTATCTTCCATTCGAAAAATACGCAACTAAGGACCCTCGAATCATGGAGAAATATCATGAGAGAAGAATCAAGGGAGTAACAAATTTGTAGTCACATTGCTTATGAATAAAATTACGTTTCTTCATACTATATTTGTGATTGCAATTTATTTTCTATCACTTTAAAATTTATTATAAACAAACTGACACGCCTGGTGGGAACAAATTTGCCCTTGATCTCTCCTCTCATAAATCAAATTTGAAAATCTTAAGCTAAAAGCCATGAGTACGTCAAGCCTCTTCTTAGAGTTTCATCAAGTCTACACTTCGACAAGCCTTGAAGCAGGGGACATTTGTAGACATTGGAATTTTGTAAGACTCTACAAAATTAGGTCTATTTTAGTCAGGTTTCTTGGAAGCTGCATTACCCTAAACCTAATTCATGCATATATAAAGGGTATTATATTCACTTATAAAGACATCTCAAATATCTCAAAGAGATCAAAATATATCATCCTACGTTCGAGAAATACGCCACTAATGACTCTCGAATCATGGAGAAACCTTATGAGTGAAGAATTAAGGGAGTAACCGGTTTGTACTCATATGTTTATCAATAAAATCTATTTCTTCATATTTAATTTTTACTGCAATTTATTTTCTCTCACTTTAAAAATATATTGTAAAAAAACTTGGTACTTAAAAGTTATCAAATAACCTATAATTTTAGACTTGAAAAAAATAGCAAGCTAATTAATTTAATTGAAGCAATATAGAGGAGAGTTATATTTACTTTAAAAGTCGTTTTGTATATTTTATAAAATAAATATATGTGTGTTAATTAAAAAAAAGTTACACATCACGTAACTCCCCATTACTCTTTCACTATCCTAGAACTATCATTAATTCTTTTAGAGAGAGAGATATGCATTCAATATCTTAACATATCTGCAGTAATTGTAATAAAAGCAGATACCAAATAATAAATTTAAATCACATTCAATATCACAACAAAAGCAAAAACCACCAATTGTATCGAACTCCAGGTATGATGACACTCACCTAATCCACCAAGGCGAGTTACCCCAAAACAACGATAATAATACAAGTGGAGGATAACAGTCTAATAATATAGATAAGTAGAAGAAATCAAACTACAACTATCCCAAGGATTGATGTCACATTATACAAGTCTCTATATATAGAATATTCAAACGAAATCTAAGGCATAATGTCTAGTCCTCAAATAGAACCAAAACATAAAGTGGAATCCTCAAGGCCTGCTGAAGACATAAGCAACTACTTCACAAGAAATCTGGAAGCTCGATCCAACAAGGAGGAAGTCTAGCAAGATGGACCGGGTTCACAACATACAAATTATTGCAAGGGGTGACCACCAAAAAATGGGATACTTAGCAAATGGAAATAACCTAAGTAAAGTAATGAAGAACACAAGTAACTCCCTAAATCCCAACCACAATCTGCCAAACTACAATCCTGCACTCAAAAAAGTCTCAACACAATATAACATACATTTCACAATAAGTACAGTTATACTCTTCACCTGGCATGATGTCTTATTACACAAGTATATAAGTAGATACAACACTTACTATCATTACACAAGTATATAAGTAGATACAACACTTACTCAAAATCATAAATACAATAAGTATACAATCTCATAAATAATATACAATTAATATCAATCAGATACGGTATGAGATGGAGTGTATGCCATGAAATATGAATAATTCGATGTAATGTCAAATAATCATGATGCATGTCTGTCATATGATACACATCCGCTGACTAGATGACTGCCTCAATTGAAACCCATGGGGGCCACACATGCACAATGCATCTACCGAAACCATTTTTCTTTGGCAATAACTTTAATATCTAGCTAGAATCATTTTCCTTGGACTTTTTATTTTTTATTTCTTTTCTTTTTCACTAGTCGAAACTATTTTTCTTCAGATTTTCATCACCAATGGATCATCAAACAAGCATATAATAATAGCACATTAATCAGGTTCAAGGAAATAGAGTATGCAAGACATCCATATGCATCATGTATATCAACAATAGAAATCGAATAATCTTTAAGTGTCTCAATATCACCATAATATCAATGTATTAATCATACCACAATATAAGCACTATCCAGCTATCAATAGCAAATGTTTCACAAGATCACATAGGGTATAAATTCACAATTAATTTATAAGTCAATATATTACCATAAGGACAATCACTCACTCTGAAATACTATGATCAAACCTACGATGATATAATTCTACCCCTAAAGTACTCAGATCTATGAACATAAGAGCATGTAAGGTTCATCTATACTTAACAAAAGGTTAGAAGTCCACTTGCCTCAAATAAAGTCTTTAATCAAGTCGAAATTACCACTTTTGCCCTCTTACGGTACTGCAAATCACCTCATTCTATTCAAATGTGGCATTACAATCACATAACAAATCTAATGACACTAAAATTAATTAATTCGAAGAGAAAGGGTAAAATGATAAAAAATCTCATGTCAAAAAATGTAGCTAAAAATTGAAAATTAATGGATGAAAACATTCTCCACGTAATAAGGAGTTCAACGATGAAGATGTTCCAAAAATAGAGCTAAGATGAGGGAGAAATTAATGATTAAAGATTAGAAACATTTATTCGAAAAATCTCCAAGTTCCACCATTAAAACCCAAAATTATAAGTTAAAAACACAAATTACTCGATAGAAATAATTGAAACAGGTTAGAAAATAGTTGCCCAATTGATTTGCCTTGAAACCTATGAAAAAATCTCCATAGAATGAAGCTTAAAATGTCAAAGTTGGAGGAAATAGGTTTAAAAATATATTTTAATGACTGACACTGTTCAGGGACTAAATACACTTTGTGAACGCAGGTGGGGCTCAGAGAATATGGAGAAAAACCAAGTTCACCTCTGCGAACGTGAGGACTGGACCGCAAATGCTGAGAACAACCAGGTGCACCTCCACGAATGCGGACCACTTGGGCAAGAACTCGGAGAATAATTGGGGGCTGCACTAGAAGCCTTGCACCAACAATGCACAAGTAGAGACAAAATTTAGAATGAGCACTTGAAACTCATCCGAGATCAGAATTTCACAAACTAAATATGTATTCATACTAAAAATGACGATCTGAATTCAACTGAATCATCAAATTCGATTTTGGGACCTCTATGACACAATTACCAATGCCACTCGAATAAATATTTGAAACTTGAAATACCAAAACTACCCTCAAAAACTCCAAAAAAATAATATGAGACCATTTGTAATGCTAATTCGATCAACCAGAACTACTGGAATTGTAAAAATTTTGATACAAGCTTCCGAACTCTAAATTTTGACAAAAGTCAAATCTATGATCGAAAATGAACTGAAAATGCAACTTTTGTCCTAAGATCTCCATTGGAACTCCAAATTCAGTTCTGCAAGTTCCTCTAGACCAAATTTGGCATTTCAAAACTGACAGAATTGACAAAATCAAGTTTCGATACTTGAAACTTGAAATGACCACAAAACTTGAAATTTTCAACTTTAAGCCTTTTAAAACACTTTCTTTTGCAAAACTCCAACTTTTTACTATATTTTCAAAATTTAACTTTTGGACTTATTCAAAAATGAACCCAGACAACTTTCAAGAAGGGTAAAATGGTACATTGGTCAAAAATGCAAAAATAACCTTTGAGGTCATTACATCATCCACTACTAAAAACAATGTTCGTCCTCGAACATGAGATAAGGGACATACCTGAAGGCTCAAACAACTGGGGTATTTGACATGTATATCTGACGCTATCTCCCATGTAGCCTCACTCTCAGGTTTATGGCTCCACTGAACCTTTACTGAAGAGATCTCCTTAGTCTTCAACTTTTTCATCTGCCTGTCCAAAATGGCTATCGGCTGCTCCTCATAAGTCAAATAAGGGCTCAACTCAACTAAATCCATAGAAATCACATGAGACTTGTACAAAATATAACGCTGCAACATCAAAACATGGAACACGGGATGGACTGAAGTCAGGTTGGGTGGTAAAGCAAGTCTATAGGCCACCTCTCCCATTCTATCAAAGATCTCAAAAAGACCAATGAACCTCGAACTGAGCTTGCCTTTCTTCCCAAATCTCATAACAACTTTCAAGGGTGAGACTTTCAACCAGACCATGTCACCAATCGCGAACTCCAGAGGTCAAATCCACCTATCAGCATAGCTCCATTGGCGACTCTGGGTTATCACCAATCTACTTTGAATCAATCGTACCCGCTCGAGATCGTGTTTCAACATATCAACACCCATACTCACCACCACTACTATATTATAGCAACCTATGGGCGATATGCATCTCTGGCCATGCAAGGCCTCAAAAGGAGCCATCTGAATGTTGGAATGATAACTGTTATTGTATGCAAGCTCTTATAAGGCCAAATATTGGTCCCATCTAGCCATAAAATCGAATAACATAGACTCGGAGCATATCCTCTAATACTTGACTGGCCCTCTTGAACTAGCCATCAGTCTGGGGATGAAAAGTTGTACTCAAATCCAAATGAGTACCCAAACCATGATATAAAGCCTTCCAAAAGTGCAAAGTAAACAATGAGCCTCTATCTGAAACTTTTTCTCTTTCCTTAAGTTCATGTTTAAAGGTCGTGTCACAACCCAAACCTAGGGCCTAGACATGACACGACAAATGGGGAACCCGAAGGAACCCCAAACAATCCTCTTAGCATATCAATCACATATCCTTGGTCGCGGAAGCATAATAACAACAAATAGAGATATAAATAAGGGAAACCAGACTAAGGGAAGTCTTTGACAATCATAAGATACTCAAGAGTCAAGCTCAAAGCATAAATACATCAATTTTTCCAACAATACCTCTAACATAGATTAGAGTAGGGGCTAAGACACTTTCTGGGCTCACCCTCATAGTAACAAGAGATCAACATAGACAAATAACAAAGGCAAGGGTGAGATATAGATAGTGTCCTCAGACTTAAGGGCTCACCAAAACTTATCTCCAAAGCACCGAAGTAGCCATGTAGAGGATGATCGAGAGGTGCTCTGATCCCTACGTGGCAACATTATGTAGGCATAGAGTAAGTGTTTGTACGTTTGAATGTACTAAATATGTAGGATGCAATGCAAAAAGACATAAACTATTATAGAAAAAATGCATAAGCATAAGCAATGGATAAGTATAGTGTCAATATGGCATACATGATCAATACTTGAAGTAAAATATGCTTGTAAAACATGTAACTTGTATAGAATGTACTACATGTGCGGGAAGAGACCATAATCATAGACCAAGCAAGCTATTACTTGGAATCCAAGGCATGTCACCCCCTTGGAAAGTGATTGAGGTATCTACCCCTCAACATGGTAGTACAGGCATGTCACCTCTAGACAAGGTGGTCAAGGTATCTACCCCTCAACATGGTAGTAGGGCATGTCACCCCCCGATAAGGTAGTCAAGGTATCTACCCCTCGACATGGTAATATGGGCGTGTCACCCCCCGACAAGGTGGTCAAGGTATCTACCCCTCGACATGTTAGTATGGGCATGCCACCCCCCGACAAGGTGGTCAAGGTATCTACCCCTCAACATGGTAGTACAGGTATGTCACCCACCGACAAGGTAGTCAAGGTATGTCACCCCCTCAATAAGGTGATTGGACATATCACCCGCCAACAAGGTGTGGTCAACTTGCAATGCTATAGATATTTTTTATGAATTCAATTCATACATACAATCTCTCAATCATCATAAAGTCGCTTGACTTATTATCACGACCCAAGCCTAGGGCCTAGATGTGACATGTCGAATGAGAAGTTTAAAGATAACCCAAACAAGCCTCTTGTTCGTAAGATGCACACATTTTTGGTTGTGGAAGAAAAATAAACAACAACGAGAGATATAATAAAAAGGAAAGTGGGACTAAAAGAATATTTTCATAAACATAAAAGTCATAAGAAGAGTCAAGTTCATAAGCATAAATACTTCATAATATCCAACATCACCTCTAACTTGGAATGGAGCGGGCCAAGACACTTCCAGGGCTCACCCTTATTATAATAAGGATCCAACATAAGAAATAGGTCTCAACATAGCATGAAATAAAGTAGATATCATCCTCGAAGTTGAGGACTCACCAAAGCTTTCTTTAAGAACCAAACTAGCCACATGGAGGAGAGTCAAAAGGAGCTCAAGTTCGTACATGATGAAATCATGTAGGCATAGAGTATGCGTTAGTACAATCAATGTACTAAGTATGTGGGATGCAGTACAACAAGAATCATAGGCCATAATAACAAGATGCTTAATCATATACAATGAACATATGCCCAATATGGAATATATATGCTCAAACCTTGCACAAACATGCATGGGATGAACCTAAGTAAACACCCACTCACCTTATGGTACAACCTTTTTGGAGAGTGTCACCAGTGCCCCTACTTTACGAATTAGCCTTTTCAGTAGGTGTTATAAGATGTCCTTACCTTACGATATAATCTTTTAGGTAGGTACCGTGATTTATTATACCTTACGTTATGGCTTTTTTGGTAGGTTGTTCTTACCTTATGACATAATATTTTAAGTAGAGATCATGACTTATTATACCTTATGGCATGACCTTTTTAGTAGGTTGTCCTTACCTTATGATATAATTTTTAAGTAGGGAACATGATTTATTCAACCTTATAGCATAACCTTTTTGGTAGGTTGTTCTTACCTTACAATACAATCTTTTAGGTAGGAACCATGGGTTTACCCTACCTTACAGCATGACCTTTTTGGTAGGTTGCCCTTACCTTATGACATGGTCTTTTAGGTAGGAACCATGAGGTATTCTACCTTACAACATGACCTTTTCGATAGGTATTATGGGAGGTCCTTACCTTACTATATAATTTTTTCAGTAGAGGTACAAATAACTCATGAAACCATCACATCTAAAAGTTAAGAAAAAGGCTTAATTTGACGTTTACCATATTATAGGCATATTCATGAATTCAATACAATTTGAAAGCCTAAAATCATCATGAAGTAACTTGACTCATAAATCATGCAATAAATCATCAATAACTTGAGAATCCTTGTCAAGACATTTTATGAAACACTTGGTGGACATATGCATTTCAAAAGTGTGGAACAAGAAGAAGTAAAACCAAATCATTTCAAAGTCAATCAAATCAGCCTGCCAACATTATAGTAAAACCCCATCCTGGGTAACATGTAAATCATACCAAAACTTCACAATAGCTCATAGATTTCATAGCTTGAATCATGTATAGTCTCAATAGGCAGAGATTAATTCATGGTATAAGCTTAAAGTAGATATTCATGCATAACAAACAATATTTGATAAAACCCCAATATATTTCATACTCATATTTCATAACAAGAGATACTTATAAGTAGTACAACTTGAAAACATGCAATTTTTGTAAAAAAAAAAGATTTGGGCTCCATGGGTGAAATGACCCAATGGATGAAACCCACATATATCAAACTTGGGTTTTCTTAAGTTGAGCTTGAAGAGAACTTGGGGCTTGAAAAGAATCCTTGAGTTCCAAAATTAAGCTTGAAATCCTTGAATTTGGATGATTATTTTTGATAAAGTGTTAGAGAGGTTTTAGAGGGGTTTTTGAGCGATATAGAGTTGAAAAATGGCTAAGTATGAGTGATTTTACGTTTAAATAGGCATGGGGCTATGACTCCAATGCCTTTGGGCTGAAATACAAAAACAGGGGAAAAACTGCACTGGTCCATGCACAGGCCTAACGTGAAGGCCATTATTACATACTCCGCGCCCCAGGGCGCAGATTGTCACTGTTTTTGAAAATTTTGCAAAAATCATTTTTCGCTACACGTTCTCTAAAATTAGGGTTATACCCATTTTCCACTCAATTTTGCCTCATAATCAAGAATATGAAGTCAAATTTTTGATATCACACACAGATTTTGAGATATATGGAAATGACGATTATGAGTATTTTCGAAGCACATCTTTTGGGTGTTTCACTTCTAAGCCATGTAGTAGTCGATCATTAACTTGAGAATCCTTGTTAAGACATTTTATCGAACACTTGGTGGGTATGTAATACTAGCTCAAAATCATGCAATTCAAGAGTGAAATAATATGAGAAATCTCAATGTAAATCTACCCACCAACATATAATCACATAAGATACCTTGAAATACCTCATAAAATCTCATAATACATCATAGTTTCATAGCTCAAAACATGCATAGTCACAATAGACAAACTATCTCATAGTATAAGTTTAAAATAAGTAGACATGTGTTTCCAATCAATATTTTGAAAAATTCCAACATCATTTATAATCATAATCCATAATAAGTAACACCCATAAGTAATACAACTTGAAAACATGCAATTTTCATAAAAAGGAAGGTTGGGCTCCATGGGTGAAAGGACCCAATGGATGAAACCCACACACCTTGAGTTTGGGTTTTTCTTGATCTAAGCTTGAATGAGACTTGAAGCTTGCATAGAGTTCTTGAGATCTGGAATTAAGCTTGAGACACTTGAATTTGGATGGGAATTTTGATAAAATGGTTGAGAGGTTTTAGAGAGGATTTTTGAGTGATATAGAGCTGAAAAATAGCTAAGTATAGATATTTCTACACATAAATGGGCATGGGGCCAAGACCCCAATGTCTTAGGACAAAATAGAAAAATTAAGGAAATGCAAACACACTAGGTCTGGGTCGCTGACCTTCCTATTTTCCAAAATTTTGATGAAAGTCATTTTTTGCTACGGGTCTTTTAAAATCAGAGTTATAGCTATTTCCCACTCAGTTTTACCTCCTGATCAAGAATATGAAGTCAGATTTTCCATATCATATATGTATTTTGAGATATATGGAAATTATGATTATGGGCATTTTTGATGTATTTTTGGGGCGCTTCAATATTTCCCTCTTGGTAACATTTGTCTCCGAATGTCAAAAAAACATACATAAGAGACATATTCATGAAGATTACAGCCCGACATGAATGTAACAAATGCTTTTAAACCTCACTTTCAAAAATTATAAACATGAGTGTCAAAAATCGCAATAAACTTGTAACATAAACATGAATACATGCAAAATGACACAAGGGTTGAAACTTAGGATTTGGAATAAGCTAGGGGAATTAAATTAGTTCGTTCGACTTGAGTAGAGTGGAAGAGATCTGGATATCACTTTCTCATGTTCGCCTTGGCTTTCCATGTGGCACCTTCAACTTATTGGTTTCTCCAAAGGACTTTGACGGAAGCTATATCCTTGTTTCTCAACCTCTTTACTTGTCTACCCAAAACCTACATCGGGACCTCTTTATAAGTTAAACTATCTTCTACAACACCCACGATATCCAAGGGCACTATAGCACTAGGGTCACTCGTACACGTTCTCAACATGGACACAAGGAAGATCGGATGAACCATATTCATATCAATGGGCAACTCCAAGTCATGGGCCACTTATCAATCCTCCTCAACAGTCTATATGGATCCACAAACCATTATATCAATTACCCTTCTTGCCAAATTGGACTATACCCTTCATGGTTGAGACTTATAAGTAAACCCAATCACCAACCTTAAACTCAAGATCTCTTCTCCTCATATCGGAGTAGGACTTTTGTCTACTTTGGGCTGTTTTCAATCTCTACCTAATCAACCTCACCTTCTTCAAGGATTCCATGACCAAATCAGGACCTAGCAAAGCCATTTCCCCAACTTTAAACCACCCAACAGGGGATTTACAATGCCTACCATAAAGAGCTTCAAAAGGAGCTATACCAATGCTTGAGTGGTAGCTATTGTTGTAAGCAAATTCATTGAGTGGAATATGTTCATCCCAACTACCCTTAAGCTCTAAAACACAATCTCTAAGAATATCCTCAAGAGTTTAGATAGTCCTCTCGGCTTGTCCATCTATTTAAGGATGAAAAGTCATGCTAAGCTTAACATTGGTACCAAGACCTCTTTGGAAGGACCTCCAAAAATGAGAAGTGAATTAAGCACTATGATCCGAAATGATAGACAAGGGCACCCCATACAATCTAACCAACTCATGAATGTACAATTTGGCATAATCTTTGACACCATAAGTTGTTTTGACTAGTAAGAAGTAAGCCAACTTTGTCATTCTATCCACAACAACCCAAATAAAGTCAAAATGTTTCCTAGTCTTAGGCAACCCAACCACAAAATTCATGTTGATTTCCTCCCACTTCCAAGTAGGAATCTTGGGCTAGGCCACCCGGCCTTTGATGTTCGGCTTTCACTTGTTGGCAATTATGATAATTAGAATACAAACTTAGCAATATCTCTCTTCATACCAGACCACCAAATTACCTCTCTCAAGTCTCTATACATTTTTGTAGAACTGGAGTGAATGAAATAGGATGAATTATGGGCCTTCTTTAAGATTATTTTCTAAAGTCATCCACATTTGGGACACACAATCTACCTTGGTACCTAAAGGCACCATGTCCCCCTTGAGAGAAAATCTCCACTTTACCATCTCTCACCAAGGCCTTCAACTCTAACAAGGTGGGGTCAAGATCTTGTTTTACCTTTACCTCTTCAATCATAAAAGACTTAGAACCATCAATAACCACTATACCACCACTATCAACCTCATAAACCTAACCCCTAATCTAGGCAACCGATGAAGCTCTGTAGCCACCTCTTTACCACCATCATCAACGTGAGCTAGATTATCCATAGACACCCTACTTAGAACATCGGCCACAACATTAGCTTTGTCGGGGTGATAATGCACACTTATATCATAATCCTTAAAGAGCTCTAGCCACCTTCTTTGTCTCAAGTTAAGATATTTTGGGTGAACACATATTTGAGACTTTTATGGGCGTAAACACATCAACATGAACCCCATACAAGTACTGACACCAAATTTTTAAAGCAAATACCATGGCCGCCAATTCAAGATCATGGGTGGGATAATTCTTCTTATGCATCTTAAGTTGCCTAGAGACATATGCTATGACCTTACAACTTTGCATCAAAACACATCCCAAACCATTTCTTGAGGCATCACAATATATAACAAACCCTTCCAACCTCTCTGGTAGAGACAAGATAGGAGTATAGACATGCTTATCTTCCAAAATTTGGAAACTCTTTTCATACTCATTGGTCCACACGAATTTCGCCTTCTTATTGGTTAACATATTCAAGGGAGAAGCAATTGTCACGACCCAAGCCTAGGGCCTAGACGTGACACGGAGAATTGGGAACTCAAAGGAACACCAAACAAGCCTCTTAACTTATCATTACACATCATCGATCGAGGAAGAATATTAAAGACATAAAGGGTAAGAATATGTCAAATGAATGAAGGGGCAATCTTGATAACATCTGAGAGACAAAGAGTCAAAGCTCATATCACAGATACATAACATGTCCAATAAACACCTCTACTACATAGGTAAGAGCGGGGTCCAAGATAAAGCAGCTAAGCTCACCCTCATAGTCAAAATAGAATATAAGGAAGAGTCTCAATACATAATAAGAGAAACATAGATAAACATCCCCGGAATGGAGGACTCACCAACTAGCTTGAGTAGTACCAAACTTGCCATGTGGAGGATGAAGATGATCAACTTGGGCATCGGGTCCTATATTGTGATATCATGTAGGCAAGAGTATATGTTAGTACATTTGAATGTACTAAGTATGTGGGATACAATGCAATAAGACATAGGCATCACAATCAAAATACATAACAATAGGCAATAGGCATAATATAACAATATGACATGTATGATCAATGCTTAAGTAAAACATGCTTAAGTAACTCATGCATATAAAGGATATCGTATGTGTAGAAGATACCAAGCAAGATTTTCAAAGTACAAACCCCTTGGTTGGTTGATGATGATGCCAACCCATCACCCTGATGGTGAGGTACAAACCCCTCACTAGGTTTATGAGTACAAACCCCTTGGTTGGTTGATGATGATGCCACCCAATCACCCTGATGGTGAGGTACAAACCTCTTACTAGGTTGATAAGTACAGACCCTCATCTAGTTTATCAAGGCACTAGCTCCTTTATTGACTATCAAGGTACTAACCCCCTGACAAGGTTATCCGAGCTCTTAGCCCCCCGGATTGGGCATGGTGTAATGCAACACTTTGTATAGAATATATAATATACACAAGTTCATTCCATCATCATAACATCATTTATATCATATCTCATGCCGTGGATCTTTAGTTCCTCAAGAAACCACATTCGGACATTTTATCAAGCACTTAGAGGGTGTGTAGTGCTAGTGTAAAATTATGCAATTCAAGAGTAAAATCATGCTAGTAAATTCAATGTAAAATCTTCAATAGGTACATGCTAACACCATTAATCAGTAAACATCAAAACTCTTCACTGATCCTTTCAATTTATCTTAGATTCATAGCTCAAAACATGGTAAAATAGTAACAATTTCATATGCTCACACATAGTGTGCAGTGATTTTCATAATAATCAAGACCCATGAATAAATCACCTTTAAATCATGCAAGTTGTAAGAAAAGAAAGCTTGGGCATCATGGGGGAAAGGAACCCATGAAAGAAACCCATATGCCTTAGCTTTGGAGAGACTCTTGGTGAAAATTGAAAATGGAGGCTTGAAACTTGAAGGAAATCTTTAGATCGGGAAGAGGTTTTGAGACTTGAATTTAGGAGTGAAAAATATGGCTAAGTCTTTTAGTGAGTATTGGGAAATTTTAGAATGAAATGAGGGTGAAATATGGCTAAGCATAGGTAAATACACATTTGGGAACACTTAGGCTAAAGCTTAAAAGTCTTGGATCAAAGTCAAAACTAGTATAATTTTAACACTAGTGCTCACCCTCGGTGAGTCGCACTAGGGGTGCAAAAAGCTCACTGGAATTTGACATTTTGAAAATTGAAATTACTTATCATTTTCTCTATGGGTTAGACTCTTGTTCCTCTAATTTTAAGCCCCTGAACAAGAATATGAAGTCGAATTTTTGATATCACACATGAATTTTGAGATATATGAAAATTACGATTTTAGATACTTCTGAGGCACATTTTCGGGCACTTTTTAGGGTTGTTTCAATATGTACCCCTTGGAAACATTCATCCCCAAATACAAAAGAGACGTACAAGACAAGAGTGATCATAAAACAAATAATCCCCAACAAGAATGCAACATTCAATTTTAAGCAACATTTCAAAATCTCAACATAAGTGTAAAATCATCATAAACTTGCCAACTTAAACATGAATGCATATGAATGACATAGAGGCTGAAATATAGATTTGAAATCACATAGGGGACTTATAATTAGTACCTTAGGCTTGAGTGGAGTGGAAAAGATAAGGATACCGCTTTTGCATGTCCGTTTCGGCCTCTCATGTAATACTTTTGACTTGTTGGTTCATCCAAAGGATCTTAACTGATGCCACCTCCTTTTTCCTCAATCTCTTCACTTGCCTATACAAAATCTGAACTGGAACCTTCTCATAAGTCAAGTTATCCTCAACAACCCCCACAAAATCAAGAGGCACAATAACATTAGGATCACTCACACATTTCCTCAACATAGAGACATGGAACACTGGGTGAACCAAATCGATTTCACTAGGCAGCTTCAACTCATAAGCTACCTTGACAACCTTCCTCATGACCTCATAAGGACCAACATATCTTGGTCTCAACTTGCCCTTTTTACCAAAATGGACAACATCCTTCATGGGTGGTAAACTTGATCACTAGCTTTGAATTCAAGGTCTCTTCTTATCATGTCGGCATATGATTTTTGACAACTTTGGGCCATATTTAACCTTTCTCTAATCATCCTAACCTTCGCAAGAGCCTACATAGCTAGATCTTGTCCCAACAAAGCTATCTCACCAACCTCAGACCACCCAACAGGTGATCTACAATGCCTACCACAAAGAGCCTCAAATGGAGCTGTACCAATGCTAGAATGATAGCTATTATTGTAGGAAAACTCAATCAATGGAAGATGATCATCCCAACTACCTTTAACCTCCAACACACATGCTCTAAGCATATCCTCAAGGGTTAGGATGGTCCTCTCGGCTTGGCCATCCGTTTGAGGGTGGAAGGCCATAGAAAGCTTAACTCTAGTACCAAGACCCCTTTGGAAAGATCTCCAAAAATATGAAGTAAATTATGCCCCATGATCCAATATGATGGACAATGGAACCCCATCCAACCTTACAAAGTTAATATATCACCTTGCATAATCTTAAGCCCCATATATGGTCTTAACCAGCAGAATATGAGTCGACGTTTTTATTCTATCAACCACAATCTAAGTGGAATCAAAACTCTTTCTAGTCTTGGGCTGTCCAATCGCAAAATCCATATTTATCTCTTCCCACATCCAAGTAGGAACCTCAATTTCTTGGGTTAGGCCACCCAACCTTTGATGTTCGATTTTGACTTGTTCACACATATGGCAACCAGAAATGAATTTGGCAATGTCCCTCTTCATGCCTCCCCACCAACACACATCCCTGAATTATGGGCCTCATCAAGGATTTTCTCAATCAAACCATCAACACAAGGCTCAAACAACCTACTTTGGTACCTAATGGTACTATCTCCCCCTTAGGAGAAAAACCTCTACTTTGCCCTTTTTCACCAAGGTCTTCAATTCAAGCAAGGAGGAGGCAAGATCTTGTTTTGCTATCAGCTCATTAACCAATGAAGACAGACCCATCAACACCACCACCACCATCATCACCAACCTCTTCTATCCAAACCCCCAATCTAGATAATTGATGCACCTCCCTATCCATTTCCTTATCACCACCATCAACATGAGCTAGGATACCCATAGACACACTACTCAAAGCATCTGCCACAATATTTGCCTTACCCAAATGATAATGCATACTCATATCATAGTCTTTGAGAAGTTCTAACCATCTTCTTTGCCTCAAGTTGAGATCTTTTTGAGTGAAGACATACTGGAGGCTCTTATGATTAGTGAACACATCAAGATGTACCCTATACAAGTAGTAACGCCAAATCTTTAGTGCAAACACAATGGCCGCTAACTCTATATCATGGGTAGGATAGTTTTTCCTTTCATGTACCTTGAGTTGTCTAGAAGCATAAGCTATAACCATACATTTTGCATCAACACACAAACCAACCCAACCCGGGAAGCATCATAATACACCACAAATCCCTCAAGCCAATCCGGTAGTGACAATGTAAGAGCGGACAAAAGCTTATCTTTCAATGTTTGGAAGCTCCTCCCCCACTCATCGGTCCATACAAACTTAACCTTCTTTTGAGTCAATTTTCTCATAAGGAAAGCAATGGAAGAGAACCCATTCACAAACCTTCTATAATAATCAGCTAGGACCAAGAAGCTCCTACTATCCCATAGGGTCAATGGTCTAGGCCAATTTCTAATCATATCAATCTTCTTAGGATCTATCTTAATACCATCCCCTGACACCACATGACCCAAGAATGCAACCTCGTCCAACCAAATTTCACACTTTTCATACTTGGCATACAATTTCTCCTCCCCTGGTCTTTGCAGCACAACCCTCAAATGACCCATATACTCCTCGCTCCTATGTGAATAGATCAAAATATCATCAATGAAGACCACAACAAAGTGATCAAGGTAGGGTTTGAAGACCCTATTCATTAGGTCCATAAAGATGGCCGGTGCATTGGTCAACCCAAAAGACATACAACAAACTCATAATGCCCATATCTAGTCTGAAAGGTCATCATACGAATATCACACTCCCTTACTCCTTCACTTGATGATACCCAGACCGAAAATCAATCTTAGAGAAAATAGCTATCCCCTTACAATTGGTCAAATAAATAATCAATTCTTGGAAGAGGATACCTATTCTTTATAGTGACCCTATTGATTTGTCGGTAGTCAATACACATCCTAAGGGACCCATCCTTCTTTTTCACAAACAATATATGAAAAACCCAAGGTGATTGGCTAGGTTTAATAAATCCCTTATCTAATATGTTTAAAAACAGTCGCGCTATGTTTTTAAACATAGGGGTCAGGCTGTGCACATTCGACCCCCCCTTACCCCGCAATATGCGGGAGCCTTTGAGGCATTGGGGTAATGTTGTTGTTGTTGTTGTTGTTTAATAAGTCCTTCAATTGTTCTTTCAACTTTGCTGGGGCCATACAGTAAGGGAGAATAGAAATGGATTGAGTATTTGGGAGGAGGTCTATGACAAAGTTTATTTCCCTGTCGGGAGGAACACTACGAAGGTCATTTGGGAAGACATCAAGAAACTCATTTACAACTAGAACCGACTCTATGGGAAGGACTTTCGACTCCATATCCCTAACCTTCACAAGATGGTAAAGTCATCCCTTAGAGATCAACTTACAGGCTTTAATGCAAGAGATGAATCGACCCTTGACCACCACATCTTGACTTTTCCACTCAAGGACGAGTTCATTTGGAAATTAAAATTTGACCCTATGGGTTCTACAATCAAAAGAAACATAGTATGCATGCCATCCCAAGAATGATATCAAAATAGACCATGTCTAACTCAACAAGATCACAAGGCAACACTTTATGCAAGATGCAAATAAGACAACTTCTATAAACTTTCTTAGAAACAATAGATGCACGAATAGGAGAAACACTTCGTATGACTCATGAAAGAACACAGGGTCAACATGGAACTTTTTAGCAATAAAAGGGGTAACAAAGAAAAGAGTGGTAACCGGATCAATCAAAACATATACATCAAAGTCAAAGATTTTCAACATACTAGTAACAATGTTGAGAACCTCACCAACCCTTTGCCTCTCATGTAAAGCATAAAAACTGATTGTGCCTTGGGGCACCATCTTGATGACCAACCACATTTGCACCCCGGCCCTTGCCACAATTTCTAAGACAGTCCACCCTTTTGTGACCAAGCTCCCCACATTCAAAGCATGCATTAGAACCCTCCAAACATGAGCCCCTATGACTCTTTCCACGTTTAGGACACACATCAATGGGAGCCACACCACCAACACCTTAAGGCCTAGGGAAGTCATTGGCAAACCCCCTATTAGTAGCATGAGAAGATCCTTGGCCTTGATGGAACCGACCACCCCTTTGGAACTTACCCTCAAAACAGGCCCTCTTGGCCTCATGACCCCTTCTCTTCCTCAACTTTTCTTCCTCTATTTATTTGGCATATATCATTAATCAGGATAAGTCCATGTCACTATTTGGCAATGTAGACCGGCATTCTTCACTCACTAAGTTGGAGACCCTCATCACAAACTTGTTTATCCTAGATCTAGGATCGACCACCAAATGAGGAGCATACTTTGAAAGTTGATTGAACTTGAGGGTATAGTCCCTCATGCTCATGGAACTTTGTTTCATATTCATAAACTCTACCAACTTGGCTTCCCTAAGCTTAAGAGGGAAGAACCGATTAAGAAAAACCAAATTGAACTCCTCCTAAAGCACCACATTACCATTTCCATTCTCTCTCTTACATTGGTCATACCATATTTGGGCTACCCTTTTTGTTGCTATTCCGCCAACTCCGCCTTTTCATTCGGCCCAACACCCATGATATTCAAGATCTTGTAGACCTCATCAATGAACTCTTGTGGATCTTCATCTACCTTTGACCCATGGAACACTGGAGGATTCATCCTCACGAAGTCCCTTACCATAGCTTCTAGGGTATAGCATGAGGGGCTTGGGCCCCTTGGTTGACTTGATTGGCCACAACTTGGGCAAGCATAGTGAGAGCATCCTGGAGCTCACCATTAGTAGGTTGCTCCTCGGGAGTTCGGGCCCTTGTTTCTTGAGTACTAGGCATGATCTAGCATAGCAAAGAATAATATTAGCAGGAAAAACTTACCATAACTCTATAACATGACTTAGAACATGAAGAAGGAAAACATTTCCTAAAATACCTCATAGCCTCCTATTCGTAGTCATGGCGCACTTCCAACTATGAATAAGACTCTAATCGACATGGTGTGTTGGACTCCGAGGATCTATCAATCTAGTGCTCTGATACCAAGTTTCTCATGACCCAAGCCTAGGGCCTAAACGTGACACAGTGAATGGGAAACCCGAAAGAACCCCAAACAAGCCTCTTAACTTATCATTACACATCATCGGTCGCGAAAGCATATTAAAGACATAAAGGGTAAGAACAGGGGCAAAGGGACTAATGGGAAAGCTTGCATGATATCATAATTGAGAGGCAAAGAGTCAAAGCTCATATCATAGATACATAGCATGTCCAACAAATACTTCTACTACATAGGTAAGAGCGGGGGCCAAGACAAAACAATTGGGCTCACCCTCATAGTCAAAATAGAACATAAAGAAGAGTGGCTCAATACATAATAAGAAAAACATATATAGACATCCTCGGAATGGAGGACTCACCAACTAGCTTGAGTAGTATCGAACTTGCCACGTGGAGGAGGTGGATGATCAACTCGAGCACCGGGTCCTACATGGTGACTCATGTAGGGCAAGAGTATGTGTTAATACGTTTGAATGTACTAAGTGTATGGGATGCAATGCAACAAGACATAGGCATCATAATCAAAATGCATAACAATAGGCGATAGGCATAATATAACAATATGGCATGTATGATCAACGTATCATAAAAATGGTCTTTTTAAAGAAAAATTTAGTTTAAAACTTAATTAATCTAACAAAAAACCAATTTTTTCAAAAAAATAAGAAAACAGAGTCGCCCCTTAATTTTTTTATGAATTAAGAAAACTTAAAATAATTTAAAAACCCTAACAGAAAAAGTTTTAAAATTTCAGAGAAATTGGTAAGGGTTCTTATTACTATTTTAAGAAGGTATTAGCACTTAAAATAGCCACTAACATGCGGTTATCCGTCGATTTGAAAATTATTTGGCTAACTTTTGAAAAGATCAATGTATAAAATAAAACATGAAAAAATCTTAGTAAAGAATTTTCACAAACATATTTGAAGTATTGAAAAGACTTAGAAATGCATTCTTCAAATTAAAAATCACAAAAATCAATTTTTGGCTAACACAAATGATTTGACTTTTGGGGATTTTAATTAGATTAAAACTAAATAAATAAACTATTAGAGTTAGAATTAGGCAATAACAAATAAATACAATAATCAAGTAAAAAGGGCAGAATATAATTCACTTGGGCTTGGGAGACCCAAATTCCCTGTCCTAACTTCTAATTAATAATTGGCCTATCTGGTCCATAAAATGTAGCCCAACTATTGCTGTTCTAAAACTTAGGCTTTGTCCCCTTTGCCCAACAAAGTGTTGCTGAGACAATAGGCTCTTAAGCTCTTTCCACCCTTGTATATCAGAAAGGTATATACATTGTATATTAGTCTATATACCCTCTCTTCCACCTGTATTTCAAACATTTCAGCCATCTTGAACCATTCCTGCTGAAGACTCAATTTTTCTGCCTATTTTTAATATCACATCATTATATACACGATGTATATCAATGTATATGGTGATGTTTCAGCGCCCAAAAATCAGTAACACAACTTCTCTATCACACAAAAACGACCTGAGGCCGACCCTAGATATAAGGATGGAATCCAACATGGACTCGGATTGATGTCACCATAAAAAAAAACACAAATTAATATTGTTCATTATTTCTGGTAATTGATATCAACAACAGTCAAGAAACAAGGCAACAAGCATCATTTCTAGTAATTATTATCCACAATAGTCAAGAAACAAGGGGAATAAGTGTTAAAAAATTCAACAAACAAGGTTTATATAACTCGATAATACTCAAACCATATCTTTGCTAAGCATATTTGCTGGTGATAAACAAGAGAATGAGAGAATTCGAAGTCAATTAAACACAACAAGAATCAAACAAAAATATTAACGAAACATTGCCTAATGACTAGAGCATGACTCTATAACTTTAGAAAAAAAAATCTTAATTACCAACCACAGTATCAACCAATCATAGCACAATAACTTTAGCTAAGTTAGGATTAACACTCATATCCGAACAGAACGTAGAGGAACAAGACTAAAAGTATTACCTTTTTAGGGGCAATGAACAGGACAAGATGAGTTGAGAAAATGATTTCCTACCACGAGCTTGACAAAATAGAAGAATGAAACTCAGTTTCTGGTTTGCTAATATGAGTTCTGGAACTAGGCAAAAGAAAAAAAATTTGAGGAAGCCAACCAAAAATCCTCCCTTTTCACAGATTTAAGAGGGGATATTTATAGAGAAAATTGAGGTCGAAAAAATTGGGGAAAACTTGGATTTGAATTCTAAATTCAAAAATTCAAATGTTGGAGATTGTCGATTTTGTCCCTTTAGTGTTCTTGTTTTATTGTTTTTAGAGAAAGGAGAATGGTTGGTGTAGTTGTTATTCTTGTTTTGTAGAAGAAAGAAATGGAAAAGAGGGTATGTGGGTCCCACAAAGAAAAAAGAAAGTCAAAAAAGAGGAAAGAAAAAAGTTAAAGAAAAAGTAAAGGAAAAAGGAAAAAGGAAAAAGGAAGGGACATATTGGGTCAGGAAAATGTGGAGTTGAATGTAAATACACGATGAATTAAATTAGATCAATTAATGAGCTTCTTGAAATATCAAAGTGAAATAATTAATTTTAAAATAATTTATAATTAAATCAAGATAATTTACAAGAAAATAAAATCCTTTTTTAAGAATGATTTTTGAAGAAATATAATTCTAAAATAGCTTAAAATATATGTTTTTTCAAAGATAATTATTTCACATTATTAAAAATTGAAGAAGCTCAATAATTAATTTATAATGTGGAGGGTCAAAATTGGGTGTCAACAATCAATGCTTAAGTAAAACACGCTTAAGTAACTCATTCTTATATAGGATATCGTATGTGTAGAAAAGATCAATCAAGATTTCTAAAGTACAAACCCCTTGGTTGGTTAATGATGATGCCACCCGATCACCCTTGTGTTGAGGTACAAACCCCTCACTAGGTTGATCAGTGCAAAGCCCTTGGTTGGTTGATGATGATGCCACCCAATCACCTTGGTGGTGAGGTACAAGCTCCTCACTAGGTTGATGAGTACAAACCCCCATCTAGGCTATCAAGGCACTAACCTCTTGATTGGCTATCAAGGTACTAACCCCCGCGACAAGGTTATCCGGGCTCTTAGTCCACCCTAATCGGGTATGGTCTAATGAAATACTTTATATAGAATATATCATATAAATAAGTTCATTCCATCATCATAACATCAATCATATCATATCTCATGCATTGGACTTTCAATTCCTCAAGAAACCATATTTGGACATTTTATCAAACACTTAGAGTGTGTGTAGTGCTAGTGTAAAACCATGCAATTCAAGAGTGAAATCATGCTAGTAAATTCAACATAAAAGCTTCATTAGATACTCGGTAACATCGCCAAGCGATAAACATCAAAACCCTTCACCAATCCATTCAATAGATCTTAGATTCACAACTTAAAACATGGTAAAATAGTCACAATTTCATATGCTTAAACATAGTGTGCAATGATTTTCATAATAATCAAGACCCATGAATAAATCACCTTTAAATCATGCAATTTGTAAGAAAAGGAAATCTGGGCATCATGAGTAAAAGGAACCAATGAAAGAAACCTACATACCTTAACTTTGGAGAGACTCTTGGTGAAGATTGAAAATGGAGGCTTGAAGCTTGAAGGAAATCCTTAGATCCGAAAAAGGTTTTGAGACTTGAATTTAGGAGTGAAAAATATGACTAAGTATTTTAGTGAGTATTGAGGAATGTTTAGGATGATATGAGGGTGAAATATGACTAAGTATAGGTAAATACATATTTGGGAACACTTATTAGGATGATATGATTGTGAAATATGGCTAAGTATAGGTAAATACATGTTTGGGAACACTTAGGCCCAAGACTTAAAAGTCTTAGGCCAAAGTCAAAATTGCCAGAATTTTAACACTAGTATGCACCCTTGGCGCATCGCCCCAGGGGTGCAAAAAGCTTACTGGAATTTGACATTTGGAAAATTGAAATCGCTAATCATTTGTGCTAAAATCAGGGTTATATCCTTTTCCCCCTAATTTTGACCCTCTGAATATGAATATGAACTCGAATTTTTAATGTCATGCATGGATTTTGAGATATATGGAAATTATGATTCCAGACACTTCCAAAGCACATTTTCAAGCATATTTTGGGATCATTTTATCAATAGAAGAGAAACCATTTCAAATCTTCTAATCACGTCTGTCTTCTTAGGATTCACCTTAATGCCATCACTCGATACCACATACCTTAGAAAAGAAACCTCTTTCAACCAAAACTCACATTTTTTCATATTTTCCATTCAACCTCTCCTCCCTCAAGATTTGTAACACCACCCTCAAGTGATCCAGATGCTCCTTCTCACTATGGGTATAAATCAAGATATTATCAATAAAAACTACCACAAACAAGTCAAGGTAGGTTTTAAAGACCCTATTCATAAGATCCATAAATATATCTGGTGCATTAGTCAATCCAAAGGACATAACCACAAACTCAAAGTGCTCATACCTAGTCCAAAAAATCGTCTTAGTAATGTGACACTCCCTCACTTTCACTTGGTGATACCTGGACCAAAGATCAATCTTAGAAAAGTGACTAGCCCCTTGAAGTTGATAAAAAAGATCTTCAATCCTTGGTAGAGGGTACTTATTCTTTATGGTGACTCTATTAAGTTGTCGGAAATCAATGCGCATTCTAAAAGAATCATCCCTTTTCTTCACAAACAACACCAGTGCGTCCTAAGGTGACTTACTAGGCATTATAAAACCCTTCTCCAATAAGTACCTCAATTGCTTCTTCAACTCCTTTGACTCCACCGGGGCTATGAAGTAAGGGGAATAAAAATGGGTTGAGTATCGGGAAGAAGGTCTATTCCAAAGTCTATTTCCCTTTGGGGAGGAACACTGGGAAGCTTATTGGGAAAGATATCAAGAAACTCATTAACCACCGGAACTGGCTCAATAGGAAGGACTTTGGACTTAACATCCCTAACCCTAACAAGATGATAGAGACAACCCTTAGAAATCAACTTTTGGGCTTTAAGGCAATAAATGAATCTACCCTTGACCACCACATTACAATTCTCCCACTGAAGGACAAGTTCATTAGGGAATTGGAATTTCACCCTACAGGTTCTACAATCAATAGAAGCATAATATGCATGCAACCAATCCATCCCAAGAATAACATCAAAATCCGCTATATCTAACATAACAAAATCACAAGGCAAGATTTGATGCAAAATGAATACAGGACAATTCTATAGACTCTTTTAGCAATAATAGGCTCACCAAAGGGGGTAGACACTCCATAAGGTTAACACAACCATTCAGGACTAACAAGAAGCTTTTTGACAACAAATGGAGTAATAAAAGAAAGAGTGGCACCCGGGTCTATCAATGCATACACATCAAAAATCAAAAACCTTTAATGTACCAGTGAACCACTACACCAAGTCTAGTAACCCCTAGCGGGGTATGGTTGAGGATATCAATGATCATCCCCATGATTCTTAGCAACCCATGGATAATTAAAAATCTTCTGGCCCCTTTTGCCACACCAACAACATGCACCTTGTTCCTCCAACATGTGCCGCTATGATTTTTCCCATATGTTAGGCACCTAGGATGGGTCACTCTACCCTTGCTACTAGGCTAAGCATACAGAAGCCTACCTTGAAGTTGCGCCATTCTTCTCCCTTTCTTGGAGGCCATGGGGTAATCCCTCATTTTATGCCTAACACCGCCACACTTGAAATAACCCTCAATTCTCGCCAAGTACTCCCCTTGATTTTTCTTTCCACGCTCTTAACAAGTGGCAAAAGGGATCCTTTTCTCTTTGTACTTGGAAACCGGTAGACCAGTAGAAGATAAGGCACCACCAACTTGGGCCCTATTAGCCTCCCTCTCCTTATTTTTACCCTTTGAAGTCTCAGGAGCATCCAATTGTTGATTGAGTTGAGCGGTTACAACCTTGGCCAATAGCCAAGAGCATTACGAACCTCCGTACTTGACATGTCATCGTTGGGAAGTCGACCCTTAAGTGAGGGATGGTCACCACCTTATTCACCACCTTGAATATCTTGATACATGTTCTAAAATGTAATGATTAAGAATAAGAAATAAGCCTTAATAGACTTAACTCTATCGTATGATATAGATCACGAAGATGTGAAATATTTCCTAAAATGCCTCATAGCCTCTCATTTATAGTTGTGGCATACTTCACAACCATTAATAAGACTTTAATCGATGCGGTGTATTGGATTACGAGGACCATTAACAACCTAGTGCTCTGATACCAAGTTTGTCACGATCCAAGCGTAGGGACTAGACATGACATAGCGAATGGGAAACTCGAAGAAATCCCAAACAAACCTCTTAGTATATCAATTACATATCCTTGGTCGCGGAAGCATATTAACAACAAATAGATATATAAACAAGGGAAATGAAACTAAGGGAAGTCTTTGATAATCATAAAATACTCAAGAGTCAAGCTCAAAGCATAAATACATCAATTGTTCCAACACCACCTCTAACATAGATTGGAGCGGGTGCCAAGACACTTTCAGGGCTTATCCTCATAGTAATAAGAGATCAATATAGAGAAATAACAAAGGCAAGCGTAACATAGATAGCATCCTCGGACTAGAAGACTCTCTAAAACTTATCTCCAAAGCACCGAACTATCCATGTGGAGGATGATCAAGAGGTGCTCCGATCCCGATATGGTAATATCATGTAGGCATAAAATATGCGTTAGTACATTTGCATGTACTAACTATATAGGATGCAATGCAACAAGACATAAGCCAATATAGTCAAAATGCATAAGCATAAGCAATGGCTAAGTATAGTGTCAATATGGCTTGCTTGATTAATACTTGAAGTAAAATATATTTGTAAATCATATAACTTATATAAAATGTAATACATATGCAGGAAGAGACCATAATCATAGACCAAGCAAGTTATTACTTGGAATCTATGGCATGTCATCCCCTTGGAAGGTGATTAAGGTACCTAAACCCTCGACATGGTAGTACGAGCATGTCACCCCTGACAAGGTGGTCAAGGTATCTACCCCTCGACTTGGTAGTATGGGCATGCCACCCCTCGACAAGGTGATCAAGGTATCAACCCCTCGATATGATAGTATGGGCTTGTCACCCCCTGACAAGGTGGTCAAGATATCTACCCCTCAACATGGTAGTACAGGCATGTCACCCCTGATAAGGTGGTCAAGGCATGTTACCCCCTCAACAAGGTGATTGGGCATGTCATCCCCCAACAAAGTGTGGTCAACTTGCAACACTATAGATACTATTCATGAATTCAATACATACATACAATCCCTTAATCATCATAAAGTCGCTTGACTTATAAACCATGTAGTAGCCCATCATTACTTGAGAATACTTGTTAAGACATTTTATCGAACACTTGGTGGGTGTGTAATGCTAGCTCAAAATCATGCAATTTAAGAGTGAAATAATGTAAGAAATCTCAATGTAAGTCAACGTACCGATATAGTAAAACCCTCATGTAAGATAACTTGAAATCATTCATTAAATCTCATAATAGATCATAGTTTCATAGCTCAAAACATGCATAGTCATAATAGAAAAACCATCTCATAGTATAAGCTTGAAATAAGTAGACATGTGTTTCCAATCAACATTTCATAAAATCCCAACATAATTTATAGTCATAATCCATAATAAGTTATACCCATAAGTAATACAACTTGAAAACATGCAATTTTCATAAAGAGGAAGGTTGTACTCTATGACACCCTGTAACTTCATGCTCTTATATATCTATGTTTCAAGATTCATTTGCATAGGTGGGATGTTGATAAGGACATGAGAGACTTCTAGTACTTACACGAGTGCAAAACTTCTCTACGAGTTGAGTTTTGGATGTTAGTTCATATAAGGGTCAATTTTAAATGAGCATAACTTTTAGTATACTTAGAACTGGATGGACCATAATATCAAAGCACTTGGTTTCACCTTATTTAGAGTTTGGATGAAGAAGTTATGACCATTTCATAAGACCCTCTCGTGCAGTGAAGTCACACAAGCCCTTAGACAACCAGTGTGGCCCTTAACGGGCCGTTTGGGTCATTTAGGGCTGGAAAAATCCATTTTTGGCCTAAGTAAGTTTACACAACCATTAGCACAGGCTGTGTGGCTTGCCACTGACCGCGTGGATGGTCATAAGATGTGTTCAAAGGAGGCTTGATGGGCATAGGAGGAATTTTGATCAAGTGGAGTGCTATGGGCACCTTTGCTAGGTCGTAAAAAGGCAGACAACTTGTGAGACTCAGGCATGGAGTGGATGGACATATTTTCTTACCTAAGTGTGGTGCAACGGACAACTATATAGACCTTGGAGCACCACACAACCTATGAAGTGGCCCGTCAAAGTGATGCCGATGTTAACATTTTCTCAAGTGTTCCAGTTGCGACTTTAAGGCTAAGTCTTGTCTTACGGGCACTCCACATGACCCGTAGAGTGCCATGCATCTAGTCAAGCTTCCAGTGTGGCAACACTTTGCCAATTTTCCATCCATTCACTAATGGCATTTTCATAAATTTTAGTTACTCTAATGACCTTTTTAGACTTCTAATGCTATCTTAACCTCCCTAAAAGACCTAAACCCTATTCCAAAGTATCAAACTCATTACTCTCCTCTCAAATATACTCCAAATTCTCTCAATATCCTCCACCAAGTCCCCAATATAAATTCAAGGAAACCCAAGAACACATTTTGGATTCCAAGACCCACTTCCAAGCTTCCATTCTTTCCCAACTTAATTCCAAGAAATTCAAGATCTAAGGTATGTGGGTTTCAACTAATGGGTCCTTTCACCCTGGGTACCTAACTCTCCTATTACCTAAATTGTGTGATTCTAAGTTGATTTACTTATGGGTATTACATATTATGAATTTGACTATAGAACTATGTTGGGATTTCATAAACATGTGACTATCTAAGCATGTTTTGAGTTATGATTCTAAGATTCATTGTGGGATTTGATAAAGGATTTTGATGTATATTTCTTGAGGTGTTACCAAGTATTGATGAGTGGTTTTACATTAAATTTTTTTGGATGACTTCACTCTTATTTTGCATGATCTGACACTAGCATTACACACTCGCCAAGTATTTGATAAAATATCCGATTATAATTTTTTGAGGAATTGAAGGTCCAATGCATGTTTTATGAGTTGAATGACTTTCTGATGATGAAAGGAATATATGTATATATTCTCCTATATTGTGTTGGGAATTGACCTTGCCCAACTCAGATGGTTGTGAGCCTGGGTAACTATGTCGAGGGGTTTGTACCTTGATAACCATGCCGAAGGATTTGTACCTTGATAACCAGGATAAGGGTTTGGTACCTCAATCACCATGGTGGTAGGGTGAGATGCTCCACCAACCAATTGAGGGGTTGGTACCTCAATCACCATGGGTGCTAGGGTTAGACAATCCACTAACCAATTGAGGGGTTGGTACCTCAACAGACTATGAATTCTATAATGATAGTCTTTTCTTGAACATGTCTTATGTCCTATGTAAGCGTGATTTACTTCAAGCGTTTTCCATGCATGCCATACTGTTATATGCTACTCATTGCCTATGTTTATGCATTTCAATTATGTTGCTTATCTTTCATTGCATTACATCCTACACACTTAGTATATTCAAATATACTAACGCATACTCTATGACTACATAATGTCACCTTGCAGGAACCAGAGCTCCACTTGACCATCTTTCTCTACGTGGCTAGTACGATTTCTCTTAAGCTAGTTAGTGAGTCTTCCATTTTGGGGACAATGTCTATGATTCATGCTATGTAGTAATACTATCTTTCTTTTATGTATGTATTAACTATGAGGGTGAGCCCGGTTTCTTGTCTTGGCCCCTGCTCCTATCTAAGTTTTAGACGTGTTGTTGGACATGTTATGTATTGAACCTTGACTCTCTTGTTTTGATGTTTATGTTATGAAAGTTTTCCTTTATCTCTTTGCCCTTATTTCTAATCTAATTATGTTATTTAATTGCTTTTGCGACCAATGATGTGTAATGATATGTTAAGAGGCTTTTTTGGGGTCCCTTCGGGTTCCTTATTCGTCATGTCACGTCTAAGGCCTAGGCTTGGGTCATGACAGACTCCATGGGTAAAAGGACCCAATGAATGAAACCCACATACCTTGAGTTTGGGTTTTCCTTGATCTAAACTTAAATGAGACTTAAAGCTTGAATGGAGTTCTTGAGATATGGAATTAAACTTGAGACACTTGAATTTGGATGAGAATTTTGATGAAATGATTAAGAGGTTTTAGAGAGGTTTTTTGAGTGATATAGTGTTGAAAAATGGCTAAGTATAGGTGTTTTTATAATAAATAGGCATGAGGCCAAGACCCCAATGTCTTAGAATGAAATAGGAAAATTAAGGAAATGCAAACACACCTCCGCGATGGGTCCATGTTGAAGAGGCATCACAGACCCTTACTCTTTTTTAAAATTTTGGCAAAAATTATTTTTTGCTACGAGTCTTCTAAAATTGGGATATACCCATTTCCCACTCAACTTTCCTGTCACGCCCCAAAGTCCTATAGGGTAGACTGGCACGCATTGCCGATAAGGCTCGGGAGAACCAACCTGTAACTATATGCTTTTTATACATATTATAAGGGGTTTCTACGTTTGACATGCCTTTAAGAAGATAAACAGTGATAACAAGACAAAAGAAAATACATATGACTAGGCCATTGGGGCTATGGTATTTAAAATACGAGACTTGAGCAAACTTTACTTTACATAGTCTACAAAGCCTCTAAATAAAGAAAACATCTGATAGGGTCAAGAGAAGCCCCGCCTCAACAACCTATGTAATAAAAACATGTAAGCTCTAGACATGTACAAAGCCCCAAAGCAACCTAGAGCTTGGTGATAGCAGTTGAATATCCTGTACTCCTACTGGGGAGATCTACTAGCACCTGTACCTGCAGTCTGAAATGCAGGTCCCCCATAAGGGACGTCAGTACAGGATAATGCACTAAGTATGTAAGGCAAGAAATACTGTATATGATATAATAACTAAAGTGAATTTGTACACTGTGTAGCATAAAAGACCACCTTTAGTTATACAGTGGGATCGTGTACTTTATTTGCTTTATATTTCTTTACCTTTACTATAGAATCTATACTATAAAATCTCCACACAATCGTAATACAAATGACCAACTGATTAGTGGTGAATTGTATCGGGCTTGTCCCTCGCTAGGTTCTTCCTTAGCCCATGGGGCTACCCCCCATAATAAGATGTTTCCCTGGATAGGTGATTCTTCCACCACTTGGGATATTGAGATTGTACCTTTACTAGGTTCTTCCATAACCCCCTCAGGCTACCACCCGTGATAGGATCGTCCCGGCTAGGTGCTACTTCCACCCCCTTGGGCTACCACCTATCAAAATTGTATACTTTATATTTCAATTACCTTTGAGATGGTTCTTTTGGTGGTCACAATATTGGAGCTGTAGGACTGTATATGTAGCATGTGACAT
>JAOTQJ010000111.1:15453772-15466339 GCA_025642045.1 Solanum sejunctum | reverse complement strand
TAAAGATTCAGTATAAGCGGTTGTCGCGGTGTCCTATCGGCACCATTCACGGCCCCGGGGTTGGGTCGTGACACCTTAGCCCCTGGATCGGTGCACAAGTAAAAAAGAACAAAAAATAAGGGCCTTTGGAAACTTAAATACATTGATAACTTATATAATATAAATTATATACATAGATGATGTTATGTATTAATAAACAACTAAAAATTCTTGAAAGATATCAACCATGTTATGCATCTTATTATAACGATTAGAAAAAAATGTGATTTTTCTTTCTGCGTCAAGTTTCTTCTCTTTGTCTCTTCACATGTTCATTGTCAAGTTACAAAGTGACAAGAAGTGTCACGTTATAAAGGACATAATTGTAATAACCTTATATTTTTTAATTAAGGGTTAATTGATAATTATAGTCATTTATAATTTTTTTATTTTTTTTTAAAAAGAGTAGCCCAGCCCTAAAAAAGTAGTGATATGCAGCAAAAAAAATATAAATCTATGCACAGAACAGAGAGAACAAAAGTTAGTTCTTTCGTTCTTTACTCTTCGAAGAAAACACACAACTCACAAGGTGATTCAGGAAATTCTTTCATAGAATTGACTTGGTGTTTGAACCACAGTTTTGGGTGAGTAAGTGCAGGTATTTTCTTGTTGTTGTATGCTCTTATTAGTTGAAAATCTATTTACTAGAATTTTCACCAATTAGGTTTAACAATGAGATTAAGAATACCTATACTTTTAATTTATAGTCTAAGGTATTGGGAATTAGGGTTTAACCCTAAACTTGAAGACTAGGAATATTGAGACTTGAGTTTGGCCAACACAATTGATATCAATAATCAATATTTTTTTCATAGATTGAGAAGAGCAGGGGCTATTTTGATGGGTGTTCTACACATGCAAGGTTGTGGAACTTGTCATTAATAAGGTAAGTGAGAATTTAAGCTTTAGTGCTTACTTTTCAAACATACTTTGAAAAATATTTTTCTTTGTCTGATATATGTGTTGGGATAAGCATGTGCTTGATAGAGTTGATATTTCTTGTTAAACCCTTGATATGCTATTTTTGAGAAGAATATCCAATATTTTCATGAGTTATATGCGGTGTGATGCTGAATACCCTTTTTTACTATTGTGATGTGACTACTAGGGGCATACTTAGCTGCTGCAATATGTTAGGGGCATATCCATGCTGCCATAATATGTTAGGAGCTTTGTACACGCTGCCATAGTACATTTTTAGATTATTATACATGCTTCCATAGACTTGTTGGAGCGATGGGTTGATCTCCTTCGCTGTCGTTTATGACAAGTTTTAAGTGAGGATTGAACTGAGATATGTTGTGACGCTTTTGAACATTTGTTTAAACTTACTGAGCTTATTATAAAGTATATTCTTAAATATATTATTTATGTATATCCGTTGCGCAGATGTATTCTATAACTCTTGTTCCAGGGGTATTAGAGTAGCGAGTCGAGAATCTTATTGGGTTATATTTATATATATCTAACTCTTACTTGCATGTCAATGTAGATACTATTGCAGAGGGCGAGACTTATAGTTGACGAGTTTGTTTTCGTATACCCTATTGTTGAGATGAGACTTCGCATTGTTCGTGGAGGGTACTACTTTAGCTTTATCTAGTATAGTTTATGTTTTTATTTTTTGGGGGTTTGTATGCGTAATAGTTAAACTCATATCACTCTATTAGATGCTCCATGATTTTATTATGGGATTTGGGCTAGAGATATTTCTGTTAAGTGATCCTTTTCTTTTCATAATTTGATACACGATTTTGGTTTGCTAGTTCCTATATTGTTATGAGTATTGATGAGTTTTGGAGTTGCACATATTATATTCTTAGTGCTTGGATAGTTTGGATGTGTAGGAATATTTGGTTCTCCCGACAAATGTGTGGCGGGTGCTAGTCACATCTAGGGGGTATTTTGGGATGTGACAATAATCATAAAATTTATTTAACTTGAATCAAGTGCATATATTGTTACCTTTTTGTAAGTTGTCTTCTATTTTAATTTTTATTTTCCTTCTTTTGATCTCTTCCTAGTGAGGAATGAAATTCGCAAAACTCATGCTTCAATAGCCAATAAGACAAGCCTTCCTCTTTTCAGCTTCAAACAATCTCATCCTCTTCTTCTCAGCGGTTGCATGCATTTGGTATAATATAACACGCACTTGCTCTCACGATTCATTCAACATAGTAATGATTGAGATATCCTCTCCCTTGTTGTGGCCTCCATTGGTGATTAGCTATTAGGAGAAGCACTATGTTTACCTCAGCTTGTTGAATATGTAACTCCCTCTTTGTTCCTACTTCAGCTTGTTCCTGTCTGAAACGTATTTTGCTCCAACGTTAGTTGCCTGCCTCAACTTATCTAATTTTGCTAAACGTCACAAAATCTCCCAACAATCCACATCCATTGGCTTTCTAAGGATTGTCTTTCATAGTTTTTCCATATCAATCTAGTTTAATGCAATGCTACAATATGAGAGAAATCTTTAGAATCCAAAGAGAATGGAGCAACTACAGTAAGAAAAAATAGCATTGAGTAATTAGAAAAAGTAAACTAACATGAGATATATAGTTGAACATTAATAATCTCATAAATAAGACATATAAAGAATCTAGGGAAACAACTTATATAATAAGTCAAGATTTTCTATAGGCCTTGTGTAGAACCTTATATAATAGGACTTATATATTCTCATGTATTTGTAATTGACACCTTTTTGAATCTTCTCGAATTGTTATCACGTTAAAAAAAAAACAAAATACGAACTAAACTAAAGATATACATTAACCAAACAAAATACACTTGCATCTTCTTAAAGTCATAACTATTCAGACTAAATAAAGCAATAAAAATAAGAACTAAAGTACAGATGTCGAATAGAATTATGTGACACCCCATAACTCTATCCTCACATGTACTTATGTTTCAAGCCTTATTCTTATATATGGAAAGTGTATTAGGGTCATAAGAGACCTCTAATACTTAGTCAAGTTCAAAACTTTCCTATAAATTGAGTTTCTAGTATTGGATTATCCAAGGGTCAACTTTAAATGATCATAACTCTTATCACACAAAGAATTAGGTGGACCATACCTACCAAATGAAAGCCCTTTGAAATAGCTTTCCAACAAATAATTTCACCTCATTTGATGTTCGGAGTCAAAATTTATGGCTATTTTACTAAGGATTACCAGAGCAGAGTGAGATTATGAAACCTCTTAGGGGCCGTAAGTTGAAGTACGGTCTGTCTGCTAATTCGTGGAACAAAGTCTTGAAACTTCAATTTTTGGTCTCAGACTTTACAAATCCATCTATGGGTCATAAAACCTTCTACGGGCCATAATATGGGCTCATAAAGGTGAACTAGAGACCCCAAAATTAGGCCAAAACTTTACGGAAGGGTCCCTATAGGTCGTGGAACTTTCTATGGGCCCATAGACGACTTTCGGCAGCTTTTTAAGAAAGATTATTTTGGTCTTTTTCCACCCTTTTTAAGCCTAGGATTGATGTTTTTACACCTAAATAAAGCCATAAACATGTCAGATTAATCCTTTTACGCTAAAAACACTCTCTCAAATGTAGAAGCAAGGTTTCAAGAGAGAAAAGGGCTAGGTTTTGAAGACAAACTTGAGAATTCTTTCAATCTCTTCCAAGGTTCAAAACTTCTAGGCATGTAAGGCTAACCAAAACATGAATTCTGTTCTTCCATGTTCCCCATAACCCAGATTGATGGTGATGTGAGTAAATTGAGTCTCCCATGAATGTTATTGAAGGTTTTCCATAAATTCTAATGGTATCTATATAATTTTGCATGAATTATTATTTTTATAAATTTAATGTTTGAATTAGACTATTTTACCATACTACATGAACCCTAGTATAATTTCTTATATTATCACGTGTTTTACTTACATAAGCATGCATGAGCATAATTTGAACTTAAAGAGTATATGGAATCCATAAATGCTTTAATTCACCATTCATTCTCCTAAATGCTGTGAGTCAGAACAATGCATGATTGAGTCCTTCTGAGTTAAGAACTGAACCTTAAAATAATATAACTAAAGGTTTAATAGTGATATGATGAGTTGAGTTGATGAATGTCCAATGAGACTAGATGAATGAGTTAACCATAAAGGTTGATGTCTTATGAGCATATTAAGCCTTAGGAGGAGTATTGAGCACCAAATTAAGTAAGAGTAAGTCCAACTTAAACTCAATAACTATGTGTCCAACGTATGAGAGGATTGAACTGTAAAATCAAATATTTCCTATTGTCCCAAAATGAGGACTTGATGTTACTGATTTTAGATCCATTGATGGGATGTCCTATATCACCAGTAAGGTATAGGATAGATGTGGCAATGACATTGCCTTATTGTACCATCACCGACTCATAGGTGATGGTTGTTGGTTAGAGAAACTCCCAATTAGGCCTTGTTAGTACTCTAAGTGGATGATACATAGATGACGAATAAGTAGTCATTGTCTATATTGCATTTTTACTTTAGAATCTTGACATAATGATTGAGTTTCCTATTTCTTGAGTTGAGTTATTTGAGTTAATGTTATTCTTCCTTTATATGTTTCTTTCTGCCATTTTATATACTCATACATTCCATGTACTAACGTCTATTTGGGCTTGCATCTTTTCATGATGCAGAGACAGGTACTAGTGGTTATCAGTAGGCGCTCCATTGAGGACCTATTTGCTATCAGTTGATTGGGGAGCCTCCCCTACTCTCGGAGGACATTATGTTTCTATTTTAGCTTTGAGTTTAGACATATTTTATTCTATTTAGAGATAGTCATGGGTCTATCATTGCATCATTTAGTCAGATGTTTCTTTCACACTAGTCTTATTCAGTTGATGGATAGCTTGATTAGCCTTTAGCCCTTTTATTATCAGTTGTCATTGCTTTTCATTGAGTATTCTTAATTATCAATGTCTTCCACTACTAGAATATGATTGAACAAATATGATGAGGCCGGTGGTTCGCTTGGGGACCAGCTATAGTCTCTAAGTGCCGACCACGCCAAGGGTATCCTCCTAGGGTGTGACAAACTTAGTATTAGAGCACAAAGTTCAAGAGTCCTAGGGAGTCTGTGAAGCTGTGTCTAGTAGAGTCTTGTTTATGGGTGTGCTGTGAACCATATTTCATAACCAAGAGACTATAGGACATTAGAAATTGTTTCACTTTCTTGTATTCTGAGTTTGTGCGATAGAGCTAAAACTCTACAAAGCTCTTTTCTAACTCGTGCATTACTCATTTGCAGATCATGCCTCCAAAATGTACCATGACCTAGAGGGATGCTTCAGTCAGCAATGTTGGGGATCCCACTTCAAAGGTGCCTACTCAGATGGAAGCAAAGGGTCAAGGTTGACCAACTAAAGCTACTGATGTTCCACACACATGCTCCTACCATAGAGGCTGATTTCAAAGGAGCAATCACTATGCTCATCCAACTGGTAGCAGCTTAGAGTGGCAATCAAAATTCATAGACTCCTAGTTCTAATTCTCAAGAGTCAGCAATTGCAACCCGAATTAGAGATTTCCTCAGGATGAATCCAGTAGTTGTTACTGGATCAAAGGTTGAGGAAGACCCCCAGAACTTTATTGATGAGGTGTGGAAAGTGTTGAAAGCTATGTATGCGACTGAGACAGAGGGATTTAAACTTGCTTCCTATCAACTCAAGGATGTGGAGAATGTCTGGTACAATTAATGAGAAGAAAGCGGAGGTAAGGATGCTGAACTTGCCTTTTGGGATGACTTTGAGGGTGACTTTGTTGATATATTCTTTCCATGAGAATTGAGGGAAGCGAAGGTGGAAGAGTTTGTTAACTTGAAGCAAGAAGGGATGCCTGTCAAAGAATATAGTCTCAAATTCATACAGCTATTCAGGTATAATCCAGAGATGGTCCTCAATATGAGATCTAATATGAGAAAGTTCATATCCAGCTTAGGCGAGCATGTGAAAAAGGAGTACAATGCAAAGTGACATTGCTGGTTCCGGACATGGACCACCTCTAGGCTTATGGTCTATGCGCAACAACTTGAGGAGGACAAGAAGAGGGATAGAGAGGAGTACCTGACAAAAAGGTTAAGTTAGTAGGGCATGAGCCTAGCCAGCACAAGCAAGGTAAGGGGGACAAGTCCTATTTTCAGAAAAGGTCTTCAAATTATGCACCATCCTTTGCAAGTGCACCAGCTCCAAGTAACAGGTATGATCAGAAGTCTCAGGGCTATCAAAATTTCAGAGCTCAGGGTTCTCAATCCCATGATAGTGTGACTTAAGGTTCGAGGGGGTAACCACTATGTGGTAAGTGTGGTAAACTCCATTTAAGTGAGTATCATGAGGGCACAAATACTTGCTATAGGTGCGGACAGGCTGGTCACTTCCAGAATGAGTGCCTAATAAGTAGGAGGGGTGATGGAGGTAATAAAGCCCAGTCTTTAGCAGCACCACAGAGAGGTGCCAGAACTAATATGGGCGGGGGTACAAACTATCTATATGCAATGAGAGATTGACAGGACCAGAAAGTTGCACCAGATATTATTACAGATATGCTTTAAGTATTTTCATATGATGTATACATCTGACCTAAGTATCACTTTATCATTTGCAACTCTATATGTGGCTAATAAATCTGAAATTCTTCCTGAATGTCCGCTTGAGCCCTTCAATGTTTCTACTCCTACTGGTGAGTCTATTCTACCTGAGAGGATATATAGAGATTGCACGGTGTCTATCTATAATAGGGATACTTTGGCAGACTTAGTTGAGTTAGAGATAATTGACTTTAATGTGATTCTTGTCATGGATTAGCTTCACGAGTGTTATGCCTTTATTGATTGTAGAACTCCAACTGTCAAATTCAAGTTTTCAAATGAGTCTGTCATAGAGTGGAAAGGTGATTCTACTATGCCTAAAGGTAAGTTTATTTCCTACCTTAAGGTTAAAAATCTAATCACAGAGGGATGTATATATCACCTCGTGCGAGTTAAGGCTGATGATGTGGAGTCTCCATCTTTGGAGTCAGTTCCAGTTGTCAATGAGTTTCCTGATGTCTTTATTGATGATTTTCCTAGAGTCCCTCCTAATAGGGAGATTGACTTTGTGATTGATGTTCTCTTCGATACCTAACCCATCTCCATTCGTCCATATAGAATGGCTCCCACAGAGTTGAAAGAACTGAAAGAATAGTTGAAAGATCTCTTGGATAAGGGATTTATTAGGTCGAATGTCTCACTATAGGGCACTCCTATCCTATTTGTTCGAAAGAAAGATAGTTACCTCAGGATGTGTATAGAATCTCCAATTAAATAAGGTAACTATTAAAAACCAATATCCTCTTCCAAGGATAGATGACTTGTTCGACCAACTTCAGGGTACTACTATTTTTTCCAAGATAGACCTCAGGTCAGGCTATCACTAGTTGAAAGCGAGAGATTGTGACATCCCAAAGACGACTTTTCGAACCCAATATAGTCACTTTGAGTTTCTAGTAATGTCCTTTGGATTTACAAATACGCCTGCCGCTTTCATGGACTTAATGAATAGAGTATTTAGATAGTACCTTGACATATTCATGATTGTGTTCATCAACGATATGTTGGTGTACTCCAGAGATGAGGAAAAGTATGATGATTATCTTTGAATTATTCTTCAGACCTTTAGAGATAACGAGTTGTATTGCCAACTTTTCAAAATGTGACTTCTAGCTTAAATTGGTGTCAACTTTAGGCCATGTTATCTCGGGTGATGATATTCGACTGGATATGTAGAAGATTGAGGCAGTTAAGAACTTACCTAGACCTAGTTCTCCAACTAACATAAGGACTTTTTTGGGTTTGGTTGGTTACTATAGTAGGTTTGTTAAGGGATTTTCTTCTTTATCCTCGCCATTGACTAAGTTGACTCAAAATGAAGCTAAGCTTCAATAGTTTGACGAGTGTGAGAAGAGTTTTTAAGAGTTGAAAACTAGATTAACGACTATACTAGTGTTGACTCTAGCTAAATAGACTGATGATTTTGTGATCTATTATGATGCTTTTAGTGTGGGATTGTGATGTGTTCTAATGCAGAGAGATAAGGTCATAGCCTATGCTTCTAGGCAACTTAAGAACCATGAGAGGAACTATCCAACTCATGACTTACAATTAGTTGTGGTGGTGTTTACACTCAAGATTTTGCACCACTACTTGTATGGAGCACATGTGGATGTATTCATAGACCACAAGAGCCTATAATATGGCTTCACTTAGAAAGAGCTTAACTTGAGGCAGAGGAGATGGCTTGAGTTACTCAAAGACTATGACATGAGCATCCTCTACCATTCAGGTAAAACTAATGTTATTGCTTATGCTCTTAACAGGTTATCTATGGGGAGCACCATCCATTTAGAGGAAGAGAAAAAGGAGTCAGCCAAAGAGGTTCACTGACTAGCACGATTGGGAGTTCAACCAGATAAATCCAATAAAGGAGGAGTTCTTGTACATAATGGGTCTGCATCATATCTAGTAGTAGAGGTGAAGGAGAAACATAATCAAGATCTTGTTTTATTATAGTTAAAGGGAGATATGTATAAGCAGAAGGTGATAGCTTTTTCCAAAGGGGGAGATAGAGTATGGAGGTATCAAGGCATATTGTGTTTCTAGATATTGATAGTGTTCGAGGAAGGATCATGGCAGAAGCCTATAGTTCCAGATATTCCATCCATCTAGGGTCTACTAAGATATACCATGACTTGAGAGAAGTCTACTGGTGGAGTGGAATGAAGAAAGACATTGCAGACTTCATTTCTAAGTGCCCAAACTGCTAACAAGTAAAAGTTGAGCACCAAAAGCTGTGTAGATTAACTTAGAATTTTGAGATCCCAGAGTGTAAATGGGAGGTGATTAACATGTACTTCTACATAAGCTTACCAAGGTCCCACAGACAACATGATTCAATTCAGGTGATAGTTAATCAGATGATAAAATCTGAGGACTTCTTAGTGATAAAGATGAAAGATACAACAAAGACTTATGCCCAGTTATACATAAGGGAGATTGTCAAATTACATGGAGTTCTTTTGTTCATCATATAAAATAGAGGGGCTCAGTTCACTGCCCAATTTTGGAAGTAATTTTAGAAAGGGCTAGGTTCAAAGGTAAATCTTGGTACTACTTTCCACTCTCAGACTGATGGTCAGGCAAAGAAGATGATATAGACTTTGGAGAATCTATTGAGGGCTTACGTTATTGACTTTAAAGGTAATTAGGATGACCATTTTCCTCTGATTGAGTTTGCCGATAATACCAACTTTCATTTGAGCATCCAAATGGCTCCTCATGAGGCCCTTTATGAGAGGAAATGTAGATCACCGATTAGATGGTTTGAGGTAGGTGAAGCAATATTGATAGGGTTAGACTTGGTTCACCAAGCCACGGAGAAGGTAACGATCATCCGATAAAGGTTGAAGACTGAACAGAGTCAATAGAAATCCTATACTGATGTTAGGAGGAGAGACTTAGAGTTTGAGGTCAATGATTGGGTATATTTGAAGGTGTCACCTATGAAGGGTGTGATGAGATTTGGAAAGAAAGGAAAACTGAGTCTAAGGTACATTGTCCCTTATCAAAACATAAAGAGAGTGGGCAATATGGCTTATAAGTTAGAGCTACCACCAGAGTTAGTGGCCATCTATTCGGTCTTTCATAATTCAATCCTTAAGAAGTGTCTGAGAGATCCATCCTTGGTTGTACCCATTGAAAGCATTGGAGTGAAGTATAGTTTGAATCATAAAGAGGTCCCAGTCCAAATACTTGATCATCAAGTTCGCAAGTTGATAACTAAAGAGATTGCATCTATAAAAGTATTGTAGAGAAGTCAGTCCATCGAAGAGGCTACATAGCAAGCTAAAGAGGATATAAAGGCCAGATAGCCTCACCTAGTTGTGCCTTCTAACGATAAAATCGATGGTAATAATTCATTTCTACTCTCTGAGTTACCTTTCCATTATTGAGTTGAGTTTTTATCTCCGAGTTGATGTTCTTCTTAAGTCTATGAGTATTTAAGTATGCATGTATTTAGTTGCATTTGTACCTAATAATGATGTTAGAGGTAGTCTTTCAATTCTAAATTTGAGTTGAGGTTCATTTCTGAAGTATGAGTATCCGAGTATTTGAGTTCCTGCTTGATAGGTCTCCTAGTTTCTCATCATTCGAGGATGAATGATTCCAAAGGGAAGATATTATGACACCCCATAATTTTATCATCACATGTACCTATGTTTCAAGCCATATATCTTTATGGAAAGTGTATTAGGGTCATAAGAGACCTCTAGTGCTTAGTCGAGGTCAAAACTTTCCTATAAATTGAGTTTCCATTGTTGGATTATCCAAGGGTCAATTTTAAATGATCATAACTCTTAGCACACAATGAATTAGGTATCCTATGACCTACTAAATGAAAGCCCTTTGAATTAGCTTTCCAAAACAACTAGTTTCATCTCATTTGAGGTTCAGAGTCAAAATTTATGGCTATTTTATTGAGGACTGCCAGAGTAGAGTGATATTACAAAACTTCTTTACGGGTCGTACATTTAAGTACGGTCCGTCTGCTAATTCATGGAATAAAATCCTGAAACTTTAATTTTTGGTCCCAGACTTTACGAACCCATCTACAGGTCGCATAACCTTCTACAGGCAGTAAAATAGGCTCGTAAAGGTGAATCAGACACCCCAAAATTGGGCCAAAACTTTACAAAAAGGCCCCTACGTGTCGTGAAACTTTCTATGAGCCATAAATGGGCCTGTAGATGACTTTTGACAGCTTTTTAAGGTTATTTTGATCTTTTTACACCCTTTTTAAGCCTAGGATTAAAATTTTTATACCTAAATAAAGCCCTAAACATGTCAGATTAATCTTTAAATGCTAAAACAATCTCCCAAAAGTAGAAACAAGGTTTCAAGAGAGAAAAGGACTAGGGTTTGAAGACAAACTTGAGAATTCTTCCAATCTTTTCCAAGGTTCGAAACTTTCATGTATGTAAAGCTAACCAAAATATGGATTATGTTCTTCCATGTGTCCAATAACCCGGATTGATGGTAATTTGAGTAAATTGAGTCTCCCATAAATGATTCTTGAAGGTTTTTCATAAATTCTAATGCATATCTATATAATTTTGCATGAATTACCATTTTATGAATTAAATATTTGAATTAGACTATTTTGCCATATTACATGAACCATAACATGATTTCTTATTATTCTTACATATTTTATTTACATGAGCATGCATGAACATAATTTGAGCCTAAATAGTATATGGGATCCCTAAATGTTTTAATTCTTCATTTGTTCTCCTAAATCCATGAGTTCGAATAATGCATGATTAAGTCCTTATGAGTCAAGAACTGAACCTTAAAATAATGTAACCAAAGTTTGATAGTTGATATAATGAATTAAGTTGATGAATGTCCGATGACACTAGATAAATAAGTTAAAATAAAAGTTGATGTTTTATAAGTATATTGAGTCTTGGGAGGAGTACTGAGCACCAAATTGAATAGGAGTAAGTCTAACTCGAACTCAATAACTACGTGGTCAGTGTAGAAGAGGATTGAACCATAAAATCAAATATTTCCTATTGTACCAAAAATAAGGGCTTGATATTACTAATTTGGATCCATTGATGGGATGTCCTATATCCCTGTCAAGGTATAGGATGGATGTGGCAATAACATCACTTTGTTGTATCATTACTGGCTCATAGATGATGGTTATCGGTTAGAAAAACTATCAATTAGGCCTTGATAGTAATCTGAGTGGATGATACATAGATAATGGATGAGTAGTCATTGTCTAAATTGCATTCTTACTTTAGACTCTTGATATGATGATTGGGTTTCCTATTTCTTGAGTTGAGCTATTTGAGTTGATGTTATTCTTTCTTTACATGTTTCTTTCTGCTATTTTACATATTCATACATTCTACGTGCTGACGTTCATTTGGGCTTGCATCTTTTCATGATGCAGAGATAGGTACTAGTGGTCATCAACAAGCGCTCGGTTGAGGACCTATTTGCTTTCTTTTGTTTGGTGAGCCTCCGCTACTCTCGGAGGATATTATGTTTCTATTCTAGCTTTGAGTATAGACGTATTTTATTCTATTTATAGGTAGTCATAGTTTTGCCATTGGCACCATTTAGTCATATATTTTAGAGGCTTCATAAACTAGATTGTTGATGTGATTGGATGTTATTATTGACTAGTTTCTTTCACACTAGTCTACTCAATTAATGGATAGGTTGTTTAACTTTTGACCCTTTTATTATCATTTGTCATTGCTTCTCATTGAGTATTCTTAATTATTGTTGTCTTCTGCTACTAGAATGTGATTGAACAAATGTGATGAGGTCGAGTGGTTCACTTGGGGACTAGCGATAGTCTCTAATGCCGGCCACGTCGGGTCCGGGGTGTGACAAATTATGACAATTTTGATTGAACACAACTACATCTTCCATCCTTTACATTTTTTGTAATGCTTA
>JAOTQJ010000111.1:15443439-15453672 GCA_025642045.1 Solanum sejunctum | reverse complement strand
CCGGGGTGTGACAAATTATGACAATTTTGATTGAACACAACTACATCTTCCATCCTTTACATTTTTTGTAATGCTTACAAAAAAAAAGAGACCACGATTATTAAGATAATTAACTTCTAGTTACAATATTTGTTCTTCTTGTTTTCCTTCATCACCCATTTGTTATTTTCATCACGTCTTTTATAAAATACCAATGCTTCTTCTTGCTTCTTAGTTCTCTTCGCAAATTATTGTATATCAACATCTTCACAATCTCTCAATCTAAAAGAGTTGTACATCTTCTCCTAAAATGCATCATAAATGAATTAAACAAAAATAAAAAAATTAACAAAAATAATTTATATAAAAAGCATACATGATAGCGGGGACAAGATCAAGGTAGTTGGATTGTCCTTTGACCATGAAGCTTACATTGAAAGTTAGTCTCCATATTTGCATTACATTTTCACATGCAACACCAGATCATTCTCGTCATTGAAAATTAAATACAACTCAAAATTGCATATGACATTATAAGAATGTTTTTACTCAAAGTGTAATCACAAAATATATTTGATTTCTCAAATTTAAAAGAAATTAAGAAGAAATTAAACCTTGAACAACTAGAAAATAACTTTTTGGATTGAAAATAAAAGACATCAAATTCTTGTCTATTTGAGTTGATTTCATTCAAGAGAGATATTTATTTTTTAAAAAACTCCAACAATGAGTTTTTGCAAATGTTTGGAGAAAATGATGTATTTAAAGATAGAGTAATTTATCAACAAGTGAAAGAAATAATAAGTGTTTCTTAATTGATCTTTGGAAGCTAAAATATACATTCACGCACGTCATTTGTGTGAAAACAAATACCATAAGTAAATTATTACGCCTCGAGAGGGGACCCAAGACCTGGCCGGCATGTAGAGACTATTGCTAGTCTCCAAGCGAACCACTTAACCTTATCACATTCATTCAATCAATAATTTTACTAATCAACGGAAGATAAAGGAGAATAAATGGGCACATCTCATCATCTAGTCTCAATTAATAATATAATGAAAGGTTAGTAGAAAGAAATTAGCTCACAAGTCCCAACATTAACATCCGACTATAATCTATGAAGCCTCTATCACTATTAGGTGATGTCAATGATAAACCAACGACTACCTCAATCAAAATAAAAGTTAAGCAAATCTAACTCTAAAGCAAGATGAAAATAAGTAATGAATCCTCCGAAGTATGAGAGGCTCATCAATCTGCTGCAAGTCCAAAGGTCCTCAACGATACGCCTGCTGATGACCTCTATTTCATGTATCTACATCATAAAATGATGCAGCACCAGAGTGACATCAATATGTGGAATGTACGATATATAAAATAGTTGAATGAAACCGAAACAGGTAGAATAGTATTGAAGCAACAATCGACTCGAAATAATAACAATCAACATGTCAAATGTCTATCTAAAGCAAGAATAAAGAGTAGACAAGTGACATATCAACCAATCAATTCAACAATCAAATCAGACTCATCTCAAAGGGACTCATTTCAAAGGGACTCAACTCAACTCATCTCACCTCATCTCATCTCGACTCGTATTACTCATTTTGGGAACCTTTTGGGAGTTTCTCTTATTCGACAATAATCACTTATGAACCATTGACTATACAACAATAACACTGATGTTGTCACACTGTTCTGTACTTTCCAGGTAGAGAACGAATTTAAACCACAGGGACAAGTCCAAATGGAGTTAGTAATCTATAAGTCCTCTATTGATTCCAGGGACATCTAATCAGAAGGAACCTCAACATAAAGTGATGTGATGGTCCTAATCCTCACCTACGTTTGACTACGTAGTTTAACGAGTTCGAATTGGGCTAACTCTTACTCTTTCGGTACTCAATACTCCTCTCATGACTCAATGCTCATAAAACAATCCATCCAATCAAATCATCTCAATCAGCTTCATGAAGGCACTATCATTCAATCAGTCTCATAGAGACTCTAATCATCTCATCCATCAATATCTCAATCAATAACTCACGACTTAGAACAATAATTGGGGAACACTCGAATAGACAATCATTAAAGTTCATTTATGAAGACTCAAGGGACTATCAAGTTCTATCAACTCATCATCATTCTCACATCACAATTACAATTACAATCACAATCGACATTCTCAATCAAGGCTCTAGACTCAATCCCTATCTTCTTTCATGCATGCTTTTACTAGTTAACATGTAGGGTTATGAAATATCTCATGGAAAATATTCAATTCAAGAAGCAAGTTTATGATGATCATCAACATATGAAAATACATATAAAAAATTATAATTTTTTCAAGAAAATAATCAAGAATGATGCATGTAGACTCAAGAACTTTCAACTCTTATCTAAGATCATCTATGGGCACATGAGATAACAATCTCATGCTTTTAGTTTAGTCTTACATACCTGAGATAAAGCTTTTTCAATGAAACCTAAAGAATTCTCCTTGAATTCTTCAATCGAGCCTTCCTCTTCTTCTCTCTCAAGCCCTAGTCTTTCAAGTGTTTAGAAAAGGATTTAGAATGTGGTTCTAGACCCTTTTTGCTCATCAAGATGACCTAATTTGATCGTGTTTTGAATTTAGGAGGGGTTGAAAATTGACCAAAATGCCCCTTAAATTAAAAAGAAAAAGTTAATCCCCAAAATGCCAGTTTGCGACGCGGACTAGGCGCGGACCCATGTATTTTTTCAATCTTTGTTTCCAAATGAGTTTTCAATTCTTGTGAAAAAAATCAAAAAAATATAAGTGTTGGTCCACGTTGCGCCTTGGGCGCGGACCAACACTATTTCAAAATTAATTACAAAAAATTATTTGTTAATCCAATGGCTCTAAAATCCGAACAAAACTAGTTTCCACTCAATTTTTATGCTGCTTGCATATCCAATCTTGGATTCGCAAACGGAGCATGGAAAGACGCATTACACACATCTACATTCCAGGAGTATTTTGATAATTTTACCAGGTGTTACATGAATGATTTAAAATGGTCTACTTACAAAGATATTTAATATTTTTGTGGGGTAATAAAATTCCCACAAAATTAAGATGTCTTTTTAAAAAATTCGGAACAACTTCAAATATGTCGTTATGGGCCTATTTGGAAAGCCACCTTGGTAATTAAATTTGGTGTAATTAGGAGTAATTACACCGTTTGACCTATGTGTAATTACAAACTGGTAATTACATGGTATAATTATAAACTGATTATTTTCTATTACTTCTATTCCAATTTACATGAGTTACTTTAACTTAGCATAGAGTTTAAGAAAGGAAGAAAGAAAAACTTTTGAAACTTGTGGTCTAAAATAAGTCATAAATATTTGTGCAGCTAGAAACCATTTTATTAAGAATAAAATGGATATTTTAAAGTGACATTATTATTAAATATTGAAATGCATCATTCTTTTTAGAACCGACTAAATTGAAAAATAAGTCATACATAATGGGATAGAAGGAGTAATTTTTTTTATTTCTATTTCTATTTTGATTATTTTAAAATTTTTTATTTTTATTATTCTAATTTTTAAAATTATATTTTATTTTATAATATTTATTTTTCATTCTGTGTCATTTTTAATCTTTACTTTGTGTGATTCTATGCAATATTTCATATTGTCTTATTTATTTATTCTATATTTTTTTTTTATTAGTATGATTTTATTAGTATTCTAATTTTTAAATTAAAGTTTAATTCATTATTGAGTAAAGTTATAAACTTACTTTTTTTTCCTTTTTAAATCATGTTTATGTATGTTTTGTCGAATTTTGACATCAGAATATTATGTTAAATTTGTTATTTTGAGTTTAGAGTTTATACTATATTTTTAGTTTTATTGTTTTAGTAGTATTGACTTTATATTTCACATTAAAACCCATTTCTTTTTTAGTTAGATTAGAGAGGTTCTTTTAATAGATATTTTATTGTGACATTACATTTATAATATTTATATTTTTTATCAAGCATGCATTGATGTTTGTATAAATCTTGTATTTTTAATTTTTATGACTAATTTAATTTAAACAACATACTAATTTGTAAAATATAAATTGATTTTTGTAATGTTAGTTAAGAATACATATTTATTAATTAATATATTTTTAAAAGACGATGTATATCTTAAATATTTAATATTATATATAAATATTTTTATTTGTCTAATATAAAAATTTAAATTTAGATAATTAACGTATACACTTGTGTAAATAATAACTAAATTACATACTACTAAGTTGATAATTACTACTTAACAATAACATCAATTTCAATTATGCTTTCAAACATGCCCTATGTCTTTTCTCTAGTTTTATAAACTAAAAGGTCATGAAGACAGTTGAAGGTATTTTTGGCTCTTTTTGATTCAAGGAAAAAAAAAAAGATGCCAAGAAATAACCCTGTTTCCAGTTTCACTCTGGTCATCATTTTCTTCTTCCTTGGCATCTCTGTGAGACAATACATTGCACTTTCTCCCATACTTAGTATAACAAAGGTCCCAGTTTTTGAGTTTTATAAGCTTCTTGTCCCACATTTCTCTCTAACAACTAACAAAGTAACCACACACTCCTCTCTGTATCTGTTACCATCTTTCTCTATCAACAATACTATACACTGTGGGGCTACTTGCACATTGTGAGCTGTACAAAATGCATTTTTAGCTTCAGTTCTGGATCTATTCTGAAAATGAAAAATCCCATTTTGGATTATACCTAAAAAAACCAAATGGGGGGTTTGATCGATTCTTGGTGTTTCTGTAATGGAGGTGGCAAGTCTGAGAGGATGAAAGCTTCCATTTTTTCTATCAAGGGTCCTGCTATGGTTCATATTTCTGGTAGTGGCACTGGTTTCTTGATCCACCGAAATCTTTTGCTCACCACTCACGTTATTCTCCCTTCTGTTGCTGCTGCCGAAGCTGCTAAGATCCGTCTCAAAAATGGCGTCGCCGCTGTCCTTTTCCCTCACAGGTCCGTCTACCTGTTAGTATGAACTGAAACTGAAGCCTAGTAACAGCTATTGTATCTTCTTGTTCTCACACTAAAAGATAAATTATTAATCCTTGTTTAGACCGACCTAAACGTTGGTTGTTTCTAAAAATGCTTTAAATATTTGCCGGCTGGCTGTTACCAGAGTGTTTGGTATCTCTGAAACTTGATTCTCTTTGTGTGCAATTTTGTCCTGATGTGGAATTTGAAACCGTTTTAAGCTCGTGTCTATACATGAAAGAGTATATTTAGTCATTTAAACACTTCTTTCTTTGAACCATTAATATCCTTCCACCAAGAATTATGTTTGGAACTATTTCTGAAGAGATTGAAGTAGCTGTGCCTGCCAGTGAAGCTTGGAAGGTCTATGGCACGCTTCAGCTGGCCAATATTGTCGTCAAAGAGCTCCCTCATGTCCTACACAAGGTTGATGTAATTGAAGGTGATGGCGGTATTGGGACAGTCCTACAACTAACCTTTCCACCTGGCACTCCTCTGTTTACCTATTCCAAGGAAAGATTTTATGTTGTGGATGATGAGAACAGGGTTAAAGTAGCTCAGGTGGTGGAAGGTGGGCTTCTTGATCATGGATTCACTTTCATACAGGTCCGCTTTGATGTCATAGAGAAGTCCGAAACAACTTGCATCACCAAAGCCACGATCGTGTATGAGGTCAAGGAAGAAGCAGCTGCTAATGTTTCATTTGTTAGTATTCAAACTTTTGTAACCATAATGGAAGCTGCTGCTAAGTATCTAACTCAGCAGAAAGATGGTCAATGATCTGCCTGATCTCTTTGTTTCTGTTAAGCCTGTGTGGGTGTTAATTCATGAAATTGCTTCATACTAGCAGAAGGCAGAAAACTTTTGAGTTTTTATTTGTGTGTCGTTGAATTTAGCTTGTACCATATGCCTCCTAGAGAGGGGAATTTAAATAAAATAAAAACTTCATAATCGCTGATTATTACATATGGGATAACTGGCAACATAGGATAGTAATTAGCTGTATATCACCCTATAACGGAAAGGATGCTGGAGTTTCTTAAAGAGTTGGTCAAGGTTTGAGGATGGGATAGTTTCTACTGTGTACCTCTGATGATTGTCATCCGGAGTGTCTTGTCCAGGATCACAGAAATTTCAAGATAACGTACATACTAACAAGGTTGTCAAAATATAATCAATCATAAAATTAGATCTTGAATTGATATTGATATTTCTCTCTCCAACCTAATCTCAGATTGCAGAAATTTAGATTGGATTACTACAGCAGACACTTCAAGAGAAGTCTTAATAATATTGTTAACTCATTTAATTAGCAGAATTATGATGCTTGATATTTTGGCTAGCTGGTGTCCCAATATGGAGATTATCAGATGGGTCATGACTCAATTAAAATGTGTACTACAGAATTGGTGCCTTGCTTGTGTGTGCACTGGTTTCATTGAATAGGAGAAGAAAAGCAGCTTCACAAAGAGTACCATGTAGTAATATTGCATATGGTCTTCTCCGAATAAAGTTAAGAAGTCCGTGCATACATTTTTTTGCCTATGGTGATCTATTTAACAAAGAGATGAAGAAACTCGAAGGATAGGATGAAGATCATCATGTGCTAAATAGTTCACTAGAATCTGATGTTTTCCTGAAAATCAATGGACAGTCTATCTGCGGAAGAACTTAACGTTTGAGTAACTATAAGTTACATTCAATATCTCTTAAAATTATTTGCTTTCTAATGAGTGAATGCTTTTATGCATTCTAGTTTCCATAATTTTGTCCATTGGTAACACTAATTCTGCTTCTGGCTAGCTGTCTCAATTCCATGCATTTGATTTTATACTCTTCTATTGCAGATTCTTTATAACCAGTTCTGTATTAGATCTGACAATAGTTGGCCTTGACATCATGGATGGAGACACAAATGCACATGTTCAGCAGCCTCACTACCTAAAAACCTGTTCCAAACCTAATTTGGAGCTAGGTAATGTCATTTACCTGCTAGGATATAGTGAGGGACAGGAGTTGACAGTTGGTGAAGGAAAAGTGATAATAGCCACTGATAACCTTATAAAGCTGTCATATGATGGCATAAGCTGGAGGCCCGGTACTGCTGGTTTTGATGCTCATGGCAATCTTGCATTCATGGTATGTGACCCTATGAAGCTTGCAACATCTCCCAACTCAAAATCCTCAACCACTTCACCATCCTCTTCATCATCAAGGAAGAAGGAATGTCCAATGCAATTTGGGATACCCATCCCCATAATATGTGACTGGTTAAACCAGCATTGGGAGGGAAATCTTGATGACCTCAACAAGCCCAAGTTACCAATAGTTCGGTTGATGTCAGCTGGTCAAAAGAGCGATCATTCTTGTGCTTCCTTCACGTTGAGGCGTGTTTTCAAGTCAACTGAAGCTGAAAATGGGGGGCCTCCATCATCATCAAACAGATTGTCAAAACCTAAAGAGTCTGAACCAAGCTGTTCCACTGTTGTGACTACTATGGAAGAGGAAACAATAGCAACTGATCCTCATGCTGTCACTCATGTACATGGAATTCCAACTCCTGAAATTTATGAGTCACCAAATTTAACTTCAGTACAAGTCAGGAAGAAGGAAGTTACTCACATCCAGCTTTTGGATATCAATTTTCCACCCAGGATTACCAATATTCCTGGCTCACCACAACCTGCCAGAAAAATCCCTTCCAGCTTTGGTGAAAATTTTGTCAACAAACCTCCCTTGGAGCATCCAGTTGGGAAAGGTAATATATGGCAATCCAATCCCGTGGCAGATGCTGAGATTGCTTCAACTGGATCTGTAAATGGGATCCAGAGTGAAGTTCAATCTAATTCTTCTCCTATAAGGATACTGGACATGGAAAATGGATACAGTAGTGAGGGAGAGATTACAATGTATTCTGCTGAAACTGCTGAAAGTCGAAATTTTCCAAGTCCTAAAGAGAGAAGGTTTCAACAGGTAGGGAGGAGCCAAAGTTGTGTGAACTACAGTAGATGGGGAACAGCCCAACAAAATGTGGGTGCTCGCAGATCAATGCTACAACAGCAGAGGAGCAGTATGCAAGGAAGGAAGGTCTACTCCCAAGGGGCAAATTCTCAAAGGAGTAGTGATTATTTTAACCCGACAGCATCTTCAATCATGAAGAAACGGAACAACTTGGAGCCACAGACCAGACCCCGTCAAAGTTTAGTAAATTCATCACCAAGATGGAATTTCTGATTTACAAAATGCCTTCATTTTTGGGCTTACACTCTGACTATATATTGTGACTACATGTGCAAAGGAAATCCAAGTAAAAGAAAATTTTAGTAAGACTAGTTTGTGCCAATTTTCATGCTTCAATTTGATTTCTTCTTTAATTTCCGCTTAGTGTTTTATCTTCGTTGAATTGGAAATTTATAAAACTAGGTTAGTGTACTTGTTTTGCATATATGTGTCTTATTAATTTTAAAAATTATATAATAATATTTGTCATTAAAATAAATACAATATTCATATAAATAAAATTAAATAAATACTATTAATTTGATGCAATAATTTAATCTATTAGGTACGCACAAAGATGAGAAAATCAATTCAATTACTTATAATATAGATTTGTTAATAGTTAATGAATATGAAAAGTAATAATTTGGAGTTGAATAGTTAAAAGTTAAATAATTAATTGATTAAAATTTAATTTTTAAAAAAACTCCTAAATATGAAAGGAGTAGTTTCAAAGTAATGTTAATTCCTCTTTTTTTTTTTTTAATTTGTTAGATTACATATTTTTATTTACAAAATATTTGATAATCTAAATTTTAATTAATATTAAAGTCTTAAATATTTAAAAGAATAGTAATATTTTTCCTTTTCTTTGCAGACAACTATTTATATAAAATAGTTCTAAATCAAGAGGAATTCTAAATATAAATGAATTCTAATTCAAAGGGGAATCTTAAAATTAAATAAATAAAAGAGAAAATACTTAATAAACTTTAAAAAATAGTGAAAAAATGATTTTTCTAAAGTGGAGTCTTTTAGTGAAGGGTAAAAGGTTCAAACAACATTTCTAATGGACTTTACGCTTTTAATATAGTATAGATAGATTATAAATAATAATTGAAAAAGTCAAATGATGAAAATAAAATCTTTTCAAGTTGAGACGTGGATCTTTCACTCTTTTTAAGGAGATTCAAGTCTATTCCAACAAATTTTTTCATCAGTTCAATAGTAATCTTCTTGACCTATCCTCATCAAGATATAACAATCTAATTGTTATACCAAAAAGAATGGCTTTTTTGAAAACAAAATCATTTAAAAATCGAAAATCGATTCAAACTCAATTAATTTGAGAAAAATCAACTCTCGAAATTCGAAAGAAAAACAGAGTCGCCACCTAATTTTACGGATAATTAGGAAATCATTAAATATTTTAAAAGATCTAACAGAAAATTTTTTCAAAATTCAGAAAACAGGTTCGGGTTCACATTTTCACTTCGAGAAGGTTTTACGCACTCGAAATGACCGCTAAATACGGTTATCTGGCGATTAAGTATTGACTTGATGAAAATTTATTAATTTTTAATTTTTCGATTGATTTTTTGAAAGACTTAACTAAACTTCAAAAGATATGACTAGACTAAAAAAAAGTTTGACTAGACTTCGAAAACCAAGATAATTGACTAAACTTAAAAAATTGACTGAGATTTAAAACTTGAATTAACATGATAAAATCGCTTTTTTATTTCTTTTTTTTTCTGTTATTTTAATCCAAATATATACCAAAATAAAATAAAATAAAAATAACACGAATAGTTTTGGCAAGTTGGGGAATTTAATTAGATTAATAACCAAGTAAAATATTAGCATTTAAACCAATAAAAATACATAGACAAAATAATATAAGTATTGTCCTTATATTGTTGTGTATACTCATGTATAGTAGCTTCTTGCTCCTGGTAATTAAGCCGACTCGAAGAGAGGCAGTTGGGTCGTCTTAACCCGAGGAATACAGGATGATGAGTTCAAAACAGGCTCGAGGCATCGTTTATGCAAAGAGATAAAATAAGAATTAGCAAAGTGTTCATGGATGCATTGGGGCAAATGTTAAGGAAAAACATAAACGCGAGCAAAAGGAAAAACACTCAACCAAGAATGCATTATACATTGTCCTGGGCATAATAAAACAGAGAAGGATTGATTTCATGCTGGGATAGAAAGGG
>JAOTQJ010000111.1:15404763-15415912 GCA_025642045.1 Solanum sejunctum | reverse complement strand
TTCTTTTGCGGCCAAGATTAGCTTCTTCCAAACATAAGTCTAACTGGGTTTTACTTGTACCTGATTCTAGTTACCTTTGAAATATATCAAACTCCTCAAATGCATCAGTCAATTTATTTCTACTAGTACAAGCATGCTCCTTTGATAGCGAAGTTGATAACGAGGTTGTAGCAAGAGGTATCAAGTACTCTTTGAATAATAATTGTAAATTATCTTCGATAACCTTCACATTTTGGTCAGCAGCATCAGAATCAAGCTTTGAAAAATAAAACTTAACAAAATTCAACTTATATCGAGGATCAAGAACCATTGCTATAGATAAAATGATACTATATGACTCCCAATATTGCTTAAACTTCCTTAACATAGAAGTAACCATCTCTTTCATCACTGGATCTTCACTATTTTTGTGTTCTTCTAATAACATTTCAATTCTCCATATATTAGAAAGATACAAATTTATCGTGGAATACTTGCATCCACAAATAAAGTTGTAATACCATAAAATGACCTAAAAAATATAGCTATAGTCTGAACCTTTTCCATTTTATTTTCAAAAAGGTCATGTTTAAAATCAGCATCTACTAAGTCATAATGAATATATGTTTGCTGATCTAGAAGAGCACTTTCAATTATTTGATAGGTGGAATTCCACCGAGTAAGCATATTTTGGGGTAGCTTTTTGGAACATGATAGACCAAGGTTATTAAGACACTTTGAAAATTTTTCTAATCTTATTTCTTAACTCTTGATATACTTTTACACCTTCTCTACTTTTTCCAATAGCTATATCAGCCTTCTCCAAACTGGCCTTAACAATTAAGTTAACAATGTGATTTTCACAAAGAACATGAAGAAATTTCCCTCACAAACTAGTGAACGCATCAAAGACAAATGGTTCTCCAAAACATCAACTACACCATTATTGCAAGTAGCATTATCTAAAGTAAGGGTGAAAATTTTCTTTTTGATTCCCCATTCTTTAAGAAAATCAACCAATAAATGACCTAAAACTACACCCAAATGTGGAAGAGGAACATGACGAAAAATCAAAACCCTTTTCTGAAGAACCCAATTTAACTCCACATAATGAGTTGTTACACACATATAGCTGTTAGATGCTAATGAAGTCCACATGTCTGATGTCAAACACACCCTACTAGAAATCAAAGCAAGTTGAGCTTTTAGAAGTTCTTTTTCTCTTGCATCCAAATTTAAGATATCCGATTTGGCTGTGTTTCTTGATATATGCTTCACTATTGAATTTAAATACGAATGAATGTCCCTAATGCCTTTATGCTCTACAAAACTGAAAGCATAACTATGCCTACCAATAGCCAATGACATTGTCTCCCGATAAAATTTTTGATCTATTGGCTCATTTTGACCCTCTTTAGCCTTATTCAATTGACGCATATTCTCCAAATGATGCTTTAGATTTGTTGTTCTAGATGTAGGGCCCATTATGAAATGTTGTTTACAAATTGTGCATTCAGCTTTATACTCTTCGTCAATAGAATCAGGCTTAAGTCTATCAAAAGAATCCCAAACGACAAATGTTTTCTTTTTTGATCGTTTTAACGAAGTTGAAGAACTTTGTCCACAAGATTCTGCATTGCCTTCAATTGACATGTCTCCCTAATTTTACAAATTCTAAAGAGTAAGTAACAACAAGACAAATTAAAAGTTGGTACCCATATTAGATTATTTCTTGAAATTCAAAGTAAAAGTTAACATATTGGATTGTTTCTTCAAAGTTGATTTTGCACAAAAGATCAAGCACTAACAGGAACATAGAGAATACATCTTGCTTTCTGGCATTACTATGAAGAAAACACAGATTCACTTGAAATCTAACATCTGAAACTAAAGCCTACATTAGTTCTCAAAACTGAAGAGAAAGCAAACATCCACAATGGAACCATTACTGGACCCTAGCAAAGAATTAGAACAGAGTCAAAACAGGCTACTGCAAGCTATATGACAAATCAGTAAAATCATAATTCAACTGTAAATGGAAGCGATAACAAAGAGTTAGAAAGACAAAAGACATGCTACAAGTTCTAAAACATCCAACGAAATGCTTTCATTAGTCAAGTAACAATTAAAACAAACTGACGTGGGAGCCAAACATGAACAAAATCATGATTAGTTCAATATAATCTTTTGCCATAATAGAAAACAAACCAAGGAACGACACAGAGCTTTCATTACAATGGTAACAACACTAATCCGACAATATGAAGATTTCATTTTATTGAGACAATTAATCAAACATCCTTCAAGGCAAATAGCTTTTCAGCACCCTTTACTCTCTTCTTCAATTTGCTCCTCTTAGTTTTCTATTCTACAACCTCTCTATTTCTCAGCAACTCTATCAAAATCATTAACATCCAATGCAGAGAAACAACAAATTCAAAGTATTGCAGCGGCAACTTGTGACACCCCATAACTTTATACTCTTGTGTATCCATGTTTCAAGCCTCATTTGGTTAGGTTAGGGGTGTACTAGATTCAAGGGAGACTCCTAGTACCTCAACGAGTTCAAGACTTACCTCCAAGTTGAGTTTTGGGTGTTATTTCATATAAGGGTCAACTTTAAACTGCATAACTCTTAGAATATTTAGAACTGGATAACTCATGATACGTCAAATGAAATCCCTCTGAGTTAGCTTTTTAGTACACTTTATTTCACCTCATTCCGATGTCGAATGAAGGAGTTATGACCATTTTCGTGAGACCCTCCCATACAGTGAACCCCCACGGGCAGTGTGGTCTTGTACAATTCGTGTGAAGGGGTACGGGCCATGTCACCTAGGCATGTGGTAGACAACAACATTTTCTTATCTAAGTGAGGTAGGACCGACCAGTACATGGTCCGTGAAAGTGGCCGTCAAAGTGACAAGACATCAATTTTTTCAAGTTTCCCAACTTCCATTTTTTCACTAAGGCACTTCACACGGGCACTCCAAATGACCCTTGGAGTGCCACACAGCTAGTAAAGTCTCCAATGACATGATACTTTGCCATTTTTTCCATCCGTTCACTAATGGTATTTTCGTAAATGCTAATTATCCTAATGACCCTTTTTGATTTTTTAGGCTATTTTAACCTTCCTAGAAGACCTAAACTCTAATCTTAAGGACCCAATTTCATTACTTTCATCTCAATCACACTCTAAAATCCTCTCAAGAGTCTCCATCAAGCTCTAATTCAATTTCAAGGAAACCCAAGGACAAGATTAGATTCCAAGATCATTTCCAAGCCTCCATTCGTCCTAATCTCAATTCCAAGCAACTCTAGACCTAAGGTATGTGGTGTTGAACCATTGGGTCCTTCCACCCATAGTGCCTAAACCCTCTTTTAATTAATATTGTATGATTTAAAGTTGATTTTACACATGGGTCGTGTATATTCAGAAATTTACTGCACAGTGACTTTAGTTCATGAAATTATGATTGTTTTAGCATGTTTTGAGCTTCAAATCTTGGATTTAATGTTAGTATTGATGAGGGGTTTTGATAAGAATGTCTTGGGGGAGTTGCAAGGTATTAATTAAAGGATTTACCACTGATTTTTCTGCATGATTTTATCTCTAAATTGCATGCTCTTTTACCCCCATTACACCTCCCAAGGTGTTTGATAAAACATTCGATCATACTTTCTTGAGAAATTGAAGGTCTATAGCATGAGATATGATATGAATAAAGTTATGATGATGAAATGAGCTTATGTACATGATTATTCCTATATGTGTGTTGCATTAGAGCTTATGATGAATCATATATAAAGTGTTGCACTAGACCATGCCCAATACGGGGAGATAAGAGCCCGGGTAATCATGTGAGGGGTTTATACTTGACCACCTAGGATGATTAAGGTGTGACATCATCAACCGAGTTGGAGGTTTGTACTCATCAACCATGTGAGGTGTTTATACCTCACCACCTAGGATGATTTGGGTGTGACCATCATATACAAACCAAGGTTGGAAAGCTAGTTTGGTCTCTTCTTCACATGTGATATTTTATATGAGTATGATTGACTCAAGCATGTTTAACTCCAGCATTGATCATACATGCCATATTACTATATTATGCCTATTGTCTATTGATATGCATTTTGGTTATGATGCCTATTCCTTGTTGCATTACATCCCGCATACTTAGTATATTCAAACGTACTAACACATACTCTTACCTACATGATGTCACCATGTAGGAACCGGTGCCCGAGTTGATCCTCCATCTCCACGTGGTTAGGAGGTGCTATTCCACGCTTGTTAGTGAGTCTATTTCAGGGACCTTAGTCTATGTTGCTATTAACTATGTATTAAGATTTTCTTTACTTTATCATTTACCTATGACTTTGAGGGTGAGTCGTGTTGTATGTCTTGGCCTCTGCCATTATCTATGTAGTAGAGATGTTATTGGACAAAGCTATGTATTCATGTCATGAGTTGATTCTATTATCTCTTGACTCTTTGTTATGACAAGTCCTCCCTTAGCCCTCTTTTCCCTTATTTTTATTCTTCAAATGTCATTTAATTGTTTTGCGATTAAGGATGTGTCATGATATACTATGAGGCTTGTTTGGGTTCTTTCGAGTTCCCCATTCACCGGTCATGTCTAGGCCCGAGGCTTGGGTCGTGACGAAGATGGTATTAGAGTACTAGGTTGATAGATCCTCAGAGTCCAACACACCACGTCGATTAGAGTCTTATTCATGGTTGTGAAGCACGCCATGACTATAGATAGGAGGCTATGAGGCGTTGTAGTAAATATTTCCCTTCTTCATATTCTAAGTCGTGCTATAGAGTGGTGATAAGTGTTTTCCCCTAACGATTATTCTTTAGTATGCTAGATCATGCTAAATACTAGAGGAAAATGGGCCCAAACTCTCAAGGAGCAACCTACCAATAGTGAACTCCGGGATGCCCTTACTATGCTTGCCCAAGTGGTGGCCAACCAAGTCCAACAAGGGGGCCCAAGTCCCTCATGCTACTACCCTGGGAGCTAGGGTAAGGGACTTCATGAGGATGAATCCTCTGATTTCCATGGGTCAAATTTATTGATGAAATCTACAAAATCTAGTCTATCATGGGTGTTATACCAAATGAAAAGGTGGAGTTAGCGGCATACCAACTCAAGGGGGTGGATCAAATTTGGTTTGATCAATGGAAAGGTGAGAAGGGTAATGGCTATGTGGTGTTTTAGGAGGAATTCAAATCTGCCTTCCTTAATCGTTTCTTTCCTCTTGAGCTTAAGGAAGCAAAGTTGGTTGAGTTTATGAACTTGAAACAAGGTGGTATGAGTGTGAGGGAGTATGCCCTCAAATTTAATCAACTTTTAAAGTATGCTTCTCACTTGGTGGCCAATCCTAGGTCAAGGATGAATAAGCTTGTTATGGGGGGTTTCGACTTAGTAAGTGAAGAATGTTGGTCCGCTTTGCTTATTAGTGATATGGACTTACCTCAGTTGATGGCCTATGCCGAGCAAATGGAAGAAGAGAAGTGGTGAAATAGGAGGGTCCATGAGACTAAGAGGGCTCGGTTTGGGGGTAAGTTCCAAAGGGGTGCTAGATTTCACCAAGGCCAAGGGTCTTCCATACTACTAATAGGGGATTTGCTAATAACTTCCCTAGAACTTAAGGTATGGGTGGAGTGGCTCCTATAGAGGTGTGCCATAAATATAGAAGAAAGCATGGAGGTCCATGTTTTAAGGGGTCTAATGCATGCTTTGAATGTGGGGAGCTTGGTCACAAGAAGGTAGATTGTCCAAGAAGCCATTGTAAGGGCCAGGGTGCAAATGTGGTTCCATTGGGTAGAGGTAGCCCTCAAGGTAGTTCCCCAAGGTACAACTGGTTTTATGCTCTACATGGGAGGCAAGGGGTTGGTGAGGTTCCCGACGTTATTACCGATATGTTAAAAATCTTTGATCTTGATATATATGCTTTGATTGATCCGGGTGCCACCCTTTCCTTTGTTACCCACCCTTAGTTGCTAGAAAGTTCCATGTTGAGTCAGAGTTGTTGCATGAGTCTTATAAGGTGTCTACTCCTATAGGTGCATCAATTATTGCTAGGAAAGTATATAGAAATTGTCTAGTTTGCATATTGCATAAAATCTTACCTTGTGATCTTGTTGAATTAGATATGGTTGATTTGGATGTTATTCTTGGGATGGATTGGTTGCATGCATACTATGTTTCTATTGATTATAGAACCCGTAGGGTCAAGTTTTACTTCCCAAATGAACCCTCCCTTGAGTGAGAAAGTCATGACGTGGTGGTAAAATTAGATTCATTTCATGCATTAAAGCCCATAGGTTGATTTCCAAGGGGTGTATGTATCATCTTGTGAGAGTCAAAGATGTGGAGTCCAAAGTCCCTTCCATAGAGTCAGTTTCGGTTGTAAATGAGTTTCTTGATGTCTTCCTAAATGACCTTCCTAGTGTCCCTCCCGAAAGGGAGACAGATTTTATCATAGATCTCCTTTACGACACTCAACCTATCTTCATTCCCCCTTATCACATGGCACCGGCGGAGTTGAAGGAGTTAAAGGAGCAATTGAAGGATTTGTTGAAGAAGGAATTTAATAGGCCTAGCCAATCACCTTGGGGTGCACCGGTGTTGTTCGTAAAGAAGAAGGATGGGTCACTTAGAATGTGCATTGACTATCGGCAACTCAATTGGGTCACTATAAAGAATAGGTATCCTCTTCTAAGGATTGATGACTTGCTTGATCAATTGCAAGGGGCTAGCTTTTTCTCTAAGATTAATCTTCGGTCCGTGTATCACCAAGTGAAGGTGAGGGAGTTGATATTCCCAACATGGCCTTCCGAACTAGATATAGGCATTATGAATTCATGGTGATGTCTTTTGGATTAACTAATGCACCGGCCATTTTCATGGACTTAATAAATAGGGTCTTCAAACCCTACCTTGATTCCTTTATTGTGGTCTTTATTGATGATATTTTGATCTATTCACATAGTAGGGAGGAGCATATGGGGAATTTGAGGGTTGTATTACAAAGATTGCGAGAAGAGAAATTATCTGCTAAATATGTAAAGTGTGAATTTTGGTTAAAAGAGGTTGCATTCTTGGGTTATGTGGTGTCGTGGGATGGTATAAAAGTTGATCCTAATAAAAATCGATGTGATTAGGAATTGGCCTAGACCATTGTCCCCGTTGGTATTAGGAGCTTCTTGGGCCTTGTGGGTTACTATAGAAAATTTGTGGATATGTTCTCCTCTTTTGCTTCCCCTATGATAGAATTGACTCAAAAGAAGGTTAAGTTTGTGTAGACCGCTGAATGTGAGGAAAGCTTCCAAACATTGAAAGATAGACTTGTGTCCGCTCCTATATTGTCACTATCGGATGGGCTTGAGGGTTTTGTCATATATTATGACGCATCTAGGGTTGGTTTGTGTTGTGTGCTTATGCAAAATGGTAAGGTCATAGCCTATGCTTTTAGGTAACTCAAAGTGCATGAAAAGAACTACCCTACCCATGATCTTGACTTGGTCGCCGTGGTGTTTGCATTAAAGATTTGGCATCATTATTTGTATGGGGTGTATGTTGATGTCTTTACTGATCATAAGAGTCTCTAATATGTCTCAAAAAGATCTCAATTTGAGGTAAAGAAGGTGGCTAGAACTTCTTAAGGACTATGACATGAGCATGCATTACCACCCGGGTAAGGCAAATATTGTGGCGGATGCATTGAGTCAGGTGTCTATGGGTAGCCTAGCTCATATGGATAGTGGTGATAGGGAGATGTCTGGGGAGGTGCATAGATTGGCTAGGTTGGGGGTGAGGTTGGAAGATGTGGGTAGTGGTGTTGTTGTGGTTAATGGTTCCAAATCTTCATTGGTTGATGAGATGATAGCAAAACAAGATCTAGACTCCTCCATGCTTGAGTTGAAGGCTTTGGTGAAAGAGCGGAAGATAGAGGTTTTCTCCCAAGGGGAATATGGGGCCCTTATATACCAATGTAGGTTGTACGTGCCTTGTATTGATGGTTTGAGGGGGAGAATTGTTGATGAAGCCATAATTCCTCTTATTCTATCCACCTCGGTTCCACCAAAATATATAGAGTCTTGAGGGATGTGTATTGGTGGGGAGGAATGAAGGGGTACATTGCCAAATTCATTTTCCTTTGCCACCGTTGTCAACAAGTCAAAGCCAAACATCAAGAGCCGAGTGGCCTAACCCAAGATATAGAGATTCTTACTTGGAAGTGAGAGAGTATTAATATGGATTTTGTGGTTGGATTGCCCAAGACTAGAAAAGGTTTTGATTCCATATGGGTGGTAGTTTATGAGATGACAAAATCGGCTCATTTTCTATCGGTTAAGACCATATACGGGGCCGAAGAGTATGCAAGGTTGTACATCCATGAGTTAGTGAGGTTACATGGGGTTCCTTTATCCATCATATCAGATCGGGGTGCAATTCACTTCACACTTCTAGAGGTCTTTTCAAAGGAGTCTTGGTACAAAAGTTTACCTTAGTATGACCTTTCTTCCCCAAACGGATGGGCAAGCCGAAAGAACCATTCAAACCCTTGAAGATATGCTTAGGGCATGTGTATTGGAGTTAAGAGATAGTTGGATGACCATATTCCTTTGATTGAATTCGCATATAACAATAGCTATCACTCTAGCATTGGTATGACCCTATTTGAGGCTCTTTATGGGAGGCGATGTAGATCACCGGTCGATTAGTTTGAGGTTGTAGAGGTGGCCTTATTGGGATCGAATCTAGTTATTAATCCTTTTGAGAAGGTTAGGATGATTAGGAAAAGGTTAAGAATGGCCTAAAGTCATCAAAAATCTTATGTCGATGTGAGAAGAAGAGACCTTGAATTCAAAGTGGTGATTGGGTTTATTTGAAGGTTTCTCCAATGAAAGGTGTATTCTATTTCGGTAAAAAGGGAAAATTGAGTCCAAGGTACGTTGGTCCTTATGAGGTCTTGAAGAGAGTTGGTAAGGTAGCTTATGAGTTAAAGTTGCCTAGTGAAATAAACTTGGTTCATCCAGTGTTTCATATTTCTATGTTGAAGAAATGTGTAGGTGACCCTAATGCCATTGTGCCTCTTGAGGTGGTGGGTGTTGTTGAGGATAACTTGACTTATGAGGAGGTCCCGATCCTGATTCTAGATTGGCAAGTGAAGAGATTGAGAAACAAGGAGGTGACATCCGTTAAGGTCCTTTGTAGGAACCAACAAGTTGAAAGTGCTATATGGGAGGCCGAAGCGAATATGCAAAAAAGATACCCTTATCTTTTTCATTCCACTCAAGCCTAAGGTACTAATCCTAAGTCCCCTATACGATTTCAAGTCTTAATTTTTGGCCTTAAGCCATTGCATGCATTCATGTTTATATGATCAAGGTTTTATGGTAAATTTTGATGTTCATGTTGACACCTTTTGAAAATCATCTTTAGATACATTTGTTGCATCCATATTAGGCTAAAAATCTTCATGGTTACCCTCCTTGTGTATGTTTCTTTTACATCCGGGGACGAATGTTCCCAAGGGGGAGATATCGTGACACCACATAATTTATGCTCTTGTGTATCCATGTTTCAATCCTCATTTGGTTAGGTTGGGGGTGTACTAGATTCACGGGAGACTCCTAGTACCTAAACGAGTTCAAGACTTACCTCCAAGTTGAGTTTAGGGTGTTGTTTCATATAAGGGTCAATTTTAAACTGGCATAACTCTTAGAATATTTGGAACTGGATAACTCATGATATATCAAATGAAATCCCTCTAAGTTAGCTTTTCAGCACACTTTATTTCACCTCATTCCGACGTCGGATGAAGGAGTTATGACCATTTTCGTGAGACCCTCCCATGCAGTGAACTCCCACAGGCAGTGTGGTCTTGTACAGATCGTGTGAAGGGGTACGGGACGTGTCACCTAGTCATGTGGTGGCCAACAATATTTTCTTGTCTAAATGAGGTGGCATGGACCAGTACACGGTCCGTGTAACACTATATGATCCGTGAAAGTGGCTGTCAAAGTGACGAGACATTAATTTTTCCAAGTTTCCAAACTTCCATTTTTTCACTAAGGCACTTCACACGGGCACTCCACATGACCCTTGGAGTTCCACATGGCTAGTAAAGTCTCCAATGAGATGACACTTTTCCATTTTTTCCATCCATTCACCAATGGTATTTTCGTAAATGTTAATTATCCTAATGACACTTTTTGACTTTTTGGGCTATTTTAACCTACTTAGAAGACCTAAACTCTAATCTTAAGGACCCAATTTCATTACTCTCATATCAATCACACTCTCAAATCCTCTCAACAGTCTCCATCAAGCTCCAATTCAATTTCAAGGAAATCTAAGGACAAGATTGGATTCCAAGATATTTCCAAGCCTCCGTTCTTCCCAATCTCAATTCCAAGCAACTTTAGACCTAAGGTATGTGGTGTTGAACCATTGGGTCCTTCAACTCATGCTTACTTAACCCTCTTTTGATTAATATTGTATGATTTAAAGTTAATTTTACACATGAGTCTTGTATATTGAGAAATTTACCGCATAATGACTTTAGTTCATGAAATTATGGTTGTTTTAGCATGTTTTGAGCTTCAAATCTTGGATCTAGTGTTGCAATTGATGAGGTGTTTTGATATGAATGTCTTGGGGGTGTTGCAAGGTATTAATTAAATAATTTACCACTGATTTTCTTATATGATCTTATCCCTAAATTGCATGCTTTATCCCTATTACACACTTCCAAGGTGTTTGATAAATTGTCCGGTCATGCTTTCTTGAGAAATTGAAGGTCCATAGCATGAGATATAATATGAATGATGTTATGATGATGAAATGAGCTTATGTATATGATTATTCCTATATGATGTGTTGCATTAGAGCTTATGATGAATCCTATATAAAATGTTGGACTAGACCATGCCCAATCTGGGGGGATAAGAGCCCGGGTAACCATGTGAGGGGTTTATACTTCACCACCTATGATGATTGGGGTGTGACCATCATCAACTGAGTTGGGCGTTTGTACTCATCAACTATGTGAAGGGTTTATATCTCACCACCTAGGATGATTGGGGTGTGACCATCATCAACCAACCAAGGTTGGAAAGCTAGTTTGGTCTCTTCTTCAC
>JAOTQJ010000111.1:15364741-15389470 GCA_025642045.1 Solanum sejunctum | reverse complement strand
TCCCCCCCACCCTTTAGGGAGGTAAGTCGGTTAATCACTCCCATTGCATTAATTGAATTCTCCTAAGTCTACAGTATTCCCTTCGATTCGACTCAAACCTTATTTTGATTCTATTTCTTGACAACAACCATTGTATCCTAAAAAAAAGGTGTAACTTAGGCGACATCACCCAGTACGAGCCGTAATGTGACCTCGTACAACCAACTCTAAGTTTCAAAATTTCACCAAGTCACAGTCCAAACCATGAGGGTCATCTACGCCTCGTATTCCTGTATATGGCCTATTGATGGTGCTCATACAAACTTTCATCAAATCATATTTTTTGTAACTTTTTCAGTTTTCAATTGTTCAACTTACGTGGTGTTACAGTTTGCCTACATTTTAGTTCAAAATCAACTTTTCAAGTAATAAAGGCCTTCAAACACAAAAATTTGTACAACATTCATGTGAATGACCAGGCAACCAAGCTGTCGGGGTTACAGTTTACCTACATTTTAGTTTTCAATCAACTTTTCAAGTTATAAAAGCCTTCAAACACGAAAAACTGCACAACATATAAGCGAATGATTAGGCGACCGAGCTATTAGTGCCAACAAATCATAAATGACTTAAATTTTTTATAAAATGCTCTAAATAATGAAAAGAGCACAGTACACAAAAAATAACCAGATAATCATTACACCATCATTGTCTATAGCCATGGCAAGGCCCTTTTTCCTCAAAGTTCTCATCATTCACGATTCTTAATTGTACTTTTTTCACCAACATCTGTATCCACCATTTGGACCACCATAAATCCCTTTTCTCCATAGATGCCAATAAATCACCATTACAATACCTCCATATATCCAAATATTTACACATTATTTTACATAATATACTTTACCTAATTTCACAAAGACATTAAACAAGTATTTTTCATTCTTCGAGATTATGAAATCTTTGTCATCCTATGGGTTGTAAATTATCAAAAAAAAATAGGAAAGAAAAACAAATCTATAGGAACAACACATTATCATTTCTTTGGGAAGAAAGAAAATATGAAAAAAAAATAGAAAGAGAGAAAAGAAATTGGAGAGGGCTGGGAAGCGAGAAGAGATATATGGGTGTTGGACAGGAAAAGAGAAGAAGTGAAAAAAATATTATTTAAAATTTCCTTAGTTTTTTATTTTAAAAAAAAAATATTTTTAATCCAAATTTTGATGTTGGCTCTTTCTATACGTGAAAACCCATATTTATGCCAACTCAATAATTAAATTATCATATAAGCTTGGTCAATTGTAAGAAAGGATTAAAATATTGAGTTTTATTTAGTTAAAGAATTTAGTTGACAAAAGATTTCGAAATACAAACTCATACAAGTACAAAGGTGCATAAGACCATTTTGCCTTTATTAAAAAGCACAGGAATCAACTGCAAATTCACATGGATAATTAGTATTTTCAACCTCATAATTCAAAATGCACAATTCTTTTTTAGAAGAAAGTAATACTTGAGCTGTAATCAAATATTATAACCATTTGCATTGCCAGAGAAGACCAACAATACTAGAGTTCACACACAAAAAATTTAGAGAAAGCATAAAAAGATCTCCAAGAACTGTCTGTAACATACAAATAGAAGTACAATATTAAAGACAAGAAGTTGACAATACAATTGCTGAATTCTCTGGGAACACAATACAAATGAATTACTCTAATAAGTAAATTTGTTGAACTATTTACACATCCGTCCGCCGTTTCAAATTAAAATCAAGGTCCTCGATAGCATAATTACCAAGGACAACAGCACCACTTCTGCAGAATACAGACAAGAAAAATAAGAACAAAGAGCTAAACAGATAAAGGGAAAATTCAAGATTTAGTCATTACATTGAGAATGATCGATGACAATTCAATTTATACATAATTGTAAGTCGAACATTTGAAGCCATAGATGTTGTCGTTGATCAGCCTGTAAACTGAATACAATATAGGGAATTCATTTAACGTACCACTTGTTTTTTCTCTGATTTATGCATGTATGTGTTGTGAGATGTTCTAGTAGGTGTCCCTGATGGATTCCCTTGCTTTTCCTCTCGCACCTTATTGAAAATATGAGTGTAGTTATCAGCAGATTGAGGATCATTCTCGTCCCACTCTCCAAATCTTGGAACTGCAGCTCCTCTATCAGATTGCTAGAAGACGAATCAAAGTTAGAATTCACATATTTGATAACATATATATTCGAAAAAGAATGGGGGAAAAATGCAAAGAATGAGCAACATGCTACTCTATTATGAAAGAGAATATATAGAATGAAAACGTACGCTCTCTTGCTTAACTTTGGACCTTCCAGGAGTGGCATGAGAACTTTCAAACGACCTTCTAGGAGTACCGTGACTATTATCATAAGAATTACTCTTTCCATCCCTAGCAGGAGATGCAGCACCTCGTCCAGCATTATTAACCTTTGCCTGGTAATGTGGATGCAGTGGCGATTTATCAAAGCTATGTTCAGATCCTACACTTTGTCTGCCTGTTCGACCAGAACTTGATCCACGACCACGTTGATGAGATGGCTCATTGGCACCTTTCCGCCCCATGTTCTCATTACCTGCTGGAGAATTTGTGTATTGCCGAAATTCACCATCTTCTTTACTTAGTCTATGATCCCGTGTTTGCCTAGTTGGTCCGCCGTGCCCAATTGGGGGTTCTTCCGTTTGTCTTTTAGGATTGGAATGAGTAGCAAGATTGATAAACATTTCAGGATTCTCTTCCGGATCATTGGGGTTCATGATCTTTCCAGTGCCACGAGTTTGCCTTGCTTTTTCAAAATACACTGTATAGGGCGTGCTATCGTCATTTTCCCAATTGCCAAACTTTGGGACGATTGGACGCTGCAGAAACAGTTGGAGGAAATTTCAACTTAGTTCTGATTGCAGTGTTTTGCTATTGATCATAACAAGCAAGATAGACAAGAATGTACAATTTTATTACTCTATAAGAACATCTTCTTATAAGTACTTTCATAGATGGGGGACAAGAAACAAGTGCAGAGGGAATAGTAATGGTGCGCTAACATGCATGTAACTTCACTTTCAATATTTTCAGACAAACTCTTTGAGCTCTGAATTCATTCAATTAACTGAAATTCAAGATGACAGTTACCTAAACTGAAAATGCTGGCATATGAGCAAACTATAATTTTATGTGGAGAATTCATTTAACACAATAAACTCCATGAATAAGGTGAAAGACATACAGCTAGAGTTTCACCATTGAAACAAAAAAATTGCAAATCAATTAAGGACTCAATAGCAAAATCTCAAACACTTGAATTATTTTGGATAAAAAAAATTTAACTTAATGAATATTTTGTTTTATTTTTCCTTTTTCACGGTATGTTCCTTCTCTACCAACTATACAAGTGACTTTAGCATCAATGCCCACCTTAGTGTATCTACAATTCATTTCTTAGTTCACTAGACACTTATCAAGCTGTGGTGGTTCTAGAGGACAGCGAGGGAGTTCGTCCAAACTTTTTCGATAAAAAATTATATGATATATATAAACTATTCAATTTTTTTAAAAATGTATACATATTGATGTTGAACTCCCTAAACATAAAATTAATTAGAGATGGGCTTAAAATACTTGAGGGGTTCAAAATTCACCTTGAGATTTCAAATCTCAAGCGCTACATATTTATTTTTCAAACCCCTTTAGTAAAAAATTTGGATTTGATACCATTACCAAGTTTAACCTCCAATCTTGACTATGAAGATTATTGAACAAAAATGAAGCAAAAGCAGAAACCAACAGATGAGAGAATACAAATGTGCTATTGGAAGCTATATGTATCTATTTAATAATTGGATATGACACAAGAGGGCGGGCCATATATAGGCCAACTTCTTCGTGAAATATACCTACCACACCAATCAACATAACTGCACATTAAATACATGATGAATTTTATAGGTTGGACCTCAAATTTTATTTTAATAGATTAATCATATATAATTTCTCATGATATCTCTCCTAAATGTCTTCCCTTAATTATCATTCCCAAGGGTGAATTTAGCGGAAAAGTAATAATCTCCCTGTAGTAGATGATATAATTTTTTCTTCTAAATCTTTTGAAATAAATTAAATATGCTAACAACAACTATCTAGTCAGGAACAGATCCCACGTTGCGCATTCCGGGTGCACGATCCCATTTGATCCCAAATTTTTTTTTGTATCTTTATAGAAATATGTAAAAATTATATAAATATAAAGATAAATAGTCAGTGAACAAGAAATCCTAAGTTGAGGTAGAACCGCATTGAAGAAGAAAATTTGGAGTTGAATTGCTAGCAAAAGTTACCATTTATAACATCCATCACATAAAACCATCATCGTGTACTAATAAAAGAAGAAAATTAAGTCTATCAAAACCGATGGTGATTGTTAAAAGTAGTAGTCATGCTGACAAAATCATATAATATAACAGGGAAATTGGAACAAAATCAAGTGGATTAAGAAGAAATGAGGAATTAAAAAACGTACAGCCATTGTTGTTCACCAAAGGAATAATCAGAAAAGCTAACAAAAGAGTTGCTCCAGAGAGAAAGAGAGAAAGGAAGAAGAATAAGTAGAGATGAAAAATAAAGAAGAAATAATAATAATATGAGTATTAATAATAATGAATGAGAGGTTCATCAACCATTGACCGGCGCCACCGGTAATGGTTTGACTATTCGTCTCTCCCTCTCTTACGTAGTCTTCTTCTTACTACCTTACCTCATGCACTGAATTACCAATACCCCACTCAATGGTAGGGTCAGTATTTTTATAAAAAATATTCATAGTTTTAAAATATAGGTAAACGATTTTTGTATCAAGAATATTCAACAATATATATATATATATATCAAAATATCTTATTTAATCTATATATTCAAAAAAGTTTTTCGATGAAGGATATTCATCTGACTACTTTTGAGTAAATGTATCTCCGCCTCTAACCGTACTTTTCAATCCTTTTTACTCCTAGCTCCATTTCGCCTCTATTTTTTCATTTAATTTTAATATACAATAAACACTTGTCCCATTTCTAATTTAATTCCTTATTGAAAAAGAACACGTATTGACCAACTCATTCCACATATTTGGCTCTCCTGTCCATATGTTTTTAGTCTCGCCATTTTCTTCCAATACATTGCGACCATTTAAAAAGGGCGCGTGTCACTAAATTACGACCGTAATATATGTTATTCTATGAAATCTATGGTTTAAATCTTTAGAAAAATTGAATATAGGAGGAACCAAGACTCCCGACGAGATTATTTTCTTTTTGGGTTTCCAACCAATTTGAAGTTTGTGTTGAAGTCTCGAATAAATTTAGGTAATGTCTTCAACAAAACTTTGATTTCTTCCATGGCTAAAATACAAGATTTCTGATTAAAGTGAAGCAATCTCACTACTGTACTACAACCCATGTTAGTCTCTGGCAAGATATTGATATCAATTAATACTGTGCGTATACTATTTTAGTACAAGAAAATTTTTTCATGATAATTGATTAAAATATTTCACAAGAGTCATTCTTTCTCAAGAATAAATAATATACTATTTTTGTCTCATTTTATCTGGCCCATTTTTCCCCTTTATCCTTAATGAAATGATTCACAACTAAATAAATATCTAATAATGATTTTAAATCACAAATTTCAAATTTTTTTTCTTAAATGCCGTGTCAAATCAAACGATACCGCATATAATAAAATAAAGAAAGTATTATTTATTTATAGAATATTAGAAATCAAGAAAGTCATTCTTTCTTAAGAATAAATAATATATTGTTCAATGTAGGATTTAAAAGGGGAAAAAAGGAGATGAGGTTAGGTCAAGCAAAGTCATAACACGTTTTTGAAGACAAGAAATGGCGTTTGGTAGGTTGCAAGCTGAGCTGACTAGTCTTTCCGAATTATATATACTTGCATGGTTTCTTTTTAGTAATAATTGTTACCAAAAAAAAATTGTTAGGTTATCATTTTTAAGAGCTTATTTGATTAAATTTTAAAGTTAAATTAGTTTATATTAATTTGATATATGTTAAAATAAAATTTTAAAAATTTAAACATTATATAAAAAATAATTATGAATTTAATATTTTTGTCTGTCAATATGATAAAAAAAATACATTCTATAAAATTAACCAAAAAAGTTTACGTTATTCAATTTTCAAAAAAATTTATGACAATCAAAGGGAAGGGGAGAATTGGTAGAGTAGCAAAACAGAAGAAGCTGGTCCTTGAACTCTAGAGACAAAGGCTTGGTCCTTTAGTCGCATGCGACCAATGACTTGGTCGTTCATTTACGTGAAATTTTCTGACCCTATAACCTTCTCACACAACTTGACTAGTAGTATATTTGCATATTGACAAATTATAATAATGCATAATAAACTATTACAAAAAGCTCATTCATATTATTTGACAAAAATTGAGTGTTCATTCATTCCTCTATACATGGGAAACATAACTGCACTGCTGGCTCTCGCATAAAGCAAAAAGCAAAGGCGTTAGGCCCCCAAAATTTTGGGGCTAATTTTTCGCTAATAATAAATTTAAAAATATGTTTTATTAAAAGAATTGAATATTTTAAAATAAAAATATATATTTACTTTAAAATAATTAAACTATTCAAAGTATATAAAAATTATTTTTGATTTTTTATTTAGTGACAATATTAAAATTACCAAGTGAAAGTGACGAGTACACAAAAGAAAATCATTACCTTAACAAAAAAATCCTTAGAACATAATAATAACTCCTATTGATATTTTTGACTTTATTTTTAAATTAAAATTATTAAAAAAATTAGTATAAGTATAACATAATGTTAAAATTAATATACTCAATCAAACAACGAGGATAGATTATTGCTAACAAATTCATATATTACTTACAAAATAATGTCAACAATTTTTGTAACAACTAAATCTTCAGAAAATGCTTTCAAAATTGAAGTTAACAAAATTTTATCAAAAATCAACAAGATCTCCAAGCATATATATATATGACTCTTGTAACGCTTTAAACAAGAGATTTTTGCGCATTCTCAAGTAAATTTATTGTTTTGATGTGTCTTTTTGTTGTTTTTCAGGAAAAATGGTTAAGGCATGGAGAAATAGGTGTAGTTCAAGAAAATGAATGAAAAAGAGCTCAAGTGTCGGTACAAAGGGGCATCCACGGCCTTTGTAGCATCACACAGACCGTGAGAGGCCACGTGGAGGTAGACCAGGAAAAGAGAAGCAATAATTGAACCAAGTGAAGGACCACAGGCGCCTTCACGGTTTGTGTGTCGTCGCACGGGCCGTAAGGCCCACCGTGACCTTACACTTGGATTGTTGAATATGGGCAAAAGACATGGCTAAGGAATTGAAGGAAAATTTGTTGAAGGCATGTCCCATGGTTGACCACACGAATCGTGGACTTCGACACGGGTTGTGTCGTGTGGCGTCAAAGTGACGTGAAGATGGTCACTTTCGTCGAAAATTATGAAAAGTGAAGCGAGACGGACTGTTTCATGGTCCATGAACCCTCACATGGATCGTAACGATATATGTGGGCTGTGACACAGTGAAGAGCATTTTAGAGATCAAATGTTGCCACACGAACCAGTTCATGGTTCATCTACTGCCACACCGGTCGTGAGGCCCACCGTAGCCTTACGCTTGGGTTGTTGAATATGGGCAAAAGACATTGCCAAAGAATTGAAGGAAAATTCGATGAAGGCATGTCCCAAAGTTGACCACACGAACTGTGGACTTCGATACGGGTCGTGTTGTGTGGCATCAAAGTGACGTGAAGATGGCCATTACTGTTGAAAATTATGAAAAGTGGAGCGAGATGCGCCGGTTAATGGTCCGTGAACCCTCAGATGGACCGTGTCAATGCAAGTGGGGCTGAGACGCGATGAAGAGCATTTTGAAGATCATGTGTTGCCACACGGGCTAGTTCACGGTTCGTCTACTGCCACACGGGCTGTGTAATGGCCCGTATCCTTGTCGACGTGATTTTTTCTATTTTAAGTTGGATTAGGTTTTCCTTGTATATATATATATATTATTTTTTATTCCATTTTTACTTAGTCTTGGATGACTAGAGATAGAAAACGCAAGAAGAACGCTATTTTGCTTGTAATTTCATTGAACTCTTGGATTTCCATTATCTCATTCGAGATTGTAATCTATGGATTCATTAATTCTTCAACAATAAGTTCTTCATTATAAATTCTTTATATCAATGTGGGTTATATTTCATGAATATGTTAGGTTAAACCTACAAGTAGGGTTGTAAGAACCATGACAAATCAATAAGATAGATGAATTTGGGGTAAATCTCAGGATTAATCAGCGTATATATCGTAGTATTTTTCACTTTAACTTCTTCCTTAATGAGTCGACGCAGTAGGTAAGCTTATATTCATTACATGCCCAAGGGAGATGCAATGATTAGGAAAAGGGTGATACGACAGAAATTAGAGGTTTGTAACTTAGTCTAAATACTTGTGACTGAAAAGTGAGAGTATTTTAGAGTTGATAACAAGGGTTAGTAAGTATACGTTCTGAGACCGAAAGGTGATGAACGAAATGCATAAGAAGGACCGAAAGATGAATTAGGTGTTACATAACTTGTTAGATCTTGTATACGTAATATGAACGAGTTTACCACGTAGATTCGGATATTACTTTAGCCGTCATGGGGAACACAATCCTAGCTTCCCATTAATTGTTTGAAATCCATTGGTCTTCATACTCTTTTATTACTTCATTTTAATAATTTAGTTTGCAAAAATCAAAAACCCCCATTTACTTTATGTATTTTTATTTTAGGAATAGATATTACATCTGAAAAGGGAGCTAATAGATTTATTCTCATGTATTTCCTGTGGGATCGACCTCAACTCTTGTTGAGTTCTATATTTGATCAATGGTCGCTTTACTATTTCTTTTGGAGTGTAAAATTTAGGCGTATCAAATTTTGGTGCCATTGATGGGGAATACAATGAAGTAATAGTCTATTAATTGTTATTTTCAGTGTGTAATACTAGTCCCTAATTTTACTTTTATTTCTTATTTTTGTTCCTTGTAGGGAGCTAGCGTGGCATGACAAACACCCGAAGTAAGGGTAAAGCACTTGTTCCCTATGACCCTGAGCTTCTTAAGTCGACTCAAAAAATGAACTCCCAAGAACATCAAGCAAGGCAGAGAGAGTTGGCAGTGAATCTTGCAGGTGGAGAAAATGACGATCTGGTTAGGATGACCCTGCTGGTAATGGGGTGCCACCGATAGCACCACTTTAATAGGTACCAGTTGTTCCACCCATGCATCAGCAACTCGGTGTAAGACCTTAAGCTCCTCAGCAACCCCAAGTGGTGAATGATGATGATGAGGATGTTGGGACCACTGGAGCAACTGTACTTATAACACCCAGCGAAATTAACGAAATGCTCCTAGAATGTAATCATGCATATAACGCGTCTTCCTAAGCTTGAATAAAAAATTCAAGATCAGATTTGCGATCAACATGAAAAACTAGGTGGGAAAGTGGTGTCGACTTGATTTTAGAGTAATCGGATCAAAAATAATTTTTTGAGATAGTTAGGGCACGCACTAGGGCCACGATACGAACCTATTGCAGACTCATACTTATACCTTTTTTCAATTTTTCGATGGGGTTTGAAATTTTGAAAATACACAAGTGCGCAACAGGTCAACATTGCAGACCTGTTTTCCCGACCTGTTCCACCGAAGTTTAAAAATTTAAATCTTTTGAGGGACATTCTAGAATTTCGTACACTTCTTCTAGACTCGATCCACGACAAACACAAGTCATTTTTAGCCTAAAAGGGTTTTAATAAAACCTATTCTAATGTCCTTATACAAAAATCTAAGAAGAGCCCTTGAGTGAAGAAGAGGAGAAAGAGCAAGGGTTCTAAGGATTGAGGCTGATTTCTTGAGAAATTGAGTGTCAAACTCCATACAAGGTATGTAAAGGCTACCCAGAACATGACATTATCCTCCCATGTTCCCCCTTGATTGAATTAGGTTGATAGTTGATAGGTGATGGGTTTATGTTACGATTTCTTGAATGCTATCTTGAAAACTACTATTCTACATGTATTTTCGTAAGTTGAGGGCCATCATAACTTTAATTATTTGTTCAACTAACTAATTTAGATATTGTGAAAACTATACATGTTTAATTGTTAAAGAATCCATGAATGAAGCTAGGAGTTGATGTCTATAGCCTGAATTTTGTATGTATGCATGATTGTTGTGGTTTGGGTCTTGATTTGAGTGAGTACTGATGATAATGTTGTTGGAATTGATGGAGTATGAATCCCTTAAAATCTTTAAAAGGTCACCCTTGACTTTTAAAAAATATTCATAGTACTTTTGAGTTGAGAGATGATGTCCTTATCCAAAAGAGACTAAACGATGAAAAACCTTGATGTTGATGTTTATGAGCATGTTGAGTCCTTGGAGGAGTATTAAGAACCGAAAATGAGTAAGAGAGTCCCACTCATACTCATTAACTACTTGGCCAGTATAGCAGAAGATTGGACTGTGAGAAATAGATGCTTTCTTAGTCCCAAAAGAGGACGTGATATTATTATAAACCTCCCGATGTACGCCCTTTCATCCCCGCAAGGTACTGGGTGGATGCCACAACATCATCTCTTAGGTGTACCATCACTTGCTCATATGTGATGGGTGTAGGTCTAACATTCCATGTACTAATGCCTTTTTGGCACTGCATCATTTTATGATGCTGATTTAGTAGACAAAGGACTTCAACAGACTAATCATTGAGGTTCAAAGCTTCTTGATTTCAGAACGTGGTGAGTCCTCTCCTGCATTCGGAAGATAGTTATTTCTTTAGTCCTATTGATTTATTTTTCTTTGATTATAGTAGCCATGGTCTGTCATGGTACTTTTATAAATAGTAGTTATAGAGGCTTCATAGACCTAGATGGATGACAATTGATGTTGGGGTTCCTTCCCCCTATTATTCTATTTTTAAACTAAGTTTATTTCCTCAATCTTGCTTCATATGATGGATGTTAATGATGAGTCTGATAGTCCACTAACAATTAGAATATTTCTTTAATATATTTCACAAATGAATTGATTGAACAAATATGATGAGACTAGGTGGTTCGCTTGGGGGCTAGCAATAGTCTCCGAGTGCCAGTTACGCCTAGGGTACCCTCACGAGGTGTGACAAACTTGGTATCAAATCTCAAAGTTTGAGTTTCCTAGGTAGTCTATGAAGCCATGTCTACTAGAATCTTGTTTATAGGTGTGTTATGCACCACACTTCATAAGTAGGAGGCTATAGGACATTAGGAAGTGTTACCATTCTTCTATGATCTGAATTCGTGTAGTAGAGTTTAGCTTTATGACGAATTACCTTTTAATTTGTGTGTTATACATATTTCAAAAAATGCCACCAAAGAGAACAATTGCTTAGAGAGATGCCTCAGCCCCATCTGCTGAGAACACCCAACAAGAGGTCCCAATTCAGATAGAGATAAGGAGATAGGGACACCCTACCAGGATTGTTGAGGTCCCACAGGCTCCCCCTACTCAGCCCCAGCCCGCTCCCAATACCGAGGCAGAGTTTAGGGGAGCTATCACTATGCTGATTTAATTGGTGGCATCCCAGGGTAACGGTTGGGGTCCTCAGGCTCCTAGTTCTAACCCACAGGAGCCTTTAACTGCAACCCAACTCAGAGACTTCTTGAGACTAAACTCGCCAGTGTATACGGGGTCGAAGGTAGAAGAGGATCCATATTTTTTTATTGATGAGATGTATAAGGTCTTGAAAGTGATGCATACTGATGAGATTAAGAGAGTGGAGATTGCTTCCTACCAATTGAAGAATGTTGCTAATGTTTGGTACAACCAATGACAGGAGAGTAGGGGTGAGAATGCAGAGCCTACTTGGAGATTGCTTCCTACCAATTGAAGAATGTTGCTAATGTTTGGTACAACCAATGACAGGAGAGTAGGGGTGAGAATGCAGAGCCTACATAATATGAAGAGTTTAAAGCTACGTTCCTAACCATTTCTTTCCTAAGGAGTTGAGAGAAGTGAAGGTGGATGAAGTAAACTTGAAGAAAGGAGGAATAACAGTCAAGGAGTACAACCTTAAGTTTATTAAGCTGTCTAGGTACACTCCAGAGATGGTACAAGACATAAGGTCCAGGATGAGGAAGTTTGTGTCTGGTTTAGCTAGGCATGTGCAAAAAAAGTGCAAGGCAGCCCTGTTGGTCCCTAAAATGGACATCTCTAGGATTATAGTGTAAGCCCAGCAAACAGAGGAGGATAGGAGAAGAGATAGGGAGGAGCAGATGAATAGAAAGGAAAACTCAGCAGGACATGAGCCTAGCCAACAGAGGCACAGTAAGGTTGACAAGTCCTACTTCTAGAAAAGATAATCTCATAATACATAGGTATGATCAGGAGTCTAAGCAATTCCGAAATTTCAAGGCTCAAGGTGCCCAATCTCAAGCCAGTGTGACTCAAGGCTTGAAGGAAAAGCCACCCTGTGGCAATTATGGGAAGCTCGACCTAGGTAGGTGCCGGTTGTGCATGGATGCTTGCTTTCTATGTGGGCAAACAGGTCATTTCCAGCATGAGTACCCAAAGAGGAGATGATGTGAAGAAACCAATAGAGCACAGTCCTTTGAAGCACCCCCAGCTGACAGACATCAGAGGGGTAATACCACAGGTACAAAAGGCGGGATGAACCACCTATATGCTATGGGTAATTGACAGGATCAGGAGGCTGCACCAGATGTTGTTACAGGTATGCTTTGAGTATTTACCTTTGATTGTTATGCATTGCTTGATTCGGGTGCCACTTTGTGTTTTGTGACTCCTTATGTGGCTAGTAAGATTGGGATTCTCCCAAAGTGTTTTCTTAAACCTTTTGCTATTTCCACTCCTACTGGTTAGTCTATATTAGCTGAGAGGGTTTACAGGGATTGTATAGTATCCATTTATCATAGATACACCTTAGCTGACTTGGTGAAATTGTAGATGGTTGACTTTGATGTAATACTTTGCATGGATTGGCTTCACACCTATTATGCTTTTGGTGACTATAGAACCCAAATTGTTAAATTCCAATTTACCAATGAGCCTGTTCTAGAGTAGAAATGGAGTTCTGTTGCACCTAAGGGCAAGTTCATCTCTTATATTAGATCTAGAAAGTTGATCTCCAAAGGTTGTATTTGTCACCTCATGTGAGTTAAGTCTGGTGATGTTGAATCTTCTACTCTTGAGTCAGTCCTAATTATGAATGAGTTTCCTGATGATCTACCTGGAGTCCCTCCCGATAGGGATATTAACTTTGGGGTTGATGTCCTTTCCAAGACCCAACCCATTTTGATTCCACCTTATAAAATAGCCCCTGCAGAGTTGAAAGAATTGAAAGACTTGTTAGAGAAAGGTTTCATAAGGCTTGCTGTCTCTCCTTGGGGTGCTTATGTCCTATTCATGCATAAGAAAGATTGGTCTATCAGAATGTGTATAGGCTATCGACAACTGAATAAGGTCAAAATAAAGAAAAAGTATCCTCTCCCTAGAATAAATGATCTATTTGACCAACTTCAGGGTGCTACTTGTTTCTCCAAGATAGATCTCAGATCGGGTTACTATCAGTTGAAAGTGGGGGAAAGCAATATTCCAAAGATAACCTTTAGGACGCGTTATGGCCATTTTGAGTTCTTGGGCATATCCTTTGGGTTGACAAATGCACTTGCAGCTTTCATGGATTTGATGAACAAGATATTCAAACCTTATCTTGATATATTTCTGATCATGTTCATTGATGATATTCTAGTTCATTTGAAGGATGAAGAGGAGCATGCTAATCATCTTAGAGTGGCTTTGCAAATGCTCAAAGACCATGAGTTGTATGTGAAGTTCTCAAAGTGCGAGTTTTGGCTCAAGTCCGTGGCTTTCTTAGTCCATGTTGTTTTGGGAGATGGTATTCAGATGCATACTTAGAAAATTGAAGCGGTCAAGAACTAGCCTAGACCAACTTCTTTGACAAAAATAAGAAGCTTCTTAGATTTAGTAGGATACATTTGTAGATTTGTTGAGGGCTTCTCTTCTTTGTTAACAGCATTAACTAAGCTAACTTAGAAGAAGGACAAGTTTCAGTGGTCTGAGGAATATAAAAAGAGTTTCCAAGAGTTGAAGACTAAATAAACTACAACACTAGTTTAGACCTTGCCCGACGGGATGGGAGACTTCGTGATATACTGTGATGTATCCAGAGTTAGACTGGGTTGTGTGTTGATGTAAAGGGAGAAGGTAATAGCTTATGCTTCCAAACAACTTAAGATCCATGAAAAGAATTGTCCAACTCATGATCTTGAGTTGGTAGCGATGGTATTCGCTCTTAAGATCTGGCGTCACTACTTGTATGGACTGTGTGTGGATGTGTTCAGTAACCACAAGAGTTTGCAATATGTGTTTAGTCAGAAGGAGCTCAAATTGCGGTAGAAGAGATGGTTGAAGTTGTTCAAGGATTATGATATAAGTATCCTCTACCACCCTGGTAAGGCTAACATTGTTGATGATACTCTTAGCAGATTATCTATGGGTAGCACTGCCAATGTGGAGGAAGGGAAAAGAGAATTGCCTAAGGAAGTTCATAGATTGGCTCGATTGGGAGTGCAATTTAACGAGAACAATTAAGGTGGGCTCAATGTTCAAAATGGATTTGCTTCGTTGGAACAACCCCAAAAGTGCTCGAAAATATGCCTCAAAAGTGCCTAGAATCATAATTTTCATATATCTAAAAATTCATTTGTTATTTCAAAAATCTGACCTCATATTCTTGTTTAGAGAGTCAAAATTAGGGGTCAATGGTCTAACCCCAATTTTAGAGCAACAGTATCAAAATTCAAAATTTGCAAAATGCAAATTCCAGAATATACTCCGCGACACTAGCGCGACGTACCATTGTGTATTTTTGAGCATTTTTCTATTTTCAGGTCCAAGGCTTTAGGTCTTGGGCCCAAGGGTCCCTATGCGTGAAAATACCTATACTTAGCCTTATTTCACCCTCATATCATCCCTAATATTTCCCAATATCCTCTGAAACACTTAGACTCATATTTTACACTAAATTCAAGTCCCAAAACTCAAGACCAATCTTAAGGATTTCATCAAGGTTCTCCTTCAAGCTTTAAGTCTCCATCTCCAATTATCACCAAGTTCATCTCTAAGCTAAGGTATGTGGGTTTCTTTCATGAATTCCTTTCAGAAATGATACCCAAACCTCCTTTTACTCAAATAGCATGATTTAAAGTTGATTTATAAATGGGTCTCGATTATTATGAAATTCACTGCACACTATGTTAAAGCTATGTAAATTTGTGAATGTTTTGCCATATTTTGAGCTATAAATCTTTGATTTATTGTAAGATATGGGAAAGAGTTTTGATGTATATTGATTAAGGGTGTTGCAAGGTGTTGATTGATGGTTTTACAATGGATTTTCTTACATGATTTCATCTCTATATTTCATAGTTTTATACTAGTATTACACACCCTCTAAGTGTTTGATAAAATATTCGAATGTGGTTTCTTGAGGAGTTGAAGGTCCAAAGCATGAGATATGATATGAATGACTATATGATGATGAAATAAGCTTATGTATATGATAAATTCTATATAAAGTATTGCATTATAGCATTCCCAATTTGGGGGGACTAAGAACTCGGATAACATAGATGGGGGTTTGTACTCATCAACCTAGGGAAGGGTTTGTACTTCTCCACATAGGTGATGGGGCGACATTATCACCAACCTAGACCTAATTGATGGGGCGACATCATCACTAACCTACCAAAGGGTTGTACTTTGGAAATCTAGCTTGGTCTCTTCTACATATATTATATCCTATATAAGCATAAGCTACTTAAGCATGTTTTACTTATGCATTGATCATACATGTCATATTGTTATATTATTGTCTGTTGCCTATTATTATGAATTTTGATTATGATACCTATCTCTTGTTACATTGCATCCTATATACTTAGTATATTCAAACATACTAACCCATACTCTTGACTGCATGATATAACCATGAAGGATTGAAGTCCAAGTTGATCATCCTCCTCCTCCACGTAGCTAGTTCGGTGCTACTTAAGCTAGTTGGTGAGTCCTCCACTTTGGGACCTTAGTCTATGTTGCTCTTATTATGAATGGATACATTCTTCTTTATGTTTCCTTTATTTCAATGTGTTGTATCCTCTATAGGTTTTGACTATGACGGTGAGCCTAGTTGCTTGTCTTGGCCCCGCTAAGTTCTATCTAGTAGTGATGTTGTTGGACAAGATATATATCTATGTTATAAGCTTTGACTCTTTCATCTCTTGATTATGATGTTATGCAAGCTTTCCTATAGTCCCTTACCCATGTTTTCCAAACTTTTGCATGTTACTAGAGTATTAAACTCTCTCTCGTAGTCCCGATGCCGTTGTTTATGCTTTTTGTGTTATCTTACAATGCTTCTGTGACCAAGGATGTATAATGATATGCTAAGAGGCTTGTTTAGGCTCTCTTCTAGTTCTCCATTCGTCGGTCACGTCTAGGCCCTTAGCTTGGGTGATGACAATAATGGTATCAGAGCACTAGTTTGATAGATCCTCGGAGTCTAACATATCACATCGATTAGAGTCTTATTCATAGTTGTGTTATGCACCACAACTATGAGTAGGAGACTATAAGACATTTTAGGAAATGTTTCACTTCTTACTGATCCATGTCGTGTGATAGAGTTAGGTCCCCTAGGGAATAGTACTAACCCCTAACCGTGATATTTCAGGATATGTCTCAAGCAACTCAAGGTGGCAATATACCAAATGCAAAGATTTGCGATGCTCTATGGGAAGTGGCCAAAGCGGCGGTGAAATTGGAAACTCACCTTGATCAACAAGTGGGTGCTTCCAAGACCTCAAATGGTAAGAGGAGAGTTAGTGAGGACAAGCGGTCCCGTGTTAAAGAAAAGTTCCAAAGTCTCAAGGATAGAGGTGATGCTATGTGTCTGACATATGATACGGCTCATAAAGGCCCATGTTTCAAGGGCACCAATGCTTGTTTTGATTGCGATGAAGTGGTATATAAGAGGAAGGATTGCCCTCATAAAGGAAATAAGTGTAAAAGAGGTGATGGTCGGATGGATAATCCTAAGTGTCAAAGGTATGGGAAGTATCATGGTGGCCCATGCTTGAGTAAGACCAATACTTGTTGTGGGTGTAGTGAAATGGGTCACAAGCTGTAGGATTGTCTATATATTCGAAGAAAGCGTAAGTGTGGTCGACCTTTAGATCAAGATGATTATGTTGATAAAGTGACTCGAGGAAGGGATGAGATGCTCGATGCTATTACCGGTAAGTTGAAGTTTTCTTGGCTTTGTTGTGCATGTATTGTTAAGCCTGGTGTACTTTTATTTCTTCTCTATTCTTTTGGTTGCTAGTGGGGCTTCTTGTGTGCCTAAGATATTATGTGGATCTTTGGTGTCTACCCTTCTGTTGGGTATATTGTTGCTAGGAGGTTCATAGATGTTGATCTGAGTTTGTATTCTTGCTTTCTGGCTTATTGAAGTTGGCATGGTAGATTTTATGTCATTATAGAAATGTAATGATTTCATGTGTGTTGTGTCTTCATGGGTGATAGGACCCGTAGAGTTAGGCCACGATTCCCTAATGAGCCCGTCTTTAAGAGGAAGGTTGTTAAGTGATAGCATGGAAGGTAGGTTCATTTTATGTCTTAAGGTACAATTGGGTTCTAAGGGGGTTGCATTTGTCATCTTGTGAGAAATGGAGATGTAGATCCTAAGTTGTGTTGTTATTGAGTTGGTGGTGGTAGTAGATGAGGCCTTGAATGTCCTTTCTTGCATTTTGGGTTTGGAGTAGTGTCCTTTGGTTTGACTAGTACACTGGTTATGCCTATAAGTCCCATGAGTAAGATATTTAGTCCTTACTCTAATAGGCTTATGGTGGTTTTGGTGATAACATAATGGTTTGTGTTCAATAATGAGGTAGTGCATGTCAGTTATTTGAGGGTAGTACTACAAAGTTAAACAGGAGGGGTAAGAGTTTGGTTGTAAGAAGTTTCCTTCCTAGGTTGTTTAGTGCCCAGTGAGGGTATTAAGGTGGACCTTAGTAAGACGAATGTGATAAAAAATTAGCCTAGACCTTGACTTCATCGGACATTAAGAGCTTTTTTGGGCTTAGTGGGCTATTACTGGTGTTTATGAATAAATTATCTTCTAATGTTTCTCCTATGATTTAGTTGACCCTAAGTAAGACCTATGTTGTGACCGGCGTTTTGAGTAGGGTGATTTGTTGGGTCTGGGAGTTACTATTTCTTGTGTTATTCCTTGGTGCTAATGGGATTCATGTGTATGAGGGTTGATATTCGATTCCTTCCAGTCAAGGAGATTCAAAACTATTTTCAAGAACACCTACATGGATTTTCCTTACTTTAATTTAGGGTTTTGAATATTATGATTCCTAAAATTCTATTGATGTATGGGTAGTGCTTATTTGATGATTTTAATATAATTTAAACCATTATAGGAGGATTTACTTTGGGTTTATGAAATTATAAGTATGCATGTTTCCCGTTTGAATTATTATGCACGAGAGATTACACTATGGATTTAAATGTGGAATTTATTATGTTTTCACTATAATTTTGTATTATAAATATTGATTTTAGATTGAGTCTTAATTACCCATGCCATGCCCTCATTTATCATAGCATATGCATTCATGTACATGGATTATTTTGAAAAATCATGATATTAGTTAAGCCCAATTTTATTTTATGGTATGATTTGACAAAATGTTGGTTATGACAATATTGTGATCACACATATGTCTTTGGTTTTTGGTTTTTTGAGTATTTTGGGTGCTTGCACCATTTTGTATATGAATGAGTTATTCTTATGCATGAGTAACATGACTATGAAATTATGATTTTGGCATTTGAGCCTAAGTATGAATTATTATGAATGGTGTTTGGCCTTTAAGCCCAATTGTGCATTGAAATGATTTAGGAAAAATGACTATTGCATTTTTGAAAGTATGAATATGTATATTATAAGTGCTCTTGTGAGATGATGACTTAGCACCAATGGATTGAGAGGGAGAGTCTATAAGGGTTGCCCTATGTTTTTGTTGCATAGAGCCTTGTCTTGTGGTCTTGGTTGAGCTTAGCCTAATGGGTTGGAGGTCTTGTGATAGTTTGGGCTACTTGCATAATATGCTTCTAACGAGTGTAGTACCCGTAAGATTGTAATATGAGGGTTAAGGATGGTCAATCTATTTTGTCAACTACAATAGATTAGTCACTTCTCTAAGGTTAATTTAAGGTTTGGGTTTTGTTCTCAAGTGTGAAGGAGGGTAGGTGATATCCCTACGTGCCCTTTTGAACTAGGAATGAGCATTTTGATTATTGATGGAGTTGTTAGGTGGGCTTGTGCACTAGTTGTTTCAATTGGGTTTCATGAATAGGGTTTTATAACCCTACCTTGGTATGTTTGTGGGTGTCTCTAGTGATGAGGTATTGATTTGTTTAGATCTTGTGAATCATTTGGGGGTAGTGTTGCAAGCCTTAGGGAATAAGAGGTTGTTTGCTAAATATGATAGGTGTGAATTGTGGATAGCAAGAAGGTAGTCAGAATTCCTTAAGGATTATGAAATGAGTGTGCATTAAGTTTTCTCCTGTAAGGCTAATGTTGCAATCGGTACTCTAGGTAGCTGGCATGTGTGGTTGATGGTGGCAAGGAGGAGACTAGTGGGGTCCATCGATTGGTTAGATTAGAAGTTAGGTAGATGGGAGTTGAGAGTGGTGGTGTAGCATTCTTGATGGTTATAAATCTTCTTTGGTTAAGAGGTCTAGATTAGGCAAGGCCTAGATTTCTGCCCTATTAGAGTTAGAAGTTTTGGGTAGAAAGATGGTAGAATGAAGGTTATCTCCCAAGGGAGAGATGTTGGTTCATGGAAACAAAGAGAATAGGTGTAGTTAAGGTTGACAAATAAGATTATGGTTGTGATTCCTTTTAGATTGTAAAGGAAGTTGGTAAGGTTGCATATGGATGGGATTTGCCTAGGGATATGATTATGATTTGTTCGATTCTTCGCGTTTCTAGGTGAAGGTGATATGTTGGTGGCTATCACAACCCAAGCCTAGGGCCTAGACGTGACTGGCGAATGGAGAACCCGAAGGAACCCCAAACAAGCCTCATAACATATCATTACACGTCCTTGATCATGGAAGCAATTAAAATAACAATAAAAGATAAGCATAAACAAGTGGAAACTGGGACTAAGGGAACACCTTTCATATCATATGCAGTGATAGTCAATAAAGTCAAGCCTCATAGCATAGTTACACCATATGTCCAACAACACCTCTACTACATAAAGATAAGAGCAGGGGCCAAGACAAGGTAACTGGGCTCACCCTCACAATTAAAATAAAAAATAAAGAAGAGTGTCCCAATACATAATAAGAGAATCATAGACTAAGGTCCCCAAAATGGAGGATTCACCAGCAAGCTTGAGCGAAGTCATACTAGCCACGTGAAGGAGGATGCTCAAGTGGGGCTCCGGTTCCTACATGGTGATATCATGTAGGCATAGAGTATGCGTTAGTACATTTGAATGTACTAAGTAAGTGGGATGCAAATCTAGCAAGAGATAGCCAATTAATCAAAATACATAATTGTAAGCAAAGGATACGTATAATATCAATATGGCATGCATACTCAATGCTCAACGTAAAATATACTAGTCAATCATGATCAAGGAATATAAACTCAATATGAGAAACATACTCAAACCCCTTTTACCAACATTCATGGAGTGGGACAAATGACCCCCACTCACCTTACGGTATAACCTTTTTGGAGAGTTTTAATACCCCTACCGTACAATATAGTCTTTTTGGTGGATAGTATAAGACGTCCCCTACTTTATGATATCCTCTTTTGGGCAAAAAACGTGATTCATTATATCTTACAGCATGGCCTTTTTAATAGAATGCCCACACCTTACGATATGATCTTTTCGGTAGAAACCTTTAGTCTTTATTCCTTAAGGCATGGCTTTTTTTTGTGGGATGTCCATACCGTACGATATAATCTTTTCGATAGGCACAATTAGCTATTCTACCTTACGACATGACTTTTTCGTAGGGTGTCTATACCTTACGATATGATTTTTTTGATAGGAATCATTAAAACCTCTACCTTAAGGCATGACCTTTTTGGTAGGAATCATAGAACTAGCTCATCAAGCCATTACATTCAAATCATCATGAATGAACTACTTATTTTCCCAAGAACATAACAAACATAAGAACCCAACAACAACATGCAACACCATAGGTGCTTCTCCATGAAAACAACTTATATAGACATCCCTATCATTACCACAAAGTCATCATATACCTATACTTCCTCTTTTCATTGTACATCATATGCATACAATCGTCTCATCATTATTTTATCATCATATAATTATCATAACACCATTCAACTCATAAGACATACATTAAACCTTCAATTCCTCAAGAAACCCTAGTTGGACATTTTATCAAACACTTGGCGGGTGCGTAATGGGGTAAAAGACCATGCAATTTAGAGATGAAATCATGCAAGAAATCTGTAGTAAAACCATCAATCAACACCTTGCAACACCCCCAAGACATTCACATCAAAATTTCTTATCAAATCCAACATCAGTTCCAAGATTTAGAGCTCAAAACATGTTAAAACAACTATACTTTCATGAAATAAAATCACTGTGCAGTAAATTTCTCAATATACAAGACCTACATGTAAAATCAACTTTAGATCATGCAATATTAGTAAAAAGAGGTATTAGGCCCCATGGGTGAAAGGACCCAATGGTTCAACACCATGTACCTTAGCTTTGGAAAACCCTTGAAAGAGATTGAAGATGAAGACTTGAAGCTTGAATGAAATCCTTGAAGAAATCCTTAAGATTGGTCTTGAGTTTTGGGACTTAAATTTAGGGTGAAATATGAGTCTAAGTGTTTGAGAGGATATTGGAGAATATTGAGGATGATATGAGGGTGAAGTATGACTAAGTATAGGTAAAAACACATATGGGAACCCTTGGTCCCAAGACTTTAAAGTCTTGGAATGAAATCAAATTAAAAACAGGGCTAAAATAACACTGGTTCGCACCGTGGAGGTAACACAGATGCTCACTGAAAATTTGCATTTTTTGCACAAACGACTTCTACGAAAATAGTCATAAATCCTTCAATCAAACTCAGAATGAGGTGTAAACAAAGTACGTTGGAAAGCTAATTCAAAGGACTTTAAGTTGGTAGGTCATGGGACACTCAATTCTTTGTGTGCTAAGAGATATTCCCCTTCAAAATTGACCCTCCTAAATAGGTTTATTGCGATTTTTGGATTTTGATACGGTTGCTCTAAAATTCTGATTAGACCTATTTCCCACTAAATTTGACCCCTAAACAAGAATATGAAGTTGTATTTTTGAAATAATGAATGAAATTTTTAGATATATTGAAATTACGATTCAGGTCACTTCTGAGTCACATTTTCGGGCACTTTTTAGAGTTGTTACAATATCTCCCCCTTGGGAATATTCTTCCCCAAATGTAAAAGGGACATACAATAGAAGTATAATCATATGGAGATCAGCCCCAACAAGAATGCAATAATACACTTTAAAATATCATTTTCAAAATTCTAACATAGGTGTAAAATTATCATGAACTTGTCAACTTAAACATGAATGCATATGAATGACATAGGGGCTAAAACATGAGACTTGGAATCATAAAAAGGGGTTCGATGTGTCATCATAAGCTTGAATAGAGTGAAAGAAGTATGGGTATTGCTCCTCAATGACTGCTCCGGCTTTCCAAGAGACACATACGTATAGATAACTCTTCCGAAAGAGTCTTGAAGAACATTACATCACCATCCAACACCCCCTACCAGAACCTTCTCTTAAGTCAACTTACCCTCCTTAACACCCACAACCTCAAAGTGTTCTGTAACATTAAAGTCACCAACATATCACATCCACCTAGAAGCATAAAAAATCGGACAAACCATAACCATACCATAGACGATTCCCAAACTTATGCAACCTAACCAACCTCCCTTTACACTTTATAAGGACTCACAATCCTCAACTCAATTGTCAACCTTAAATACACCTAACCCACTTGGTACCATAATCACCATCTCCTCCTTGGGAGAATACCCCCACTCTATCATCTTTTGACCCAAAACTTCCAACACTAATGAGTCAAAATCAAGGGGTTGCCTAATTTAGACCTCTTAACCCAAAAAGGATATGGAACAATCAAGAATGCTACACCACCATACTCAACTTTCCTCAACTTAACTTCCAATCTAACCACCGATGGACTCCACTAGTCTTCTCTTTGCCACCATCAACAAACATGCTAAACTACCTACATCACCGACTGCAACATTAGCCTTACCAAAGAAAAATAATGCACACTCATTCATGATCCTTGAAGAACTCTAACCACTTTCTTGCTATCCACAATGCAAACCTATCATATTTAGTAAACAACCTCTCATCCTCCAAGACTTGCAACACTACCCCCGAATGATTCACAAACTCTAAACAAATCAACACCTCATCACTAGAGACCACTACAAACATATCAAGATAGGATTTTTAAGACCCTATTCATGAAATCCAATAGAAACAATCATGCACAAGCCTACCTAACAACTCCACAAATATTAAAATGTTCATTCCTAGTTCAAAAGGGCACTTAGGGATATCACCTACCCTCCTCCACACTTGAGAACAAAATCCAAACCAAAGATCAAGCTTAGAGAAGTGACTAACTCATTTTAGTTAAGCAAATAAATTGACCATCTTTACCCCTCATATTACAACCTTACGGGTTCTACACTCATTAGAAACATGCTATGCAAGTAGCCCAAACTATCCCAATCTTCCAACACAACAAGCTAGGTCGTCATCCCACAAGAATACTTATAATATGCATGTAATCACACCACCTCAAGACCTCCAATCCATCAACCAAAATTCAACAAAGATCACAAGATAAGACTTTATGCAACACGAACATGGAGCAAACTTTACAGGCCCTTCTATCATCAGTAGTCCCACATAACACTACAACAAATTATATCTATAGCTATGAAACTTAAGCTATGAATATCAAAATCGTAGCAATTACTAAATAATAGCTATAAGAATTCAAATTTTGCAGCTATCTACAAAATTGTAAAATTTCTTAGCCACAAAAATTTTATTGACAAAGCTAAAATCTCATTGTTGCTACAATTACTAACAATCATGGCAAAAAATGAATGAATAGCTATAACTTTATTGCTACAATGAAATTTGAATTTCCTTTATCTTAAGAGAGGATCCGAAATTTTGAAGTTGATCACAATTGTTAGACCCCGTAATTAACTAAATGGACGTTAAGTGCTTATTCGGGAAAATTGTTGTGACGTATTTTAAATGTCACTAACTTATGGTGCGGGAGTATGGGATTAAGTGAATTTTCGCGGGTAAAAATTTAGTTGAAGTTGGGAGTCCTTAATTGGATTAAAATAGAAAAGTTTGGGGACC
>JAOTQJ010000111.1:15347694-15362986 GCA_025642045.1 Solanum sejunctum | reverse complement strand
AGCGGCTCTACCGCAGCGGTGACCTTATCTGCCCGCATATATATATATATGAATTTATAGTGATGTTTGGTACTACTGGGTTTGCTGTTTGCAGGTGAGGCTAGTCAGAAAAATAGAGGAAACTCTGTCAAAATTTTAGAAAATTCCTTAGCTGTTGTGAATGGAAATTTGGTATAGTGTATGTTTGGGTGCCCTACCGGCACCAATCACGGCCCCTGGGTCGGGTCGTGACAGATGTAATCCTCATAGAATCTGAAAGTCATATTCTAAAGCATCTAATATAATCTAAAATACGGTGGTGAAAACCGAATGTAAAAGAAATCCAAGTTCGAACTATAGACTAGAGAAAATTAGATGAATCTGTAGCAGCGTAAAAGAAGAAACTCACCCTTGGATTCAATAGACAAGTGTGTTTAACTAAAGTCATGTAGTAATCGCTGGAATATTCTTTGTACTCAATGAAAGAAGAGCAAGTGCATTATCAGTACACAACAAACTATAGTATACTGGTAGAATCATCAGCCAGCTCAAAAATATGAAATATGAACATATAACTATAACACAGTATGTATAACAATGCACATATAGACCAATTAACCAAGTAGAAACAAGACTCTAAGTCATCAACCCCCGACTAAAACAATCACATGAGACATGTCCAACACCATCACAATGAATAAAGCTGACACATTCACAGGACCCACATACAAAAGTATAATTAAACATGTACTCGACATGTACTTGAGCCAACTATAGTAGAATTTGTACCATGCATAGTACCCGAGTCAAGTAATAAATATTTTGTACCAAACGCAATAACCAACACAATTGATCTTCGGTATCAGGCGTGGTAATTGACCCAGTTGATAAAGCCCGATATCACACAATAACAATCACAATCACAATGAAAACAACCACATTTGTTGGACCACAAGTAATCAAAATAAGTTTATTGCATAAGATTGACAACAAGATATCATTTCACATTTATCCCCCTTCTTCCTAAACATGTAGCATACAACCAATACTAATGAAAAAACTAACATATGCGCACAAGGTTAATTGAAAAATAATTTAACCATCACCTACCTCAAGTCAAGCATGAATACTGCATTGCACCTGAGCCTTCGCCTTTTGTGAAGCTTTAGCCTGTTCTCATGTTGGTGCTTTAGTGATAAGAAAAAGCTATGACAAAAAAATGTGAGTCATTCATTAAGTTGGAAGAAAGATATTTAAATACAATGAAATCCTAACTAATGTGCAATAAAATAGTGTATTAACTCAAACAGAAGCCTCCTCAAAACTAGGAACTAAATCTTCCAATAGTTGCATGACTAACGACTAGGAAACTTATAACTGAAAACTAAAACAGAAAATCCATCTTCTGGGAATAGAAGACACATCAATAGACATGTCGTCATGCCAACTCAATTTTAATGTACAACTCATGAGGCAGATTTCAACACTCCTCCTTGCATCAATAGTAGCAAACTCCAAGCTTCTTTCTTAAGATCTCAAATTTAATGGACGAAAGATCTTTACTAAAAATATCAGCCAATTTCTCCTCCATTCTACAATATACTAGATTTACTAGACTATCATTTTGCACTTCTCTAAGAAAATATAGCTTCACATTAAAGTACTTGTTCTTTCTATGAAATACGGAGTTGTGAGAAATAGCAATGATAGCTTGGTTGTCCAAAAATATCTCAGTGCTTTCCTTTATATCCAAACCAACATAGCAATAGATTTTCCTTATCCATAAAGATTGATTGACCGCAACTATTGCAACAATGAATTCTGCCTTTGCAGTTGAATAATAAACAATCTCTTATTTTTTTCAAATACCAATAGAAACATCTAGCACCAAAAGTAAAGTAGTACCCTGAAGTACTTTTGATATCATCAGTAAAAATCCCCACCTCCACCCAATCACTTTCAGAGAATACTTGAAATTTAAAATTCTGGCACTTGCTAAATTTGACTTCATGGTCCATTGTGCCTTTGACATGTCTGAGTAATCTTTTTGAAACTTTCATATACAATTCACTAGGAGAATTCAAAAATCGAGATAGTACACTTACAATATACAATATATAGCCTTGTTGTTGTAAGATACATCAAACACCCTATTAAACTTCTATAGGTTTCTTCTTGTACTTGTCTAGAACCATCATCCTTCATTAGATTTCCTTTTGCTTCATAGGCGTGCTCATAATTTTTCAATCGTCCATTCTAAATTTCCTCATAATTTCTTTTGCATACTTTCTCTGACAAGTGAATATGTGATCTTGGAATTGTGTAATCTCCATTGCAAGAAAGAAGGTCATCTCTCCAAGATCCATCATTTCAAAGACTTTTATCATCTCCCTTTTTAATTCTTCTATGAGCACAACATTACTTTCTGTGACCAAAATATCATCAACATATAGAGAAATTATAGTATTGTCAGAGTTAACATGCTTTATGTAACGAGTTGATTCACTTAAAATTTTTTGAAAACTTAAGTTAAAGGGATGATCATCGATTCTACTATACCAAGCTGTTAAAGCTTTCTTTAATCCATTTAGGACCTTTTTCAGCAAATAGACTTTGTCTTCCTATCCTTTCATAACAAACCCTTTAGTCTTCTCAACATAGATTTCTTGCTAAAAGAAACCATTCAGAAAGGCTGATTTAACATCCAGTTGGAAGATTTTCCAACCCTTTTGTGTTGTAATTACCAAAAGAAGTTTGATTGTGCCAAGTCTTGCGACTGGTGCAAATGCTTCAGAAAAATCCACACCAAAAATCTAAGCATAACCCTTCACCATAAGCCTAGCTTTATGTTTGATCACTGAACAATTTGTATTTAGCTTAGTTCTATAAACCCATTTAACACCAATAATCTTCCTGTCTGGAATTCTTTCAACCAGGTTCCATGTCTTATTTTTGTCAATCATGGTTTGCCCCTCCTGCACTGTATTATCCATTTCTTGTTTATTTTAGCTTCTTTATATTCAACAAGTTCAAATACGGCTACATTGCATCTTTGAAAGATATCTGAAAGTGTTCTGGTTCCTCGAATCTGAAGATGATCAATTCGCTCCCCAAAATTGCGCAACTCATTGGCTTTACTTTCTTATTTTTCTCCATACCAATTTCATTGCTTCTGTTCAACAAAATTCATATCTTTGTTAACCAAAATTTTCTAGTCTGTGATTGAAAAATTCTATAAGATTTTGACTGCAAGCTATAGCCAATGAAGATTCCAGGTTCTACCTTTTTGTCCAGTTTTTCCCTTCTTGGCTGAGGTATGTGAGAAAAACATAAGCAACCAAAAATCTTGAGGTTCTTCAGTAAAGGTTTGTATCCATGCCAAGCTTCAAAAGGTTTTTGACCATTCACTGCCTTTGTAGGCAGCCTATTCAACAAAAATACAATAGCATTGGCTGTCTCTGCCCAAAATTCTTTAGGAAGCACTTTCTCGTGCAACATACACCTTGACATCTCTATGATAGTCCTATTCTTCCTTTCACTTACTCTAATTTTTGTGGATCATATGGAGTAGTAAGTTAATGCTCTATTCCAGCAACTTCACAAAACTTAGTGAACTGATCTGAAGTGTACTCGGTCCCATTATCTAATCTAAGCACTTGTATTTTGCAACCACTTTGATGTTCTACCAAGGATTTGAATTTCCAAAAAACTTCAGCAACCTCCAATTTGAATCTTAAGAAGTATATCCAACATATTCTTGTTATATCATCAATAAAAATTATGTAATACCTGCTTTCTTTCAACGATGGAGTTTTTTAGGGGCCTCCAAGATCTATATGAATCAGTTGCAATTTTTGAATTGCTCTCCGAGTTGAATTTGTGAATGGCAATTTGGTTTGCTTACCAAATTGACATACCTCACCACTTGGGAGTTCCTCTTCAAGTGGAGATAATCCTTTTGCTAGCTCTTTTTTCTGCATATACAAAAGAGCCTTGTGGTGGAAATGACCCAACCATTTGCACCAAGTTCCTGCAACGGTGGACCAACTTGGAAAAGTTATCTATTCTTCCTCTATTAGATTCAAAGAAAATCTTTTGCCTTGCATTTTAAGCCTAAATAGCACCTGACCACTTGGATCAATTATCAGACACACCTTTATCTTCAAAAAATAATTTGAATCTATTTTCGATTAGCTGTCCAACACTTAGTAAATTTTGATCAAGTTTATGAACAAGCAAATCTTCAAGTTTTGGGATTTGTTATTTTATCTTTGAGATGGTTTTCACTTTATGTTGTCTACCTTTTAGTTGCTATCCATTTTGGTTCATGACAGGAAGCCAGCTATAAAAGCTAACAAGTATGTCAAAAAGTTCTTGCCATTTTATATCTTATACTAGCTGACTAGTGGGAGTTGCAGAGGTTCCTTTTCTTTATACGTTAAGAGGAGTTCTTCACTCACTTTAGATGTGTGCTTTTAGAAAGAATATTCGCAAAAAGATACAAGTGACATCTTTCTCTCAAGTCAACAACACAATCACCACTTAGAGAGATCTGATTGAGCAAATAGTTTTAGTATTTTGGGTCTTTCATTGTAAGGTGTTGTGTTTGATTCTGCAAGCTTGTAAGATCATTTGCCTAATCTATAAAAGAACTATGATCAGCGTGTCTGTAAGCATATTGGATTCATTGGTATGTGTTTACCTTGAATATATAGTCAAAAATCTACATTAGCTAAAGGTAGTTGGTGTAATGGGCAGTAGTAATACTGTTTAGGTTCAAATCTTGTAGTAAGGTTTTACAATTCAGGGAATAAAGAGTCTTAGGATCTAGGTTACAAACTTGTAATAGACTGCTTTTTCTCTTGCATCTTAGTGAAGATTGGTGCTAAATCCTCTGGGACAGATTATGGTTATTTCTCCCTTGAGTAAAGAGTTTTTTCACATAAAATTTTATGTTTCTATTGTATACATTTTGCTTGTTCCTTCTGTTCCTATACTGTTACTATGTCAACAGAACTAGTCCCTAACTGTCGTGGATGCATACATTCTAACAATAGTATCAGAGCGAGGCTCTCCAATTGGCTAACACCTAGTGAGATTCATGAGAAAGAATGGATGCTCTGCCAAATATCGAAGAAGGACAATCCTCTACTAGACCTCCTCACTTTAATGGTCAGTTCTACAACTAGTGGAAACTCGCATGCATGATTTTCTTATGGTAGAAGAAAGTAAACTATGAGACATTGTACTTGATGGTCCCTATGTTCCCACTCTTGAAGTGAAGGAAGAAGAAGTGACTAAAGTTTTTTTCTAAGACTAGGCAACAATACATGGAAAGTGACAGAAAGAAAATTGACAAGAATTACAAAGCCAAAAACTTCTTATATATAGAACAGGTGATGAAGAGTATAATAGAATCTCAGTGTGTGATTCAACAAAGAAATTTGGGATTTCTCGGAGAATGCAGATGAGAGGACTGAACAGGTAAAACAATTCAAGGTTGATATGCTGACAACTCATTATGGAAACTTCACTATGAAAGAAGGTGAGACCATTCATGACATGTATACTAGATTTTATTCAATAACAAATGAGATGTGTTATCTGGGAGAGCCCATCAACCAAACCAAGTAAGTTAGAAAAATGTTGAGAGTTCTTCCAATTATCATGGAAGAGTAAAGTGGATGCCATCACTAAAGCTAAAGATCTGAAGACCTTCACCAGGGATGTGCTCATTGGAAATTCCCAAACCTATGAGTTAAATAGGCATGATGGTTACAAGAAAAAGAATAAAAACGATAAGTCCTTAGCTCTGAAGTCAACTCCAAGTGATGATGATGAGGACGAAGATATGGCCTATCTAACCCGAAGGTTTTGCAAGATTATCAGGAAGCATGGAGATTTTGGAAAGAAAGGAAGCTCCAGTCAAGCTTCAACTAGTGTTGACTTGTGCCATAGATCTCTAAAGGTAGGATATTTCATAATAGATTGCCCTATGAATAAGTTTGAAAACAAAGGACATGCCAAACTAGGATATGACAGACAAAGGGACTAGGTCGCCGACAAATCCAGAAGAAAGGCAGTAACAGACCTGGTGGTGAAGAAGGCCATTGCAGTATAAGTAAATTCCTCAAGTGAATTTGAAGGAACAGAACATCTGAAAGATGTTTCTACGCTTGTAATGAAGGATGAAGATGGAGTCTTTTACACACTCTTTGCCTTCATGGAAAAATCTAATAATAAAGTTGAGGATGAGGTAACTATACTTGATCTCAACTAGTATATGGACATTTATTTTTTTAAGATGTTAAGAAAGTTGGTGTGTGTGTTCATTGATTCACTATGTGATCTAACTTTTGCAAAGGACTCCTTAGATAATAGCACTGACATTTTTCAAGATGAAAAAACTGCTTTAGTTCTTCTAATGGTCGATCTAGGAGAAAAGAACCTTGAGTTGGAAGATAAAAATCTAAACTTCTAAAATTTCTAAATGAAGGTGCAAGATACTAAAGTGGACAACATCCTCCAAAATCTTGTCAAATATGACCCTAAATTGCATAGATTTATCCTAATCAGTCCAAGAATTAATAATAGAAGCGGTCTAGGTTATGTGAATAGTATTGATCCTCTCTTTAATCCTCACCGTAAGTATGTAACTGTGTCAAAAAATCTGTTGTGCCATCATTGTGGAAGCAATGGTCATCTAAAAATGGACTGTGCAATGCTAAAAGGAATTATTAGAAGTTTGTCATGATACTCTAGGAAGAAGAGACCTAGCAAGGAATCAAGTTCAAACACTAAAAAAATACAAAAATAGGTCCCCTCTTGGACCAAGAAGTCATTGATAACACCCTTTTCTGCTTTTTAGGGACTCAAGTTAAAATGGGTTTCCATGACTAACAAGTGATCTTTCATGTAGAAACAGTCAAGAGAAAGCAGTCAATGCTGGTGCACGGATAGTGGATGCTCCAAGCATATAACTGGAAGGACTAAAAATTTCTTCTTTCTTAAGGCACTACATAGAGGCAATGTTTTATTTGGAAATATAGAAAAGGTTACATTTTGGGGATAGGAGGAATTGAAAAATCCCTAGAACAGTCTATTGAAGATGTATACTATGTCAATGGGCTGAAATATAGTCTTTTGAGTGTTTTTGAAATTTATGATAAAGAAAATGAGGTAGAATTCCTATCTGACAAATGTATTATCACTAACCTGCCTACAACGAAAGTAATTCTTGCTACCAGGAGATGTAATAACATGTATGTAGTAGATTTTAGCTCAGCAGAAGGTGACAATCTAACTCCTCTTAGATCTGAAGACGAAAGTGCAAACTTGTGGCATAGAAGACTGGGGCATGTAAGTACATCCTTGCTAAATAAACTCACTGCTAAGGACTTGGTTCATGGACTTGCTAATATAAAATTCAATGAAAGCAAAGTTTGTGATGTCTATGTTAAAGGGAAGCAAACAAAGACTCCCTTCAAGTCTAAGAAGGAAGATGCACATCTAGGACACTTGAACTCATTCATGTTGATCTATGTGGACCAGTAAAGATTCAAAGTAGAGGTGGAAAAAAGTATATTTTTTGGTGGATGATTTCTCAAGGTTTACCTAGACTATATGCTCAAAGTCAAAGAATGATGTTCCAGACATGTTGATAGATTTTGCTAAGAAGAATCAAGCCAACTAAAATGCAAAATAGTTGGGAATAGGTCGAACCATGGGACATAGTTTGAGAATTCCAAAGTTGAAAGTTTCTGTCAAAAGAAGGTGTTCATCAAAAGTTTTCAACTCCAAGTACCCCATAATAGAATGAAGTTATAGAAAGAAAAAATCAAACTCTTGTTGAAATTGCAAGGACAATGATGATTGACTAGAGACTTCCTAAAACTTTTTGGGATGAAGCAATGAATACTGCATGTCATGTGATTCATACATTCTTAATCAGGCCAATTGTCAACAAAACACCCTATGAGCTTCTGTTCAATCAAAGCCCAAGGTGAACTACCTCAAGCAATGATCTTGAAAAAAAGAGTGAGGAAGGTGTTTTGTTGGCTATTCATCTAAAAGAAAGGGGAATATATAACAAAAGGACTCTCTGCTTTAAGAAAAGTGTGCATGTGATTTTTGATGAATATGGAGACATTGAGAACCTGCATGACAAGGAAGACTTTGAAATCAAAGAACTACTTCACGTACAAAGAGATGGTGTCATGGATGATCCTACGATAAGTGTTTCTCCTGAGAACCAAGTAGGGGTGTCAATGGGACAGTTTGGATGATTATTTTTTAAAAATTATACCATCACAATTTTTCAGGTATTTTATAATATATAACCAAAACTAAATTTTTTAAACCATCCCAATCATATCAATTTCTCTTTGGTATCGGTATGGCTTAATTTATTTTTGAGTTTTTTTTATTTTTAAAGTATCACTTCAAAATAAACTATTATTAAAATATTTCTTTTACAAATATATTTTTTAAGAAACACTTTAATTCACCAAAAAATTAAGAATTTAAACTCTTCTTGCCATATTATTTAATTTAAAACTTTAATATAGGAATATTTGCATAGATTTTGTCATATTTGTTTGATGGAGTTTCTATTATAGCATCTTTTAATTTTAAACCTACTTAAATAAATGGTAATTAAAGAGCAAAGACTCAAAATCACCCAATCACTAGAGGCCTAGGAAATAGGTTATATTTATTTTTTAAAATTTTATAAAATATATTTATATATAAATTTAACATGTTAGTATATAAAATATATTTATATCCATGTAAAGTTCTTTGGTTCGAGAATATTTTGAGTTTTTTTATAAACTAAAAAGACCATCCCAATTATTCGGGACGGTTATAGACTTAAATAAAGTCCACAGTTTTATTGAAAAAATGATAAAAGTTGATTTGATATGGTTCGATTTGGTTGTAGTTTTTCATATTCTTTTGACACTCCTAGAACCAAGAGGAGAGCAAGGATGATGGCGAATAAAGGGAACAGTACAAGACCTAGTTCACCTCAAATATCTAATGAAGAAGATTAAGATCACCCAGAGCATGAAGATGCTGAAAGTGAAGCATGAAACATTAGAGATCCAAAATCTTCTCAGCAGATAGTTGTTGGCTTAAGGTAGAAGCATAAGTCATCTCACCCCTTGGATAATTTAATTTTCCACTTGGATTTTGGGATTCACACCAAATCCAAAATGAGAAGCTTGATGGATTGCTCAACCTTCTCCGCATCTATTGAGCCAAAAAATGTAAAGGAGGCCATGTGTGATATTGATTACACCAACTCAATGGAAGAAGAGTTACATCAATTCGAGAGAAGCAAGGTCTGGCACTTAGTGCCTAGACCATCTGATAGAATAATTATAGGGACCAGGTAGGTTTATAGAAGCTAGATGGGAATGGTGTCATTACCAAGAATAAGTCAAGATTGGTTGTTCAGGGGTACAATCAGGAGGAATAAATTAACTATGATGAGACATTTGCTCTTGTTTTTAGAATGGAAGACATCAAAATCCTAACTGTTTTGCAGCTTATATGAAATTCAAACTCTTCCAAATGATATGAAAAGTACATTTTTGAATGAACACCTTAATAAGGAAGTATATGTGAAACAACCTCATAATTTTAAAAAAATGGAGTATTCTAATCATATGATGAAGTTGGATAATGCATTATACGAACTGAAATAGGCTCCTAGGACATCGTATGAAAGGCTGTCGAGATTTTTGTTGGATCGTGGCTTTGAGGGAGTAAAATTGATAATACACCCTCTTTCTGAAGTCCTGTGGAAATAATCTGTTGATTGTTTAAGTATAGGTTGATAATATAATCTTTGGAGCGACATCAAATATCTTGAGCAAAGAATTTGGAAAACTTATGGGGAGTGAGTTTGAAATGAGCATAATGGGAGAGCTTAATTTCTTCTTGGAGCTGCAAACGAAGCAAACATCAAACCTATTTTTGCCATGAAAAGTACATCAAGAAGATATTTAAAGAAGTATCACATGCTGGAAGCAAAACCCATAGATACTCTTATGCTAGCCAGTTCAAAGTTAGGTGTTGATGAACCTGGTTCCAAGATAAATGAGACTACGTGCAGAGGTATTATTGAGTTACTTCTATATCTAATGGCCAGAAGACCTGATATTATGTTCAGTATGAGAAAGTGTGCAAGATTTCAAGCATCCCCCAAGGAATCACATCTAAAAGCAGCAAAAAAGATTCTTAGATACTTGAAGGGAACCGAAGAATTGGATTTATTCTACCCTAAAGGGGACACATTTAATCTGGTTGGATATGGATATGTAGATGCAGATTTTTCTGAGTACCTGATTGATAGGAAAAGTACTTTAGGCATCGCTTATTTCTTGGGTTCTTCATTAATGTCTTAGGGTTCTAAAACACAAAAATCGGTGGCCTTGTCTACTATAGAATCAAAATATGTTGTAGTTGTTGTTTGTTGTGCTTATTTAATGTATATCAAGCTACAGCTCAAGGATTTTGGAGTCATTACTAACACAATTACATTGTTATATGATAATATCAATATACTCAACATAGCCAAGAATCATGTTCAACACAAAAGGACTAAACACATTGATGTAAGGCATCACTCTTGAGGAGCAATGTTAAGAGAAATATCTATGTAAAGTTCTACAAAATAGTAGATCTGTTGACATCTTCACCATGGCCTTAAATTGTGATCAGTTTGGAAAGAATCACCTAAAGTTGGGGTTGGTAAAGATGCATTGACATTATTATTCCAATAGACTCATTATCACTCCTCTGATGACTATATTCAAGGTATAGGTATCTAAATCTTGAGGTATTATGCATAATTTAACTTAATGTTTGTACCTTTGCAAGTATACACACACAGTTGGATTATAGAGTGGAGATTGAACTAAGAAACGAAACATATGATATATTTAGACATGAGATCCTAGTCCCTTCTCAAAGGTTAGTACACAATTTAAAGTTTTTAAAATAAATATTTGAACTGTTCAGACTGCCATGTGTCACTCATCCTCTTTCTGAATTGTTGTCTTTTCACTCTATAACTTAAATAGGTGCCTTTTCATAGGGACTAGACACATCTTTTCACTCTTATAAAAACATTGTCCCAAATCAAACTCTTCTTCTCTATTCTCTATCTCTAACATTTCTTAAGTCGTCATTTATTCTTCTTTCACTACGGTGAGAATGTCATAAACCTCCACTCCTTCAGATAAAATAACCTCCACAGATGCTGACAGACCCTCTTCTTACAAAATCAACACACTTTCTTCTACTCCTATTCATTCTCCTCTCAAGGAAAGTGATTTAAAGGATTTTGACATAGCCTTGGTTTCTCTGAACAATCAGACAAGTATAACTGCGTGTTTGTACACTTCTCCCCCTTCATTTCGTACTTGTACACTTCTCTCCTTTCATTCTTAAGAGGGAATCAAGATATTAACCCTTTTTCCAATCCCAAACATTCTTTGGAATTTTCACATCAGGTTTCCATTCCTTTGAAGACAAAGGAAGGGTCTGTCATTCCTTAGAAAATGTCCAATAAAGATCAACCCTCCTCTCAAACTGGTCATGTTTTTTTCTACTATGTTAGAAAGATTATTTGAAGAAGATTTGCTAGAAGAATAGGGTACTGAGTCTAATATACTTTCTGTGGGGGAAGAGTGGATGGTTGAAAGCCTGACAGAGATGAGGGGTGACAATTTCAAACCTCCCTTCTCTGATTTCAAAGAAAAATCTCCAGAGTTGCCTCTAATGCTCGTTTTTCCTACATTTGACCTGACCTTATGAATGCATTACAATATGCACCTATTCTTGGTGAAAGTAAAATTGATAATGAGGATGATGTACCTCTGGTTTAGAAGATTAGATAAAGGGAAGGAGAGAGTCAAGGAAGGCAACAGACTTCTTAGGACAAAAAGGGGGTAAAGGAAGATGAAAAGGGCAAAGGAAGAGATAAAAGAAAGAAGATAGTTGTTGACACAGGAAACACTTCCAAGACTTATTCTACCAGAGGGTCTCAAAAGAAGTTGATGAGTTATGCAATAGCTACAAACAAGACTAAAACTTCACGAAAAAGGAAAACAGAGGGAGAAAGCTGTGGTAGAAGAAGATAATATTCCTGAAGAAAAATTAATAGATGTTTCAATAGAAAATAATGAGAGTGAAACTGAATCTGACACTATTATTGCAGACATTAAGAAGAAAAATGTGAAAGCCTCATAAAGAGACTTACCAAGAGTTCTAAAATTGTGGGAAAAGGTGGCCAAGGAAGTAGTGGGTAAGTATTCCAAAAAAATTTCTAAAGGGACTATACCAACTCTACTTTGAGTTTATCAATAAGGTGTTACTCCCTAGGTCTGAGAAGCGATCAGTAGCAACCACTGCTGAACTGTTTTTTTAATGAAGGCCCTAGGGAAGCTCTAAATATGCCAGCTCTTATAATGGAAATATATTGATATTTTGATAGTACAAGATAGAAACATGGTTTGAGATATGGGTATTTCCTGAATAGAGTGCTTGCACACTCTAGGATTAAACCAGATAGAGGCGTACCTAGGACTATCAAACAAGCCTTCTCACAGATCACTTTGGTGGAATGTGAATATATTGGAGGGAGAACTGGAAACAAAGCTAAGTCCTAGGTTACAGATTTACTGGATTAGCAATAGAAGTTGAAGGAGCGTGTCAAACAGATGATTGTGGTGTTGGTTAACAGGGATGCAGAGATTGCTAAGTTGAATGTGGAACTCATGCAAGCACAGGAGGGGCCAGGTTCTGGAGAGTTCACCAAGTTGTAAACTGAGAACGAAGCACTGTGTATTGAGGTTAAAATTCTCACCTAGCAACTTTTTCATGTGCATACTAATTCAAATGCCCGCATGATTTTCCTTTTACAATCTCTTGCCCCTAAACCACCTATTGTTTAGTCTCCTTATCTACAATTGTCTTGTGTACACCATTCGTTTTTTTTTTTTGTTGTTGTTGTTGTTAACTCCTTCATGACGAGGCTTATCCTAGACACTCTATTGTTTATTTCTTGAATTATATTTTGGTTCTACTCTCCGGTTTGAATGAAGTTATTTTGTCTCTCCTGTATCATTTCTTTCTGCAATTGTTTTGGGTGAATGTGTCACCCATGTGGCTGTGAGATTAATTTGTGCTATGCTTTTCAATTTGGTTTACTATTTCCTATTTTAATGATGCCAAAAGTTGGAATTGATTGATGTATACGAGGTTGGGATGGGAGATAGTATATTTGCAGAGGAAACTTTTTATTAACTGTTGGGAGAGCTAGCTTAGTTGTCGGGGGAAGTTTGGATAGGTTTCCAATCATCAAAAAGGAAAAATTCTTATGTGTCACAGTTTCTAAAGAGTTTACAAACTATGGGACCTGGTAGAGGGCCAGGTCATGTATTCCCTGAACTATGACATTGGAGCCAGCTGTAAAAGCTGACAGATAGGTGAAAAAGTTTCTGTTGTTTTGTACTTTGTACTTACTCATGGGAGTTGCTGAGGTTCCTTTTCTCTCTAAGTTAAAAGGAGTTCTTCACTAACTTTGGACATGTGCTTTTAGAAAGGGTATTCACAAAAAGGTATAAGTGACATCTTTCTCTCAAGGCAATAACACAATTAGCACTCAGAAAGACCTGATAGGACAAGTAATTTTAGTGTTTAAGTCTTTCTTTGTGAGGTGGTATCAAAATTAAGCAAGCTATTTATCAAAGTTGCATATTCTTGGTCATTCCAGTCCACTTGTCCTTGAATCATGTCAATAAATTTCACTCTATCATTTTAAGTATGAACTAAATCTTCTTTTTCCAAGTTGGCATTCATATTTGCTTTAATATTGAATTCTTCAGACATATATCTAAAGCTAAAATAGTTTCTCCTTATTTTTAAATCTATCTTATTGTAGATTTTATTGTTCCCACTGTTCTTATTTCATTAAACACCAAAATTATTTTAAAATCTAGATAATTACACAGAAGAAGATAGACATTTGAACTGAAATATATTAGAAAACTCAGAAAGCTATCAACTCAAAAGTATACAATACATTTCTTTGGCTGTGTTTGGTTAACAATGTAAAATGGGGCCGTATTACTAAATGTTACTCTGACCAAAGGGCTAAGCTCAAAAATGTCACCCCCGTAAGGGGTGGTCTTACAAGTTCTTTGGCTTGATTTTTTTCCGACTGACTTATCTATATCTATATTACCTTAAAAGCACCAACTTTAAAATTCTAAGGTCAAATTACTAAAATATCCCTCACTTAAAAATAAATATCAATTTACATAATTGCACTCATTTAAAAAAAAAAATTTAAAAAAGAACTGCCTCCACGTCACACTGATAAGCCGTCAATTTCAACTCCCGTGAACTTAATAGTTGCGCCTTGCACCTATTCCCTATTGATGCACCTTTTGCAAATTTTTTATTTATACCAAATTAACAAATCACAGATCTTCTCCTAATAAACAACAAATTTCTCTGTATAGTGCATACGGTTGCCTTGGTTCTCTACTCCTGTCGTTGTACGCTTTGCACTTTATAATTATAATTATCTTTTGAACTGTTCTGCCAGGCCAAATACTGTTTCTCCTCCGTCCAAATCGAAGTATGCTCTTGGAATCGTCATTGTCATTAAACCTTGTAAGTTACATGATATTCTAGATAACATCCACAACTTCATCCTTCTATTTATTCAATTTATAAAATCTACTTACTGTAACTGATTGCTACAAACTTTACTAATAAAGACCAACGCTCATACGTAATATTGCTATTCATTTTTTCCACTGCATTTTTAACCATCCAGATTTAGCACTTATACCGAGCAAAATAGAACTTGCCAACCACAACGTCCCAATTAACAAGATTCTAAAATATTTCGCTGATTGGGTGATGCAAGCATTAGTTATTCGAAAGAGATCAGTGATTTCATACAAGAATTTGCTTCATGAAGTCACTTATCGAATGATAACTTTAGTTGACGACGAGGTAATATCATTTAGAGGTAAGTTGGCACTATATTAATCACAACCTGAGCAGTCGCCTGACTAAAACTACTTGCCAACAGTTGCGAGTATGGACTTGCTCTCTTTATTACATACTTATGCAGTTGCAATTGTACCAACAAGCATCCTACTCTAGCGTACAACAAACAGATCTGACACGTTAATTCAAATTATAAATTATTGTTGAAGCCAAAGGATCAATTGAGCATTGGTAAACACAAATTTGAGAGAAAAATTTCTTCTATTACTTACAAGAA
>JAOTQJ010000111.1:15329820-15347594 GCA_025642045.1 Solanum sejunctum | reverse complement strand
TTTTTAGGGTTACTGTAGCAACCCGAGAGTATGTTTCTTGTTCACCAAATTTTTGCTCAAATTTTTGTCTAAGTATGAATGTATATTTTGTACAAGATATACACATATATATAGGCTCACATATAACACTTGTGCCAATAATAAATTAACACACACCTTGACCCCACATCCCTTTTTATTTTTAAGGACCTAACTTAGGTAAAATATTACATTCAGTCCCAAACTTTACTAAATCGAACTAACTAAGGACGTTCGGGGTTTAACTTACGTTGCGGGTCCTAACAAAAACAAACTTCTAAACCTCTTCCGAAGATCGAAACTTTTTGATTGTCTCCAAATGATGATAGACTTATTTATCAACAATTATTAAATATTTATTTTTTTCACAATCTTAGCAAAGAAAACTTATGTAATCAATTTTGTTACTAGGAAAACATATATATTATTCAAAAGGAAACTTACATAATCTATTGTTGAACCATCTCGATGAGAAGTCTTCTTGATGATCTAGTTTTTCCTCCTCTGTTGAAATGTATGTGTATGTTGCTAATGCTTATTCTTTGGTATCATCACATTTTGCAACCAAAACAAGTTGGATTTATGAAATTCGAGGTTATAGAAAATTCATTCTCAATGGTAATTATCTGGCTGGAGTGGGTAGTATCAACATTTTGTACATGAAGTGGTACATAAGATATTTTATATTTTAAAGAACCATGGCCTAGTTTATGATGTATTCATTTTCCCCATTCCATCTTCTTTTGTCTATGAAAAGAATAATACGACTAACTTCTACTTTTTGCCTACATGGATAGGTTAGGCCTATAACTATTCCTAGCATATTTATATGGTTCATTTGGAGGGGTTCTTTTCAGCCTAGTGTGAGCACTAATAGAGAGGTAGAGGTGGTGGATCATAGGGAGTGGAGATACCCCAAGCGAACCAGTTTGTCTGGCCATTTCTTAAGGACCACATCAGGAGGTAGAGTTTCTTTCAAGAGGAGTGATCATATCATCCTCGAGGGCCGGTTCATGCGTTGTCGTCAGCATTTGTGGTTGGTTTTGGTAGTTACATAAACTCATCAAGGTCATCATAGCAATTTGCTCTTGGGAGGTCTTGCTTTAGTTATGGGAATCTTGGACATCTCGTGTGGCAGTTCCCTAGAGGTTGTGGTAAAGTGCAACATGGTAGAGATGGTCATGCTTTAAGTAAAGGGGTGAGTGATACTTTGATTTAGCATTTAAGTGGAGAGGATGTTCAAGCTAGAGGAGCACAATGTTATGTTCCTCCTGGGGACCCAATTTTAAAAGCTTCCCTTTCTAAGGAAATTGTTTAAGCTCATTTGCCTCTGATTTCCATGAAGGTCTTTACGACTCATGAAATGGAACACGGACCTTAGCAAGGTCCTATGGTCACTGCCGTTAGTTATTTTTACAAGGATATTTTAGACATTTCCCATCTTCTTAATATAAAGCAACATCGTTTCTAAGCTATTCCTAAGACCTACTACTGATTTTGCACTACTCAATTCACCAATTCCCTCTCATTCATTCAAAATCAAAAAATTTTCTCAAGGACTTCTCTCGCAAGTCATCTTCTACTACAAGGCTAGGATCTATCTAAGATATGTGGATATTCATTAATAGATTCTTTTCATCCATGAACCATAAAGAATTTTAACTTTTCTAAATCAAATTCTTTTCAATTTAATTTAGTTTTCATGTAATTCTTCATGGTTCTTTTAATTATGATTTTATTGACATTGTTTTACTTGATATGTGTGGATTTACTAACATATATGATTTAAAGTTGATTTTATATGAATCGATGCATTATATCTTGATTTCATTATGAATTATGAACCTAATTTGATAAGAGTTATGCAGGTAATTTTTTGATTTCACCTTAAGAAGGAAAGATGCCTAACTAATACAACTGTTTTATAAAGTAACTCTCAATAAAATAACATCACTTACAAAAAATTCCAAGTCATCTCTGTCGCTGCCTATTTGAGATTCTTCATCTATGCCATACATATCTTCATCTACCTCGTCATTCTCACTTTCATCTATCTGATGCATCTCGAGTGTCAATGTAGGGTCGTTCCTATTATCAACCTTCTCAATATGTCAATAAGTAAGAACTGAGAAGGGCCCATGTCAAAAAATGAATTGGAATGTCGAGTTTCTTCTACTATTGAACTGCATTGTTTCATTACAAGTTGCAGGTGACCAAATAACTGCAACAAAGAGCTAAGATTTTCACAGTCCAACAACAAAGCAACGATGAACTTCGCTAAGAATAGAATTGCAGTGGAGTTTGCCATCCTGAGCATACAAGAAAATCTTCATATATCCAAAAAATAAATCAGAATATCTTCAACTTCGGAAAGACATCTAATTATGGTGACAAATTCTTCATAATAGTGGTAAAATGGTTTGATCAGATCCATTGCCCGAGAAGTGAGAGACCAGAGCTCACATGGAGATTCACCTCTTTGGTACGTGAACAAAAAAGTGACATCTATAAACTGTAATGGAGGGATTTTGCACTCTATTATAGTAGATCCACTTAAATGAAATGCCAATTCACAAGCATTAGTGTTGGTACTTTATTAGAGGATTAAAAAATAATTAAAGCCTACACAAAATTAACTAAACCTCAAAATATGTCAAAACAACTGATTTGATCATACATTGACTTTAGTTACCAAATATATAAACAGCCAAATTCATTAATTTTGGAAAGAAACATGTCCTAATGAAGCAGAAAGGACCATTTACATAGACGAGCCCAACAAATTTTGGGTTGAAATGTTATCATCGTAATAAGCTATCAAAAAAGAATAATATATTGTAAAATCACTTCCATTTTCCTTTGATTTTTGGTCATTTATAAACTTGTTTGATCAAACATCAGTAAGTGTTGATGTCTACTAATCTTCTTGAAATCTTGCATAAAGCAAATTTTATTGCAAACTTTCCAAGTCTAAAATAATAATTGTGATTGTCCACCCAATGTTTTCGTAGCTTGCTACTTAAGGGCATCACACTTCAGATGTTCCCACCGATCTCCACTTTGGGGAAAGGAGGGAGGGAACTTGTTAAGATTATTGCAAGTATGACTTCAGCTTAAGTAACAAAATGTGGGTAACGACTTGTAGCTTATCAAAAAAGTCAACCAGAACGATATTATAGAAAACATGAAACCATTGACAACTTGGCACCACAAAGAATACTGGTAATTTTGCAACATGTCAACAACAATAGCACTGCAGAAGCATATCCTACCTTATTTAAAGAATCCATAAGTGATGTCAGTGGTTCTTGCAATGTAACAAATTCATTGTGGTTCACCACTATACAACATATCCATGGAAGTACATGTCCTCCCATGCTTGATCTGGAAAACAAAAATACACGTACAACGAGAAAACAATTAGTGTGCACATATTAGCCAAATTGTGTTTAATGATACTCTCTCCCTACCAAAGGCTAGCCTTTTGCATAGTTACAGAAGTGTTCAATTCTGATATGAATTTGCGAACCTAAATCAAATTGGGGGAATGAATAGCTCTATAACATTGAGTTCAGTGATACTCCCTCAATAGTATAATCTAGCTATTTATTGGAGTTCAGTGATACTCCCTCAATAGAAAAATCTCAAGGACCAGTCTACTATTCCCAAGAGTAGGCAAAAAATGCATCTGCCTCTATACTCTTCTCAATTGAAATACCAGGTTTTTCATTGAGGCAAGGTTAAACACATGACATGTTGCGCTCTTACCACTAGACCAATGTCTTGGGGCTATTTGTAGGTACTTATCAGGTAAATTCAAAATCACAATTTATCTCAAATGGTTAATGTCCAAGAACAATGTGTAGAATAAGTTTACACCTCGAGAAATTGAAACTGGCCATTATTTTAGAGGCTAACTCTAAAAAGAGTATTGATTTCGTAGTGTATTTATTTTCTCCCCTTAAGTGGGAGAATGCAGTGCAACTCCGCTCGTGAAGTACAATATGGAGTCAAAGTAAGCAATATATCTCCTTCAAAGTTTGAAAAGCTTACCCAAACTGCCATGCTGCCACTAAGCTCCTTGGATCAAGAGCTGCAAACTCCAAGCTTCTTTCTTAAGAACTCAAATTTGCCGGCAAAAATAGCATTTGAAAAAATATCAGCCAACTACTTCTCCATTTTGAAATATACCGGATTCACTAGACCGTCCTTTTGCATTTCTCTAAGAAAATATGACTTCTCATTAAGTAGTAGGTCTTTCTATGAAATACGTGGTCGTTAGAAATAGCGATGGCAGCTTGGTTGTCTACAAATATCTCAGTGCTTTCCTTCGTATCTAAACCAAGATTGCAACAGATTTTCGTTATCTATAAGGCTTGATTAACCACAGTTGTTGCAGCAATGAATTCTGCCTCTGTAGTTGATTGAGCAACAATCTTTCGTTCTTTCAAACACTAAGAAAAACATCTATCTCAAAAAATAGAACATTACCCTGAAGTACTTTTCATATCATCAACAGAACCACTCCAATCACCATAAGAGAATCCCTGAAGTTTGAAATTCTAGCACTTGCTAAATTTGACTCCATTGTCCGTTGCGCCTTTGACATATCTGAGTACTCTTTTTGCAACTTTCGTAAGTAATTCACTTGGAGAATTCAAAAATCGGGATAGCACACTACAACATACAATATATCTGGCCTTGTTGATGCAAGATGCATCAAACATCCTATCAAGCTTCTGTAGCTCTCTTCTTGTACTTAGTTAGCACCATCATCCTTCATTAGATTCTCCTTTTCATTCATAGGCGTACTCATACTTTTGCCTAAATTCCTTTGAATTTCTTTTGCATACTTCCTTTGACAAATGAATATGTGATCTTGGAATTGTCTAATCTCCATTCCAAGAAAGAATGCCATCTCTCCAAGATCCATCATTTCAAAGACTTTCATAATCTCCATTTTTAATCTTCTATGAGCATAACATTACTTGCTGTTATGAAAAGATTATCCACACAGAGAAAAATTATAGTAACATCAGAGTTAACACACACAATTATGTTAAGAGTTGATTCACTTCGGCTTTTTGGAAACCTAAGTTGGAAAGATGATCATCAATTATACTATACCAAATGTTTCAGAAAAGTCCACACCAAAAATCTGAGCATAACCCTCTACCACAAGCTTGGCTTTATGTTTGCTCACCAAACCATCTACATTTAGCTTAATTCTGTAAACCCATTTAACACCAATAATCTTTCTGTCTTGAGGTCTTTCAAACCAGCTCTCATGTCTTATTTTTCTCAATCATGGTTAGTTTATCCTGCATTGCAAGTATCTATTTCTTATCTTTTTTTAGCTTTTTCATATTCTGTAGGTTCAAATATGGCTATGTTGCATCATTGATAGATATGTGAAAGTGATCCGGTTCCTCAAACCGGAAAATGATCAACTCGCTCCTCAAAATTTTGCAACATATTGGCTTCACTTTCTTGTTTTTCTCCATCCTAATTCCATTACTTCTATTCAACAAATTCCACATCTCTACTTACAAAAATATTTCCTGTCTGTGGTTGAAAAGTTCTGTAAGCTTTTGATTGCAAACTATAGCCAATGAAGATTCCAGGTTATGCCTTCTTGTCCAGTTTATCCCTTCTTAGCTGAGGTATGTGAGAAAAACATAAGCAACAAAAAATGTTGAGGCTCTTCAGTAAAGGTTTGTATCTGTGCCTTTGTATGCAGCCTATTCAACAAAAATACAATAATATTTGATGCCTCTGCCCAAAACTTTTCAGGAAGATCTTTCTCGTGCAACATACACCTTGACATCTCCAAGATAGTACTGTTCTTCCTTTATCTTACTCCATTTTGTTACAGAGTATATGGAGTAGTAAGTTGATTCCCTATTCATGAACTTCACAAAAGTTTGTGAACTGATCTGAAGTGTACTCAGTCCCATCATCTGATCTGAGCACTTGTATCTTGCAGCCGCTTTGATTTTCTACTATGGCTTTGATTTTCCAAAACACTTCAACAACCTCTGATTTGAATATTAAGAAGCATATCCAACCCATTCTTGATAGATTATGTAATATCTGCTTCCTTTCAACAATGGAGTTCTTTGCGGTTCTCCAAGTTGAATCTTAGATGCAATTTTTGAGTTACTCTCCAAGTTGAATTTCTGACTGACAATCTGGTTTGCTTAACAATTTGACATGCCTTACAACTTGGGAGTTCCTCTCCAAGTGGATTTTATCCTTTTGCCAGCTCCTTTTTCTGCATATGAAAAAGAGCCCTGCGGTGTAAATGACCCAACCGTTTGTGCAAAGTTTCTGTAACGGTGGATCGACTTGGAAAGGCTATCTATTCTTCCTCCATTGGATTCAATGAAAAGTTTTTGCCTTAAATTTTAATCCTAAATAGCTCCTGACCACTTGGATCAATTATCAGATACTCCTTATCTTCAAAAAATGATTTGAATCCATTTTTGAGTTGTCCAACACTTAATAAATTTTGATCAAGTTCAAGAACAAATAAAACTTTAGAAATAAGTTTTGTACCTATATAACTCTCAATTGCTACAATCTCTTTTCTTGCCACTTGAAGGTATTCTCCATTTCGATTCTGACCCTTGATTTAACTAATTTGTCACGCTTCCTAGAATGCTTTTCATAACTAGTCATGTGGTTCGTACAACCTCTATCAATAAGCCATCATTCACTCTAAATACTAGATGCAAAATATGATGCAATAAAGAGATGTCATTCCTCCTTTTGATTCGCAACTTGAGTTTCTCCCTGTTGTTGCTGCCATTTTTCTTTGCAGATGATCTCAGCATGCCCAAGTTTTTTACATTTTCGGCATCTCATATCTTTCTCTAGCATTTGAAGTGACGATCGTTCTTCCTTCCACAATACTAACACAAAGGGAACTTGTCTCCTCTATTACTACCTAAGTTGTGGCTACTTCTATTACCAGCAGAAACATAAGTACTTTTAGCAGAGTTCTTCCCTTTTGTTTTCTTGCATCTGCTTCTAGTGTAGTTTTGTATCTTGGTCTGAAGCGCACCTTCTACTGAACCTTCCTGTCTCATTGACTTTCTTTGCTTTTGTGCCTATAATGGATTTAGTAATTTTTCAAACGTGATCTTTGACAGATCAGTAGTATTTTCTAAGGAAGCAATAGTTGGTTCAAACTTCTCAATCAATATAACAAGAATTTTCTCAACAACTCTACTATCAGGAAGCTTATTGCGTAACATTCTTACCATATTCACAATGCTAAGAAGCCTATCTGAGTATTCTTTGACAGTTTCTGTATCCTTTATTCTTTGTATCTCAAGTTCTCTGATGAGATTCAGAACTTTCATAACTTTGATTCGCTCATCTCCTTGGTATTCTTCTTTGAGAAAATCTCATATTGCTTTCATTGATTCCAGCAACATGATTCTGGAAATAAATGTAGGTGAAAATGGAGCATATTAGCAAGATTTCACCTTGGATTTTCATGTCTTCCTTTCCTTATGAAGCTTGATCTGAACCGTTGTTGGATTTCCAAGTAAAGCAGGAATTTCATAATCCTCCTTTGCTGCATCCCAGAGATTACATGCTCCATGTTGGTTTGCATCTTGATAATCCATACCTGGTAGTTCTCTCCATCAAACACTAGTGGAGAAATAGCATAAGAACCAGAAGAATTTTGTGTGCATGTGTTCTGTTGGGTTTTCAGGGAACAGGTAGGGAACTGTTTTTGTGGTTCAATCAGAATAGGGGCTCTTGTACCAATTTGTTGGTGTTTTATAGATGAAAAAAGATATAAAGAAGTAGAAAAGGAGAATCTTCCATTAATTTGAAAGAAGAGATGTCTAAATATAATGAAATCCCAAATAATCTACTGTATAATGATCCAGTAACTCAAATAGAAACTTCCTAAAAACTAACAACTAAGTCTAGCAATAGCTACATGCCTAAAGACTAGGAAGCTCACAACTGAAAACTAAAATAGAAACTAAACTATCTTCTGGAAATAGAAAACACATCAGCAGCCATGTCATCATGCCGACTCAACATCAATTAATAGATCATGAGGCAGATTTCAACAAATAGAATCTATTTCACAGTAGGTTTTAAGTCTTACAATATCACAAAGGTTCGAAAGCTAGAGCTGAAGTTTGGACTAAATGGGCAGAGAGAAGCCAGAATCTGATGCACAAAATAACTTACAACAAGGAAATAATGGAATCAATGGTCATTGAACTAAGGGAAGAGTCAAAAAAGTCTAGCACCCATATGAGAAGATGGAAGATAAATGAGCAACACTCGAACTTCTTTTGTTCTAGAGAATGCAACACATTTGGAATATTTATAAGGATTGTGACTGCACAAGGACAGAACAGATCTTCATTATTATTCCAGAAGTTACATTTAATGTGGGATGGGGAGATATAGCATTTAAGATTGATAATTTCATCAAAGAACATAAAGGAGCATTTATTACAAATACGCTTTTGGAATTGACATATACGAAGTTGGGGAAGGGGTCATTCTTTTCTATTTAAGTTTCCAAACATGCACATAGTTGACCATATTCCTCAAGGTAAGAGGGCATGAAAACAATTGAAGAGTTACCTTGAATGCTGGTCCTCGACTGTAGGTTATCGCACCAATTGAGAGACCTCAACATGGATAAGAGCACAAGCCCAGCCTCGTCAATGTTGGAAGGTAAAAATGTTCAAGCCATTGGGAATCAATGTAGGGGATAGCTTGGAATAAAAGAAGAAACATCCTGAAAAATCACGTGAAGCGGGCTAGAATCAGAATCAAAGGATATGGAAAGGATGTTTTGAAAGAGGTAAAGATACTCGACAATGGTCTTACCTTTTTATTTTCGATATGTAGTGAGTCAAGAACCATGGTGGTTGCTGGAGAGGAGGAAGTTCTATAGAATAAGGACTATTGGGCGAGGAAACCCTACAAAGTTAAAGATAATAGCTTCTACATTGATATAGAGAGGCACATCGGTTCTTTTGAGCAACTATTTCAAATGACACAGCTGACAAATGCCTAGCAAGATAAAGGTCTTTTTTTTTTATCAAAATCAAAGGGCTCTTAATGGGCCAAAAGAAAATCTCAGACAATTGTTTTAAGGGAGCTACTTCTAATATAGGTCCAATTCTTTTTACTGAAGCCACCCTTTTAAATTTTAACCAAGATAATGTCATGTGTCCTTTACGATCATACACAATGCTAGTGGAAATAGAAGCAAAATAATTGGACCTAGTTTTCTTTGAAAGTATCTTTGGAGACATGGTATCAAAAATCCCAAAAGAAAATCCGTCGGTAAGTCCAACAAGAAAATCAAATACAGAAGGAGAAGATTATGAAGATGCAGTGACAAATATTGAAGGAATAGAAGCAAAAGTTGATATTAATAGTGGCCATTAAGACATGTAATTGGTCGATTGCCCTAACGTTGTGACATTAAACATCGAGGATACTGAACCTTTAGACTGGAGATACCTAGAGGAGAAAAATGATGGAGAGATGTATGTGTCAATTCGGTCCATCAAAATAGAATAAGGTTAAGCAAGGCATTCAGGGTTGAATTCCAAGGTTGTAGAAAGGAAGCTTTGGCTCTATATAAGGAGATTGATAGCAGAAAGCGGTCAAATTCTAAAAAATAAAAAACCAGTGTTATGGGAGCACCCCAATTTAAGAATATGAAAGTTTTGGGCATGGACATGAAGCTCCAAAGTATGGGGGCGAGAAACAATAGGAAAGGGAACTCAAGGGTGTTGCAATGAATGTCAAAATAATTTCCTAGAATGTGAGGGGATTAAATTGTAGAGAGAAAAGGAGGGTGGGAAATAAGGGAGTCAATAGTTCAGCTCAAAAATGGGAAGCAAATGTCCTCTGTTTACTAGAAACTAAACTGAAAGGATACACAAAGGAACTAATAAAGCAGGTGGGAAATAAGGGAGTCAAGTACGGGCAACTAGAAACAAGTAGAACTAGGGGAGATATTTCTATGCTGTGGGATAGCATGACTTGGAGAGGAAAAGTAGTGGAAGTCAGCAAAAATGATTTTTGTTGGCACATGACAGAGGTATATGCACCAAATTGCAATCAGGACAGGTTTCCTATACTCTGTTGAAAGTGTTTGATCACACACCAATTGTGCTTCAGAGTCGCAGTTAGGAACACAAAATGTCTTATTTGAAGTTTGAAGGATGGTGGCGGGAAACTGAAGGCTTCAATGTGAAATTTAAAAGCTTTGAAGGATAAAATTAAGAGAGTGGAGTGCAAGCAACTACGGAGATTTGGAAAAGAATAAAAATTTGATTCTGCACAAAATTGAGGGGATTGACAATATTCAACATAATAAATCTTTAAGAGAAGAAGTGACCACTCAGAAAGCTAATTTATTCATGAAATTTGAAGATTATGCTAAAATGAAGAGATATCATGGAGACAAAGATCAAGAAAACTGTAGAATAAAAAGCGTGAAAAAAACACAAACTTCTTCCAGACTATTGCAAATGCTTGCAAGAGGAATAATCACATTGATCATCTTATGGTAGGAGGAGAAGATATTGTAGAGGCAGAGAACATTAAAAGGGTGATCATTACCTTTTATTAGAAGCTCTAGACTAAAAACGAGAAACGGAGGCCACTTTCCAACATGTACCAGTGTCCTACCATAAACCCAGAGGACCAACATGAATTGCAAAAACCTTTTGAGGACAAAGAAGTTTTGGATGGTTTCAAGACATGTGAAAAAGATAAAGCACTAGGATCAAATGGGTACACTATTAGGTTCTTTGTTCACTGTTGGGAGGTTTTAAAGAGTGATGTGATGTCCACTACGCACAACTTTCATTCTCAAGAACTGGGGATCTGAATTATTGAAGGTACATCTTTTACAAAAGGTCATATGGACTGTACAAGGGTCGTGGGATGAGGGGATCTAGGTTTGTGAAGGCTGACTTATATGGAGAAATATACAGTTTGTACAGCTTGTGAGGGTTGAGATTTCTAGGTTCTAAGGGAGTGAGATTCATGTGCCCTTTTATGGCCCATGAGAATCTTTGCAGGTAGTTTGGTCAACTCCATGGGCCGTGGAACTATTCAAGGTCATGAACAATGATAGTACAACTTTTGCACCAGCGGTATTCGTTTTGTCCCAACTTTCTACCTTCTGAATATCTCCCTAGTTGGAACAATCATCCTCGAATGAGAATAGAATAGAAGGAACATCTAACATTCTATCATGAATGCAAATCCTATCTAAATTCATAAAATGTAGGAGTGATTGACTATGAGCTAAAACATGAACTTTAAAACTGATTCATGAGCATGCATGCATAAGGAATCATGAGAATAGCTAAACGTTTGAGTTCTGAAGGAGTTCATAAGAGGATTTAATACCTTAACCTGAAATTGAAACAGAGGCAACAAAGTGGGGATATTGATACATCATATTGGCTTCGACCTTCCCAGTAGAACCCTCAATCGACTGATTCCACCACAAAATTATAGCTGAATCAACTTCTTCTTTTCTCAACTTTTGAACTTGACAATCTTGAGTCTCAAATGTAACTTCTTCATAAGATAAATTTTCGTTCAAACCCACACTTCTAATGGCACGATTGATGTACGATCACCAATAAATGTTTTTAACAATGATACAAGAAATAGCAGATGCACCGATATTGCTAATTCTAAAGGCAAATCTAACTTATATGCTACCTTACTAAAATGCTTCAAAATCTGATATAGGCCTATATAAAGGGGACTAAGATTCTTTTTTTTAACAAAAACACATTACCGCACTTCATGGTTGAAATTTTAAGTAAACCTAATCATCAACTTCAAATTCAAAGTCCCTTCTTCTCACATCCAAATAAGACTTTTTCACTTTGGGCAGTTTTAACCGTTCTCTAACGAGTCAAACTTTCTCCATGGCCTCATAATTATCTTGAGACATATTAAAGAAACTTCACCAACTTTATTACAACGACCCCCAGTTTAGAAGTCTCGAAATGCAGAAAAAGTTGGGGTAAAATGACCTCAGGTCAGTTCATGAGGCCCATATATGACTCGTAGGTGGAGTTACAGCTTGTAGGTCAGTCCTTAAAGATGAACTTTAGGAGAAGAAAAAAGTTTCTAAGTGTGAGGTAACTCACGTTCCCAATGACAACCCATGGAATAATTGGCAGTACGTAGATAAGGTTGTAGATGAGAGCCTAGACATGAAGAAAATTTAGAGTTTGCAGAAAAGTGACGTAATTAACAAGATGGTCTATAGACTGTTATACAGCTGGTAGATACCCTTTGTATATAAGGCCCAATAAAAATGAGAAATTTGTTAAGCGTAGATGGAATCTACGAGTCCAACCATGAGCCATAACTCAAAGGATTTCCCATAGAAGATGATATCATTGTCTGGGTCAGCAAAATAATTTTTGAAATTTGCAGAATGGAAATAGGTCGAACAGGACTACAGTCCGTAGTTCAAACCACAGCTTGTAAGCAAGCCTTCGTAGAATCTTTCCGATAGTTTTAAGTGAAGGGTTTTGTCATTTTTGTCAATTCCAATCCTATGCTATGTTATTTTTGGGATTCAAAAGGGCCTTAACCAGACATTAAAGCCTTAGATCCCTTGATCATTCTCTCATTCTCAAAATCTAAGGCAAACATACTCTACATAAAGGCTAGGATTTCAAGGGGTCTTCTCTTCTAACAACAAATTCCTTCTTTCCAAGCTTACCAAGGTATGCCAGTTTTATTTGTGGGTCTCCTTCAACCACAAAGTTCTGCAGAATGTATTTTATCTTTTATTTAATTTCTTTCAAGTCAATATGTATGTTTCTGATTATTTTATGATACTCTATGCTATTAAATGATCTCCATGATTTCCTACTATATGTTATCAAGTATTTACGTGTACTTAATTTATTGATGATGACCCCAATGATGAGTTTATTAATGATGAAGTGTGGGCTATTTTACATATTTTAAATGAGTGTATTTTCATGATTTACGTATGGTTTTGTGATTTATGATTGTTCCAACTTAAAAGCTCAGCCCACCTCATTTCAAGTAAAGTTTTGAATGCTTTATAATGATTACTAGAACATTAAAGATGAGATTTAAAATTATGATTTGTCAAAGATAGAGGCATGTTGGAAGGTCCCCAAAGTGAAATGACAATTCTCACTTGGTGGTTCCTATGTTTGAGCTACTCTTATGATTTGCTACTTATGATTTTGAGTGTCATAGATTGACTAAGTATATGTTCTAAAGATTCTGTGGGATGACTTAGCACCCGAGGACATGAGATCAAGGCTCATTCCGTTAGTTGATGCATGACCCGTTAAGATAAATCTCATTGCCCTATAGCTATGTGCCACCATAGGTGCCCTTATAGACTAGGCTAGTGGATCCATGTAGACCATTTATGTTATTTAAAGATGCATGCTAAGTGATGGAGTTCCACCCGACAAGTGGTCTCCCCGTGCCAATAGAGGGGTTTATGTTGGATTCCATATAGTAGCTCATATGGTCTTTAATATCATTTAGGGTCAACTGCCACACGTTATGATTTTATGATATGATTCCAGTACATATGATCTTTCATGCATTTACTATCATTCATAATGAGTGATGTTCCCTATTCATGCTTAAGTTCATACTATATACTTTTAACCTCTTATGTATATATATGTGTTTTACTTATGAATAATGGCATTACAATATCATACTTGGATTGCGTATCACATATTTAGTACATTCTAACATACTAACACATATTTTTCCTGCATGATTTAACCATGTAGGGAAAGGTATTTCTCCACCGGATCGTGGCTAGTTTTATGATTTTTAAGACTACATCGTTAGTAGTGGCAAGCCCTTAGTTTGAGACTCTATCATTTTCTATTGTAGCTTGTATTTACTTTTGAGACATTGATATATATATTGGCCTTTTTGAGACTTTTACTTTCTATGTCGTTAAACATTGGAGTCTTTTCTATCTGATGGGTATCAACTATTACCCGTTCCGTCCATCCATGAATGAGCTAGTATGCTTTTATGGATAAATGTTGATGCTTTCTTTTTAATGTTGTTTCATTGTCACAGTTTGGTCTCATAGACCCTTCCCCCATTTTAATTTGCAAATTGTTTATTTTATACTTATGAATGCTTGAGATATTAAATATTACTTCGGTGAGATGCCTTCGGGTATCTCATTCACCATGCGCTGACTAAGATCGTTGCATTCACACCACCCAATATGAGATCTACACCTACCATAGAGAGCCATAAATGGAGCTATTTATAGAGGAATCGAGATGGTTGAGTGTCAAGGGGAAGTTTTTTGTCAAATTAATTTCACTTCTAAGAGAGATACCATGAAGGTCATTAGGAAACTCCTTCACAATAGGAACTAACTCAAAAGTTGGGGTCTTGACATTAGAATTCTTAACTCGAACTAGATATAGATACGACCTTCGAAATTATGTTTCTAGCCTCAAGGGAAGAAACAAATCGACCTATAGGCATTGTACTACTACCCTTCTATTCAATGAACAACATATTAGAAAACTAAAATCTACCACTCGAGTTTGGTTATCAATTGAAGAAAAAGACAATTATAACCAATCCATGCAAAAAAATACATCAAAGTCGAGCATATCAAGCTCTAGTAAATCGGTTGAAGTGATTTTCTAAAGGTCCAAAACTGGGCATATATACCCATTTGGCTAATATGAACTCAACAATGAGAGTAAAGATTGGGAAGGGATCTAAAAGATTTCATGACTTATACTACATCTAATAGCAACATAAGGTGTCACAAATGATGTTTACTCTTGAATCTAGCAAGGCATAAACATCAAGATAAGACTTGTAACATACTCGTGACCACATTGGGAGAAGTCTCTTAATACTTTAAAGTCTGAAGAGCATCGAACCTGTCTTAGTGTTATCTGCCACCAGAACTAGAAGAAGCACCCTAGTGAGTCGGACGACCAGTAGAAAAACTAGACTGAGTTTGACGATAAACATCTCCACCCCTGTCAACCTATAAAAGGCGATCTCGTAACCTATAATAAGGCTTACCATAACTAAAGCATGCATAGAATAGATAAAGAAATCTCCAGGATGTCTCCTCCCACACTTTTGACACATTGGTAAAGAGCGTCTACTAGAAGCACCACTCTAAGTTTTGACTATATTTGTTGAACTTACACACTGGGGCACTAGCAACAGACGAGGTTGGGCCTAAAAACTCCTAATGCAATGCAGAACAACCACCACTAGTCCTCTGATGAGAATAGCTACCACCATCGGTTCATGCTCTCTGCCCTTCTCCTCCTCAATTTGTTGGGCATAGGTCATTAATTGAGAAATATCCATCTCTTTGATTAGCATGGCAATTTTGCACTCCTTTACCGCTAACATCTAGATGCTAGAAACAAACTAACTCATATGAGCCTTTAGGTCAATATTGGAGCCCTGGGAAAAATATTAGAGTTGGTGAGCCCTGGGGTCAGTATAGCAACATATTTCCAACATCAAAGTAAGTAAATCCTCATGTTTCAAAGAAGTACTTTTATACTTATTTCAGAATTTTCTTGACTTTGGTATCAGACTATTTCCTGAGTTAGAGCATGTCGTAGTGACATCTTTGTAATAGAGCCTTTTGGATATATGATGAGATATTGAGCATATGCCGTCGTTTTGGATTTAACCTTCTATTCTATGATATCAAACTATTTAGACCACTCTATCCACTTCTGCATTATGATTTTTCCTTCATTCAGTGTGCCTATATATGCCATGTAATTAGCTTAGGATCCCTCAAGATTTTGAGTATCGTGTCATAACTATGGGTAGGCTCAGGCCATGACAATAATTCTGTCCTCAGAACCATGAGGAGTCATCAATAAAGCATGCTGATAAAGCTAATATTAACTGCAGACATAAAAGGCTGCACCTGCACCTATGTTATAGGACAATATAGGCAAAAAATATGTAATAATGCAATGACCAAGCTAAACATGAAGTAAAACTAATAATCTGATTTCTGAAAACATATAACAAGGTCAATGCAATATTCCTAAAAACATAATCATGACATAAGTCTTTTGCAGGAAGTACCTTTAATCGACATAAATCATGTGAGCTATAACATGAAGTCTAGTGTACTACTCCTACTATAAAAAGAGAGTTTCTCACTTGCAAGGTAAAGACCATGATTATAAGCCTAGATGGACACATTAAATAAGTCAAACCTCAGCTAACAGGTGATCTACTAAAGAGACAAGCCTCAACTAACAGGGACCCTTCTCATCCTACGATGGCAAGTAGTTCTTCAACAAAGGAATTTCTACTAAAAGTTGCAAGCCTCTACTAACAGGTGTGCCTCTACTAATAGGTGTACCTCTATCCCAAGGTTTGCTCGGTGCTTAGTAAACTCCCAACAAAAATAACATGCATAATCATAATCATCATTAGGTTGATGACCAGAGTGTAAAGAAATATAATGGAAGAAAAATATAATTGGGAGACCTTCTGCTAGCCCAAGATCATTAAATAAGATCGAAAGATTCAACTAAAGAAGAAGAAGCTATAAAGGAGAAGGAAGATTATGGAAAAGAGAACTTTGTTATAGAAGAAGACTCTTCGTTTTGGGTTTTGGATGGTTACAAATGACTAAGGCATCCTTATTCATACTAGTGCAATGATGGTTGTAAATACTATTCTAGATACATCTACAAGAACAATAATCTAGATAACTTTATATTCTTAAGTTTCTAACAAGAATCTCGACTATTCCATAAGTTACTACAAATATCTAATTTTCTGGAATATCTACACAATTCTTAAGTACTTAAGGTATTACTCCGCAAAACTCTAGAAACTTTCATATATCTAGAATTATTTAAATCTCCAAAAATCATATTTATTTTTCACACTCCCCCTTAAATAGATTTTCTGGAAACTATACCAATCTTATCACGTGTGAACTCAAACGAGGCTTTAGGAAGTGACTTGGTGAAGATATCAGCAATATTTTCCTGACTTCGTACTTCCAAAGAATGTATATTTCCATCAAGAACTTTTTCTTGGATAAAATGATGTTCCACCTCAATACACTTAGTTCTTTCATGAAATACTAGATTATTTGAGAGCTTGATAGCACTTTGATTGTCTCCAAATATTGTAGTTGGCTTTGATGTAGATAGATGCAAATCTTTAACAAGTCTTTGGACCCATACACATTCTTAAGCAGTAAGATTTGCTGCTTTATATTCTGCTTCCGTTGTTAATAAAGAGATAGAGTGTTGTTTCTTGCTGCACCAAAAAATACTTGTTCCACCATATATAAAAATATATCCTAATGTAGATCTTCGATTGTCCATATCACCACCAAAACCGACATTAGCATGGTAGATTAATACCAAGTCATTCTTCTTTTGGAAGAATAGCCCCATAGCTGATGTTGAGTTGATATATTTCAAAATTCTCTTTGTATCTTCCAAGTGCGGCTTTCTTGGTGATTTCATAAATCTCCTAACATATCTAACAGAAAATGCAATGTATGGCCCTGTTATAGTCAAATACTGAATAGTTCCAACTAGAGCTCGAAAAGGCTTGGGATCTACAAAGAAGTGAGCCTTCTTCATGCCTTGACCTTGTGCTAGTCTCAAGAGGAGAACACTTTTTGCTTCTTAACATACCCTTCTTGGGTAACA
>JAOTQJ010000111.1:15312634-15323542 GCA_025642045.1 Solanum sejunctum | reverse complement strand
TCTTTTCTGTTCCCTTCCCTTCCTTTTGTCATATCTAGTTCTTTCTTGCTTACGGGTTTTGAGATGAGGGTTCCCAGAAAACAGCCTCTCTACTTCTATGATAATGGTAAGTCTGCATACATTCTACCTTCCCCAGACCCCACTTGTGGGGTTTTACTGAGTTGTTGTTGTTTGTTATTACCATACATTATATTAGTATCTATGCAAGTGCACATAAATTAATATTAAAACAAATATGAACATTAAAGAAGAACAAATACAAGAAAGGGTTGAATCCTCCTCAGGCTAAGCACATAGCATAATTAAGCAATCAACTATTAAATTAACACTAAAGCAAGAGAGAAAAAACGTTCGCCCACGCATACACATTGTGTGTACGGAAAAAACTTATTTAAGTATAATGTAACCCTAAATTAACATTCAACTAAAATTAAAATTCTCAAACTTATTTTTAGAAAGGAAAAATAGAGAGTGAAACCCAAAAATAGTACTATCTTTGTTCTAGTTTATGTGAGACGTTTTTCTTTTTTATTAGTCTCACAAAGAATGATGACACATTTCGACATTTAATAATAACTACTTCAATGTATGTGTTTTGCATATATGTGTCGTATCAATTTAAAAATTATATATAAATAGTACTTTCTATCAAAAATATATATAATATTCATGTATCAAAATTAAATAAATATTATTAGTTTAATGCAATAGTTTAATCTATTGTAAACAAGGATGAGAAAATCAATTCAATTATTTTTAATATAGATATATTAATAGTTTATCAATGCATAAAGTAATAACTTAGAGTTGAATAGTTAGAAGTTGGATAATTAAAATACCTAAAATTTAATGTGAAAAAAGACTCCCAAATACAAATGGGTAAATAATAATATTTTTTCATTTCATAGCCTAGATAATTATTTATCTAGAATAGTCCTAGATCAAAAGTGAATTCTAAATATCAAGAAATTATAATCCAAAGTGAATCTTGAAATTAAATAAATAAAAGAAAAAATAATAAATTAAGAAAAATAGTGAAAAAACAAGTCTATCTAAAACAAAATATTTTAATGAAGAGAAAAATTCAAACAACATTTCTAAGGGTCTTCACGCTTTTAATATAGCATAGATAGATATAGATTTATGTTTAAAATGTCTTTTATCCTTATTTAGATAACTTCTAGTCACATAAACATATATGACCTTTTTTCAAACAAGTTCCAAATAAATTTCTTTATTTCTTTAATTTGATATCAAGTCAAAAAGCATAACATCACATAAATTAATGTATTAACTCATGCCAATCTATTTATATGATGTATGATGTAATTACCAAATATAACACCATGTATTAACCCATGACAATCTATTTAACTCTTTATCCTCTAAAATGAGAATATGCATTTGTCATACTGGTTGAACCTTATGGATATTCTGATACAACTAGAGAAATACAATAAAATGAAAAAGATCCACGCATACCAAGCCATAATCTGTAACAACCCAACAGCAAATATGTTTAGAGAGATCCAAAAAGACAACAAGCATTACACATTCCAAGCTATAGACAGCCATCAGCAGTACAGATGTGCACAAGATCTTCTTAAAACATATACAAAAACACTTAAAAGCAATGTAAATACCAGACAAGTAGCCACTACTTTTCTCAGATACTACAACTCATAAAGAAAAACATTATATAAAAATCACAGGAAAAGTACCTCAATTGCCTTTTGCACAGCAGTTTCCACCTCAAATTCCACAAAGCCAAAACAAAATCCCTGTTGCTGTCATCCACAACAATAATTAATTATAAAAATATGCAGAAACAACTATAAGCTGATAAATGTTTCACCTTCAAAAGCCAAAATATTGATGCAAGCACACATACTCTGTTACTTCGGACTTGAATGCCCCCATTCTTTATAGGTCCAAACTTCTTGAACTCATCTTCAAGCATGGCGGCAGTGGCACTCATAGGTAGACCTTTGATGTAGATGGAGTGCCCATCAGCTGCTGGATGCAGTAAGAGCAAAGATATTAATAAGAATAAATACGATGAAGCGAATCAACAGGCAAAAAATTTAGAAGTTTTGAGGAACAGTGTCATACCTTCTCCCTCTTGGTTATTCATATTATCAACAAAGTCTAAGTTCAAAACAGGGCTATCAGCTGATGCTGGTGCAAGAGGTTGTCTCACTTGCTCAACATTCTTAGACGCAATCTTCCTAGGAGCAGGTGCTGGAAGGGAAAAAGTTGCAGCACTTTCCTTTAGATGCATGACCTGAAAAATACATTGCAAACTGTTCAACTAAAAGCTTCCAAAGATGCTCTTCCTAAAATTATCACCACCAAAGACAAAAATTAGCATTGCAAATTATTTGGGCCGTGCTCAGCAAACACTAGCATAAAATCATAGAGAATCAACCCATTAATATTTACACAACAAAATGAACAATGGAAAATTAACCCATTAAAAGGAAAACGAAGATGAAATAAGTCTCAATCTGCTTTGCCCGTGGTCACTTACAATTGAAGCATAAGACTTCTTTGGGACTTCTTCAATTATGATGTTCGTATCAGCTACCATTTGTGAGTCACCTTGCACCTCATCAACAGCCTCAGCGACAGGCACCTCCTCTACCACAACAGGCACATTATCATTCTCAGGAGGATTGTGAACTTCTCCCCCATTAGCCTCCTCAGCAGATGGTGTGCTCTGCTCAGAAATGTGATTCTCCTGAGTTGGAGGGGGATCTGCAACAACTGCAAACAAATAAGTCAGTGTTCAGCTGCTAATAAGATCATTATAAAACCAAAATTTAGTCAATTCTTCAATTACTTTGCTCTGGAGTAACAGGAGCCAACACATCAGTTTGTGGAACCTGTACAGCATCTTGTTGACTGGCAATCTCCACATATCGAAACACGTCATTCAAAACAAAGTACCCTCGGTCTTGCGGAGCAAGGAAGAAAGATTGAGAGAAATTTCGTATCAAGTTGTCTTTCCCAGTCAAATATCCAGTAACAAGAACGTGCACTCCCCCATTGAAGGACTCTTGGGAATCCACAGACTTGATCTCTGCTTTGAAGTCCGCATAGTTAAGTGACAGTATCTTATCATTGATAGCCTAAATGGTGGCCATTAAACAAGACAAAAAATGAGACTTTAGTAGCTGCCAACTTAACAAGGAAAATACAAGACACAGTAGAAGAGCAAACTGCTTCAATTAATTACTAAAAGCAAGTCACTACATTAAACCATTTTTTTAACTCTTGGAAAAAGTAAAAGATCAACACTCTTTTATATTTCCTAATAAATCCAAAAAGACCGTGCACAAGCCGGCCCTCCGTATCTCTTGCTTATCCACAAAAAAAATCATTAATAAAGCCCAGAGGCCCGAGACAATGAGTTAAACCATTTAAAAGTAAAACTAAAAACAAGCAAAAAGATCATGCATCCAACCGCCTTATTTCTGCCTTCATTGCAGGATTTTGCTAGGACAACTGGAAATAATAACACAAGTTGCAATGACAGTAAACTGTGGAAAGTTCAACCTTAATTCCTAATTTTTTAAAATATATATATATATGATGTACAAATTCCGATCACGTACAAAGAATATAGCAAGTTACACATAATAAAAGCCTGTGGTAAAGAAAATCAGACCTTCCAAATACAAATTATGTCATAATAAACGAAAATAAAGGAGTAGCTTCAACACAACGCCTGCAAGTTTCTGAAAGCAGTGGAAGTTAGGGACCAAAAAAGAACACAGTGGTGGGAAGCATAAGTCTTACTTGCATTGTGGTTGTGATGCTCATGGATCCATCATCTTCAGGGCGACCAAGCTTGCTTATATCTTGATAAAACCTAAATACCAGCCCTGGTGAATGGTGCAGTATATGATAATACTGCTGCACAAATGCATTTCCAACCTACAATCGCACAAAATCAACTCACTCAGGATACATCTATACTGCGAAAAAACAAAACAGAGAAGGGAATGATATGAACACGCACAACTTGAGCAGACACAGGTGGTTGAGCTGCCGCCGCCGCCACTGTTGCTGCCATCGCCGATCGATCTCAAGTACTATCAAATCATAAATTACAAAAAGCTAACAAATCAAAGAAAATGTTCAAAAAATTAAAAAAAAACGAGAGACCTATCTCTAAACACCATATATTAGCACCAATATTCCAATATACACACGTAAACTGGGGAATAAAATAGAAAAGAAAAAAAAAAAGCATACGAGTGATCTGTAGAACCTGTTGGATTACTGTGGATCAATAAAAGAGGAGAGAGAGAAAGAGAGAAGTTTGCTCTTTCCCTCTAAACTTCGTCTCGTTTAATCAACTCACTCACAGACACAAACATACATACACACTCTCTATTTTAGGGTTTTCGTAGGTAGCGAGTGGAGGTTCTTTTGTTCTTTTTCTTTGAAGAAGCGCGACTGTTAAGAGAGAATGTAAATGGATTTAATGGACTTCGACTTTAAGAATAATTGTTTTTGTTTTATTTATCTATTGTAATTATAATTGTAATTGTATCGCAATTGGAGTACTAGTGTTTGCAAAGACAATTTGGTTTGCAATATTTATTTCATAATAATTAATTTTGAGATAATTTAATTTGAGATAAGATATTTCATAATATATATGGAGTAATTTATCTCATTATTAAAGTAAAAATGGTGGAATAAATAGTTTAGAGATTATCTTATACCTTTAATTAAATATGAAATAAAATAATTCAGAATATGTGTTATATATATATATATATCACGTTAATTAATAATTAATTAATAAATTGATTATGTGTGCTCTATTTAGTATATAATTTTGAAAAATTATGTAGATGGTACTAAAAATTAATAGCAACAATGTAAAGTCTTTATAATAGCTAATACTAAAATTAATATTTACAATAAAAGTCGATGGCACATTATTTATATCATACTGGACTTATTTCATCTGCTAATTATTATTCTTTTAATGCTCACATTGTAAAAATATTTCACATATTGTTTGTTTTTTCCATCAATCTTGGATGGAGCCAAAGATTGACTATTTTTTGGTTTTGAAGTATGATGGATAGAGCAAAATAGCTCTTTAAACTGTTTGCGCTTCTTTTATTTGTGAAGTAGCAGTTAGTTAATGCAACTTTCGACGCTCCTCATGGTCGCTTTATGTTTTTAAACATAAGGTTAGGCTGCGTACATTTGACCCCCCTCATCCCGCAATGAGTGGGAGCCTTTTGAGGCACTGAGGTATGTTGATGATTTATGACATATTGTTTGTTATTATCAAAAGGCTCATCTCCTTTGACACTAATTGAGATTTAATATCCCAAATTCATAGTAATAATTTTATTTATCCGCAAGGCTTAGTTCATTGTACTCTAATAACTTCAAAGTGACAAATATTATTGTCACTTATTCCACATTAATGACTTGTGCGATTTGACATATTTGGTTAAATCATGATTATTAAATATACTAATTATGCTAAATGCTAAGATGTGTGCTCCTTAAATGATCTTCAAACTGTCATCACCTCTCTCCTAATTATGTTTTCTACTGTTTTATGGGGAGAAGTAACTTCTTTATTCACTTAATTTTTAGTTTCATCATTTCCTTTAAAAGAAAATCATCTAATCCAAATTCAAAGTAGGCAAAGAATTTCACTAATTGAAAAAATATCATAGAATGGATTTACAATTATGTATATGATACCCTCATTATTCTGTTTACCATATACTCTTTTTGTCCCAAATTAACTGAATTTTTTAGGATTTTTTCAAGGTTCAAAATAGTTAAATTGTTCAAAGTTGAAGATGAATGTTTGAAACTTTTTTATATTTGCTCTTTTATTTATTAAAATTTTATATTTTTTAGAAGATAAATTACACTACATATTTATGACTCTACAAAGAGTAATAATGGAAAGTATGGTTAAAATTTTCTTTAAATGCATTTGTCAATATGTATGAATTGACTCACAAATTCAATTAAAATGGGACGAATGGAGTAATGTAAAAGAAAAGCTACAAAGTCTATTAATCATACTCAATGATTTTTTTAAAAAAAAGTAACATAAATAAGTTTTGTTAAATTAATCTTGAATGGGTAGAATTTTTTATTGGTATGAGTTATAATGGCTAACAAATTTTATATGAGTTAATAGAATAACATGTACAAATATTATAAATTAGTTAATTTAGAACTAATAATTTAAAATGAGACATTACATATAAATATCATAATTGAAAACTTTTAAATTTTCACTTGTTTATCAAAAATACACAATAATAAATTATTTTATATCTTCAAGAATAAATTAAAAATACAATAAATTTACCTCAAAACATAAGAAGAAATCCTCAAAATTGTCTATTGCCTCTTTGTTTTTTAAGCGAACACGAATGACTAATGATGAAAAGCTTAATGTTAAGTAAAATAACTATTGATAAAATTTAAATTTCTACTACAATAAACAACTAATGAATTTCTTATATGAAGAAAAGAAAAAAACTCAAATAGGTTTTCATGTTAAAAAATATAGAATACTCAATCCTCATAGTAGTGTTCATCTTTTTTAAGTTCAACATAATTTTGATTTTTCAAAATTCTAAAAAAAATTATGCAAGTAACATTAATTGTTAAAACGAATCTAAACCTAAAGTGATATTAGTTACTAGATCTAAATGTAGTTTTTCCTTTAGCTAGTAGAAGAAAAGGGCGCTTTCGGGGAGAACCAAAGAACGAAGTTTGGATACTAATTAGTCATATCCCAATTTAGGCTCATGAGATTGATATCTCAATTTTTATTATTTGACTGAAAATTAAAATTCTCATATTAAAAAAGAAGAAGAATAAAGAGAAGGGAGCTTAGAATCTTACTGCTCAAAATTTCTGTCATGATCCGAACCTAGGGTTTAGGAGTGACATAGCGAATGGAAACCCGAGAGTTCCCAAACAAGCCTCAAAGTATTAAAATTCACATCATCGATTCGGAAGCGCATTCAAAACTAAATACATAGTTCTAAGGGAGGGAAAAGTAGGACTCACGCTATGGGGGTATCTTAGGAAAAATGATTAGCATGTATTCACATAGCATATATGGTGGCAGATCTAGAATTTTAACTCAGGGGGTTCGAAATATAATAAAACAAAAAAAATTAAAAAAATAATATTTTAAGTGGGATTCGAATCCTGAGCACGAGAGTTATTTAAATGAAAATCTACCACTATATTAGACTTTGCTTATTATTTAGGAGGTTCAAATTTAATATATATACGAAAATATAGAAAAATTACCTTATATATACTGTGTATTTTTTCGCCGTAGAAGTTCGGATGAACCCTCCCATCAAAGCCTAAGGGGCATATAGCACATAATGACTAAGGGGTGGGTAAGTATGACTCACGCTATGGGGACAATTCGGAACTTAGGATCTTCCACATTAGACATACATATATAGCATAATTCCCATAATCAAACCATAATAGCCAAAATCAAAAGATAACCATGATCATAAGGTTCAAATACAAGACATAACATATAGATCCGACGAGAGTCTACAAGATGTCTAACAATGCCTCTAGTCATAAGACAGGATGGGGGCCAAGACATGTTTCGGGCTCACCCTCAAAGTGCAGATAATATAAACAAAAGCAACTTAAAGTAGATGGATGGTGGCTTGTCCTTGGAGGGTAGGACTCACCACAACAAATGTCTCAAAATTTGATCTAGCTATCGAACAGTGGATGAAAGTAATCTCTGGTCCCTACATAGTGAGATCATGTAGGCAAAAGTATATGTTAGTGCATTTGAATGCACTAAGTATGTAGGGTGCAATGCATGTAACTTACCAAAACCTACATACGATGTTAGATGACAAGAGCACATAATATAGGAAGAGATATGTATAACAAGGAATGTAGTATAACGAGATTCCATGAAATTCATGATCCATAAAATGCAAATGATGTTCATATATATAGTAAGGATGTGACCTCAACCGACATAAGTAAGACCAAGCGAGCTATTACTTGGAATCCCGATGAAAATCACTCACCAGTAAAGAGGTGGTCTACTTGCCAAAAGTAAACCATACTCCACCTTACAGGCAATTCCATTTCGTATGAAGCAACCTTTCTTACGGGCAACCCCATTTCAGATAGGATTTTCACATAAAGCATATCACATCTTATCATTTCTTCTCCTTATGGGCAATCCCATTTGGGAGGCAACTTTCCTTATGGATAACCCCATTTCGAAAAGGAACCTATGCTAGGCACATAGTTCAAGAAAAAAGAGTAGAACTCTCATTCCATCGGTGCTAAGTCATCATCCCACAAGAATACTTATAATATACATAATTATACATGCTTTCAAGAGATACAAGTCTTGCCAAATCATTTAAATGTGCAATTGGGTTTAAAAGCCAAACATCATTCATAATAGTTCATACTTAGGGTCAAATGCCAAAATCATACTTTCACAGTCATAATACTCATGCATAGGAATAACCCATTCATATACAAAATAGTGCAAGCACCCAAAATGCTCCAAGAGCCATAATCAATAGACATATATATGATCACATTATTGTCATAATCAATATCTTATCGAAATCATATCATAGAACATAATTGGGCTTAATCTATAAATAATTTCCATAAATTCTCATGAACATGAATGCATGTGATATGAATAATGTGAGAATGACATGGATAATTGAGACTCAATTAAAATCATCAATATAATATAAAATTCAAGTGAAAACATAGTTAAATCCACATTTAAAATCATAATATAATCACCCATGCTTAGATTAAACATTTAAGGGACCATGCATATTCAAATAGTCATAATAACAATGTATTTCATTATTTCAAGGCTTAATCATCTTTAAATACATAGATAAATATAACTCATTCATTATTGGAATTTAAGGAATCAAAATATTTTAAAATCCCGAATTAAAGTAAGCAAAATTCATGTAGATTTCTTGAAAATAGCTCGGCTCTCCTTGATTGGAATTAATCAAGGATCAAAACTTATATATCTTCATAAGATAAAGAGCACCCAAGCGAAAAATTGATGAAGAATTGAATGTGTCTTGATTCCCTAGTTGAAAATCTTCAAGAGCTATTGATAGGATTTGAGAGAGTCTTTTGAATGAGAGAGTGAGTGTGGATAATTGAATAAGGTTTTTAGGTCTTTAGAAGGTCATTATATAGCATATGAGATCCCAAAAGACCAATAGAAATACTCGAATTTATGAAAACGCCACTAATAAAATGGAGAGAAAAATGACAAAAGTGTCACCTCACTTGAGGCCTCACGGCCAATGTGGCACTCCACAATTCATGTGGAGTGCTTGTGAGACTACACTTAGGCAAAAATCTAGAAATTGGAACTTGGCTCAACACTTAGAAAAATTTTTACTCCGGAAGCCTCACGGGCCGTACCACACCACACGGTTCGTGGGATGCCACACGACCCATGTGGGTGCTCGTGTGGCTTGCCTTCGAGAAATGGTGACAACACAACAAATGAGATCTTTATGAAAAAGGGCATAACTTCTTCATTCGAATTCTAAATGAGGTGAAACTAAGTGCATTGGAAAGCTAATTCAAAGAGCTTTAATTTGATAGGTTGTGGGACACCCAGTTCATTTTGAGATAATAGATATGACCCTTTAAAGTTGATCCTTCTATTGATACTTGTGAAAAACTTAGCCGATGGAATTTCTTCGAACTTGGATTGATGTAGGAGACACGATGGCCTAAAACAACTTAAATAAGCTTGAATTGAATGCTTGAAAGTGAATTTAGATTGAGCTTAGACGTTCCACAGTAATCCATCAATTAGAGTTCGGAAAGAGGATTTGGTAAGCATTTGAGCAAGCAAATGAGAAGCTAGCTATTTAGAATAAGAATGAATAGTAACAAAAAAGTTTAAACTGATTTAGGGGTCCCATATAGGGGGTCACATAGCCCTTGAAGGCTTCCATAAGTTGTCATCTTGGCCCAAAACTTTTCTGAATTAAATTCCAAGCATCACTAAAGCTACATGAAAATCCGAATCCTTATGATTCCTAAAGAAAAGAAAATAAAATATGTAACTTGTATGATGCCTAGTCTCACGATTTATACTTTAAAACAAATTGTGATACACGAATTCTACACCTAAATAAATTCTAGTCCTTAAAATATGGAAGGCAAATTATGAATTTTAAAATTCTTCAACTATGAAAGAAAAATCCAATGAAAAAATACCACAAGAATTCTACACCTAAACTAATTATCATTCTAAAAATAGGAAAGTAAAATAGAATAGAAAGAAAATTAAGAATTCTAATCCTTAAAATATGGAAAGAAATTTAAATTACACTAACTTACTGAAATTAAATAATAATTTGAGAAAACTAGGAAATAACAACTTTATTTATTGCAAAATCTTTCAATGAATGATAAAAAATTTAATCAACATTTATAATAACCTTCTTGCTTTTAGTATAGTGTAATATAATATAAGAACAGATAGATAGAAGCACAGTGCACAAGTATAAATATTGGTTGATTAAATTATTAAAATATTAAATAATGCCTATATCTTTTGAACTTTTCTCGTATTCTCACTATTTTCCCCTAATATTTATGACTTTGAATCCAATTAAGTAAAATAATATTACGAAGGATATTTAGACCTTACTTGTTTGTACTTAATGAAGGACTGAATCTGAATGGTTCAGACGTTAAGCCATTAATTAAGTGTATTTGTTGGAAGTGATTAATTGAATAATTAATTAAATTTATATCCTAATTATAATAGGAGTAGGTATTAGTACATACTTAGAATAGGAATAGGAATAATAATATTATATA
>JAOTQJ010000111.1:15296441-15312534 GCA_025642045.1 Solanum sejunctum | reverse complement strand
TATGGATATTATCTTATAGGAAGTATAAGCATAAAATTTTCATGATATGTTGGGTGCTAGGAAACTTTAGCCTATATTTTAAAAGTCAAGTTACATGAACATTAACCAACATTTTAAGATACGTTTTGTTATCAAATTGATATGAGATGAATTTATAGTACTTTTTGTGTGATTTATATGAATTTAAAATACTTAATTAATTTAATTAGTTTTAAAAATTAATTAAGTCGGAGAAAGATACCAAAATATTAGTGTAATATTGCAGGTACTTTTTGTACCTGCAACAAAGGTAGACAACAATGATTTAGCATTTATAATGCTATGAATTAAAACATAGGTTGAATGAAATTTCAAGGAGCAATTACCTACAGATTAGGAAAGTGTGCAGGGATTAGGTTGCCTAATAGTATAATATGTTGGGAGAAGTGGTATTAGAAACCCGATTCAATGAAAAAAATGAGTAGTTAGGAGATAATGAAAGTGATGTTTACTGTGGCATTCAATGAACAAAAATAATTAAGTAGCCAGATAATATAATTAAAATATTATTTAAAAAAAAAATTCTTCATGCGACTTTACTTGCCAAAAAAATCGTAAGAAAATTCCTTTTAACTTCATTTTCACCACATGTTTTTTGAATATTTTTATTTTTTTATAAGAAAATTTGCAAGTAATTTATATGCAGAATTTACATTCCTAGTTAATTTACTTAGAGATTTTAAAATTCACAGAAAATAATTACCTACGAATTCTTTACTATCGGATTCTTTTTATAGGAAAATCTGCCGGAAACTTAATTTTCTGCGAATTGTCATATATAATCCCCAGGAAAATATTCAAATATTTACACTTTTCTAGTAGTGAATTAGCAGAACTGAATATAACAACATTTTCAATATGTGAGATAGCTAAAGAAATGGGAGACAAACTTGAAGTTACCTATGAAGGAATAAGTAAATTCAAAGAGGCTTGAATAAGTGTCTTGGTAAATAAGTACAAGTTATTCAAAAAGGTGGATGATGCAAATATTGAAACGATGTTCACCAGATTCAGTAAGATCGTAAATGAACTAAATTCGCTTGGGATGGTTTATTCTAATGCTCTTGTTAAGTCAGAAAACTCATCTGAAGCCTCCAAAAAGCTTGGGAAACCAAAGCAGCAATTTTGAAAAATGGAGATTTACAAAATTTGACCTATCACGAACTCTGTAAAAATCTCATGGAATACAAGCAAAATCAAATTGACAAATACAATAAAGAAGAGAAAAAGAAATCAGTCGCATTTAATATCGAGATCCTTGAGGAAGAAGAAGAATTAGATGAGTCAAAAATTGAGGGCATGGCTCTCATAACTCACGGAGTCGGACAGTTGCTCAGACAGAGAAAAAAATATCCACAGTAAGAACCCAAGAACAATGAGCGAATGATGATAGATGTTATTACTTGTAAGGACCTGGACTTTGTACGATCTTAATTGGAGCTTCAAAATTTGATTTCAAAAAGTTTTGGACCAAGGTGACTCTTCAAGGAAGCTTTCACGGTCCGTGATAGGATATACATATCGTATGAAGGCTCCTTTAAGTGGCCCTTGGCCTTGTGTAGGTTGTCTTGGCTTTAATATGGAGTTTGAGACCAAGGCACACCAACATAGACCCCCACACGGTCCGTGTGATACTTCACAGTCCATGTGGTGGACCATATGAGTACGCTTGGCCTTGAAAATTCATATTTTGGCTAAGACATTTCACACATGGACCCTCTAATGGACCATATAGTCCTTCACGGTCCGTGAGGCCCTTCGTATGGGTGTCAGAGTGAAAACTTTTTAAGTATTGGATCACCGTCTCGAAACTTTGTCAACAAGAATTTTCTAAGTGAAGCTTCATAAATGAGTATATGGTTTGTATACCTGGTACGAATCATGCAGCCGTCTGTATAGATGCCAACATCCAATTTTTTCTAAGTATGGAATTACCATCTCAGACCTTCGTTAGTGAAATTTTTCTAAGTGTTGTATCACAAAAGAAGTATACGGTCTGTATACCCTTATGCGGACCGTACACCCTCCCTTGCAACCCTTGGCAACACTTTTTCTACTAGTTTCATTAATGGCATTTTTATAATTATAATTTTCTCCAAAGGTCTTTTCTGACTTTCTATGCTATCTAAAGACAGTCAAATGACCTACACTCTTCACTCCTATAGTTAGAATTATATTGATCCCTCTTAAGAACTCTCTCAAAGACTCTTGTGAAGACTAAGCTTAGAAATCAACGGAAAACTCTTTTCTTCATCAAATTTTTTCTTGAATGTTCTCAATTAGCTAAAGTATGTGGGATTGATTCTTGGTCCCGTTCAACTAAGAAAATCCAAAACTCTTTTACACTTGATTTATAGAATTTTACTTATTTTAAATGTGAGTTTTTAAGATTATTATTTATTAAATTCAATTGAAGTATGGACTTTGCTTTATTGTTGATTTTAATTGATTTAAGCCCTAATATGATATTATGAAGATTTGAATATGTATTGTCCCTTTAAAGTTTTATTTAAGTATGGGTAATCTAAATTATTATTTGAATGTAGAATTTTACTTATGCATTTGCTTGAATTTCATATCATGTTGTTGATTTTAGATTGAATCTATATTGTCCATGTTAGTTTCATATCATTCATGGCATGTGTATTCATAAGCATTGTATTTTATGAAAATTATGAATTAGTGGGTTAAGCTCATACATTTTTTGAAAATGAATTGGTGGGTTAAGCTCACTCACATGGTTATGACAAGAATGTGATCACATGAATGTCTATGGTATTGGCTCTTTGAGAATTTTGGGTGTTTGCACCTCATTGAAAATTATGAATGGGCTATTCCTATGCATGAAAAGTATGATTCGAAATGTGATTTACTTTTGAGACCAAGTATGAATTATCATGAATTATGTTTGACTTTTAAGCCCAAGTATATAATGAAATGATTTGAAATTACTAGCATCTCTTTTGAAAGTATGTATATGTACATGTATTTTTGTGGGATGATGAATTAGCACCGATGGATTGGGGGCGTCATGGCTATCCCTTAGGGTCCTCTTCCTTTTCGTGAACTACGTGCCGACATAGGCATATGCATATGGTAACCCTCACCTAAATGTGAGGCCCATAAGATGCGGTTACAACATTGATATGATATGATAACATTGTGAAAATTCTATCCGAAATGGGAGACCCGTAAGGAAAGTTACTTCTTTGAAATAGGAGGCCCATAAGGAGAAGTGTGATTTACCTTTGGCAAGTAGACCAGCTCTTTTGCAGTGTGGGGATAACATCAGGATTCCAAGTAATAGATCTCTTGGTCTTATATGTTGGTTGAGATTTCATTCCCTCTTATATAAGCATTTTGCATTTCATGCATCATGGATTTCATGGCATATTGGTATACTACTCTTCTTTGCATATATACTTCTTTCTATATTATGTGCGCTTGTCATCTAATATTGAATGCAGGTTTGATAAGTCATATGCATTGCATGCTCACATACTTAGTACATTCAAATGTACTAACACACACTTCTGCCTACATGATCTACTATGTAGGGAAGAAGATTACCTTCATCCACGATACGACGGCTAGATTATATCTTTAGATACTTGTTGTGGCGAGTCCTATCTTCCAAGGACAAGCCACCATTCCTCTACCTTTTAATTTTTTATATGTTATTTATTTTGAGGGTGAGCCAGAGACATGTCTTGGCCCCCGTCCTTTCTTATGATTAGAGGCATTGTTCGACGTCTTATAGACTCTTGTTCATTTATATGCTAAGTGTTATATTTGGAGATTATGATTATGGATATGGCTACTTATTGGGTATCATTATATGTATCAATTATGAGTATTACGATATGCTTTTATATTATGATGTGAAAGATCCCAAATCCTGAATTGCCTCCATAGAGTGAGTCATACTTATTCGCCCCCTAGTCTTTCTATGCTACGTGTTATGTTAATCCATGTTAATCTCTTTCCTTATGACATCTCCATAGCGTGAGTTCTACCTTTCCGTCCCTTAAAACTATGTATTTACTATTTGTATATGCTCCTGAATCTATGATGTGAATATGGATACTTTGAGGCTTGTTTGGGTACTCTCGATTTCCCATTATCTATGTACTCCTAGAACCTAAGTGCGAATCGTGACATTACTGTGGAAGACTTGGTCACATAAGTCAAAATTATTGGGAACTAAAGAAGAGAAACTATCAAAGAAACAAAAACTCAAAGGCATTAGGTGTATGGAGTGATAAAGAAGGATTAGAAGAGGAACATATTAAGACCACAAATGTTTGTTTCATGGCAATTGGAAAAACTAGCTAGGTAAGAACTCTTAACTATAAAAATTGTTTGTATTTTCATAACTCTATAGATATTGATTCCTCATGAATTGCAAAAATTCGTTGATGAATATAATAAACATTCTATAGAAAAGAAGGAATGAAAAATTCTTCTAGAAGCAAGTCAGATAAAAGTGGACTTACTTTAAGAAAAGCTTAATGGTGTTAAGACGCAGCTAAACAACAATAAAAATTACCAAGCCATATCTCAATTCCATCCGACGATCCCTTTCGAAACCTATACTATCACTCTCTCTTATGATCTCACAGAAGTATATCCGGTGGACGGATTATGCACAACCTTCTAAGCATCATTCAACTGTCCCACATAGGCTTCGACATGCATTTCAATGTTATCAAGTGTACCATATGAAATTAGTCAAAAAACATTGCAATTATTGGAGAACGCACTAACAATATCTATGTGCTTAACAATATGGATTTACCTACTCTTACTTATCTTACTACTCTGTCAAATGATCTTTGGGTGTGGCATAAAAAAACTTAGATATGCAAGCATACATACACTGAAAGAACTCTCAAGGATGGACTTAGTTATCGGTCTACTAAGGTTGAAATTTGAGAAGGATCACCCCTATGATGCATGTCAATTTGGCAAACAAACTCTATCATCTTTCATTGTTCATGACACTGTAAGAGCTCCAAAGCCTCTATAACTGCTACACATGGACCTTCTCAGACCTATAAAAACTGCTAATGTTAGCAGTAAAAGATATGCTTTTGTTATTGTTGATGATTACTCTTGTTTTACTTTAGTTATCATTCTATCTCACAAGTACGAAGCTTTCACAAACTTTGAAGTGTTTTGTAAAAACATTCAAAAAGAAGTAGGCTACTTCACCTCAACTATTCATAGTGATCATAGAGGAGAATTTGAAAATAATCTCTTTAAGAAACTTTGCAACTTAAATGGTGTAACTCAAAACTTCTCATCACCTTGATCCCCTTAGCAAAATAGAGTAGTGAAAATATAGAATTTATCTCTTCCAGACAGTGCACAAATCATGTTACTCAATCAAAGTCTTCTAGACTACTTCTAGATAGAAGTAGTAAGTAGAGTATGCCATATCCCAAATAGGTGTATGATTAGACCAATCCTAAGTAAAACTCCATATGTACTATGAAATGGTAAAAACCCTAGCATTAGCTATTTTTACCCCTTCGGATGTAAGTTTTACATCCATATTAATGATAAGAACAATTTGGATATGTTTGATCCTAGAAGTGATTAAGGTAATCTTTTCTGAGATACTACCCTTGAAGTCATGCATATAGAGTATTTAATAAGCATAATCTTAGTGTAGAAGAGTATATTCATGTTATTTTTTATGATACTAACCCAAGAATATAGACATCTTATGAGGAAACTCCTCCTCAAAGTTCCAGTTTACAAAACTCTTGTGAAGAAACTTTTCCTGTAGAGTCAACTGAAATTACAAATGAGCCAACTACCCTTCAAGAGAAGGCCATCATACCCAGGAAATAGAGACACAATACAAGTTATACCAAATGACTTCATCATTTGAGATCTTTCTGTAAAAATGCAAACCATGGCGTCTCTAAAGAAATAAGTCTCAGTATCCTTGGTGTCTCAAATGGAACTTTAGCGAGTGGATGAAGCTCGTAAAGATGAATCATGGATTCAAGCCATGAAAGAAGAACTCGATTAGTTCAAACAAAGTTAGGTATAGACACTTGTTAAGAAATCTAAAAACTGCTCTGTTATAGGAACCAAATGGTTATTTCAAAATAAAACTGATGAAAAAGGTGAAGTTGTCAGAAATAAGGCAAGATTTGCTCAAGGATATTTCTAGCAAAAAGGTATAGATTAGGATAAAACTTTTGCTTCTAGTGTAAGCTTAGAATCAATATTCGTATTACTTACTGACACATCATTCTATCATTTTAAATGTTTTCAAATGGAATTTAAAAGTGTATTTCTAAATGAATTTATTAAAGCATAAGTCGTTGTTAAACAATCCTCTGGCTTTGAAAATCTTTTCTTCCCAAATCGTGTTTTTCAACTTTCTAAAGCTCTTCACGATATAAACCAAGTCCCTAAAGATTAGTATAAGTGTCTTATCAACTTCCTTCTCAAAAATAATTTTAAAGGGGGAATATTGATACTACCCTTTTTATTCAAAAGCTTACTCAAATATTCTCATTGTTCAAATTTATGTGGATAACATTATATTTGAAACTCCTAACTCCTTATTATGTGAGAATTTTGCAAATCTTATAAATGGAGAATTTAAGATGAGCCTCATGGGTGAGCTCACCTTCTTTCTCGGTCTTCAAATTAAGCAATCTTCTGAAGGCACATTCATCTGTCAAATCAAGTATACAAGCAAACTAATTAAGCATTTTGGTATGGAGAAGGAAAAGCATATGGCACACCCATGAGTCCCTCAACATGCTACTGGAAAAAATAAGGATGAAAAGGTGTATTAAGGAATGATTGGGTCTCTACTTTATCTTACTTCCAGCATATCCAACATTATGTTCAATGTAAGGGTGAACAAAATCAAACCAAAAACTGAATTGAACTGCAAATTGAGTTAGTCCAAGAGAACAAATTTGAGTAATGGTTTAGTTTGATTTGGTTCGATGTTAGAAAAAGAACCTAACTATATATGGTTTAGTTTGATTATAACTTTGAAAAACCTACTCAAGACTAAACCAATCTGATATTATATATATATACATATATTTTTCCTTTTAATATATTATTTTAAATTTGACTTAAAATTTTGGATGGTCTGATAAAGGCTATAGCCCATAGATATTAGTAGGGATAATGTCACGACTTAAACCTAGAGCTTAGACGTGATCGACAAATGGGGAACCCGAAGGAACCCCCAACAAGTCTCATAGCATATCATTACACATCCTTGGTCGCTGAAGCAAATGGAATGACAATAAGAGATAAATGTAAACAAGGGAAAATTAGGACTAAGGATAAACTTTCATATCATAAACATCAAGAGTCAATAGAGTCAAGCTCATAGCATAGATACATAACATGTCCAACACATCTACTACATAGATAAGAGCGGGAGCCAAGACAAAGCAACTGGGCTCACCCTTATAGTCAATACACAAGTCAAGAGAAAAGGTCTTAATACATAGCAATAGATTATAAGTAACGTCCCTAGAATGGAGGACTCACCAACAAGCTTGATAGAAGTTGTACAAGCCACGTGGAGGATGATGATCAAGCGGTACATCGATTCCTATATGGTGACATCATGTAGGCATAGAGTATGCATTAGTATGTTTGAATATACTAAGTATGTAGGATACAATGCAACAAGAGATGTGCAACATAGTCAAAATGCATAACCATAAGCAATGAATAGCATACTAATAATATGGCATGTATGAATGATGTTTAAAGTAAAACTATGCTTATATAGATCATAATACGAGTGTAAGGAGTGACCATTATAGTGTAAGCCAAGGCCTACCACCCCTTAGATAGGCAGATGAGGTACGAACCCCTTCATGAGGTTGATAGAGTACAAACCCCTCACCAAGGTTGATGGAGTACAAACCCCCCGCAAAGGTTAACAGAATACAAACCCCCCATCAAGGTTGATGGGTACCAACCCCCAACAAAGTTACCCAGACCTACCACCCCTGAGCTAGGCGACCAAGGTACTAACCAATCGATAGGTTACTTAGGACTACAACCCCCCGAGCAAGGCTTGATCATCCCCAACACTATATAGAGATAATATCATATATATATATATATGTGTGTGTGTGTGTGTGTGTGTATGTATGTATAACACACATACACACTCCTTTCATCATCATTCCATCATTATTTCATCATCATATAGTCATTCAACTCATAAGACATATATTGGACCTTCATTCCTAAAGAATCCATAATCGGACATTTTATCAAGCACTTAGAGGGTGTATGATGCTAGTATAAACCCATGCAATTCAAGAGTGAAATCATGCTAGAGAAATCAGTATAAAGCCATCAATAGATACTTGGTAACACCCTCAAACAATATACATCAAGACCCTTCATCAATTCTCACCATAAACCTTAGATTCATAGCTCCAAACATAGTAAGACAGTCACAATTTCATAAATCCAACATAGTGTGTAGTAAATTTCATAATGAATAAGACCCATGAATAAATCAACACTAAATCATATAATTTTTTATTAAAAGAGCTTGGGTAACATGGGTGAAGTGAACCCATGAAAGAAACCCACATACTTTAGCTTTAGAGATAAACTTGAAGAAGATTAGAGATGGAGACTTGAAATTTGAGAGGAAATCCTTAGATCTGGAGAGGGTTTTGAGACTTGAGTTTGGGAGTAAAATATTGTCTAAGTGTTTGAATGAGTATCTGGGAATGTTTAGAATGATATGAGGGTGAAAAATGATTAAGTATAGGCATTTTCACATTTGGGAACACTTAGGCCCAAGACTCAAAAGTCTTGAACCAAAGTCAAAACTGGGCAAAATTTAACACTGGTGCGCGCCGTTGGCGCGTCGCGCCAGGGGCGCAAAAAGCTCTCTGGAATTTGCATTTTGAAATTTTAAATTTTAACACAGTTGCTCTAAAATTGGGTTAGACCATTTTCTCCCTAATTTTGATCCCATGAACAAGAATATGAAGTCTGATTTTCGATATTACGCATGAATTTTGAGATATATAAAAATTTTGGACTCTTCTGAAGCACATTCTTGGGAACTTTTTGGGGTCATTTTAATATCTCACCCTTGGGACATTCGTCCCAGAATGTCAGAGAGACGTATATGAGATGCACAAACATGACAATTTTAGCCCATATAGAGATGAAACAATGCACTTAAACATCATTTCAAGAACTTTATCATAAGTGTAAAATCATCATGAACTTGTCAATTTAAACATGAACATATGCAATGACATGGAGCTGAACTTAAGAGTTGAGATCAAATGAAGGACTTAGATTAATACTTTAGGCTTGAATGGAGTGGAAAAGGTAAGGATATCTCTTTTGCATGTCCGTTTTGGCCTCCCAAGTAACACTCTCAACTTCTTGATTCCTTCAAAGGACCTTAACGGAAGTCACCTCTTTGTTTCTCAACCTCTTCACTTGCCTATCCAAAATTTGAATCAAAACCTCTTCATAAGTCAAATTATCCTCAACAACACCCACAACATCAAGAGGCATAATGGCATTCAGATCACCCACATATTTTTCCTCAATATGGACACATGGAACTCCAGATAAACCAATTCCATCTCAGTAGGCAACCTCAACTCATAAGCTACCTTGCCAACCCTCCTCATGACCTCATAAGGACCAACATATCTGAGGCTCAACTTGTCCTTCTTACCAAAATGGACCACTCCCTTTATGGGTGAAACCTTTAGGTAGACCCAATCACCAACTTTGAATTCAAGGTCTCTTTTTCTCACATCAACATAGGATTTTTAATGACTTTGGGTTGTCTTCAACCTTTCCTTAATCACCCTAACCTTCTCAAGAGCCTCCATAACCCGATCTAGTCCCAACAAAGCTATCATACTAACCTCAAACCATTAGACCAATGACCTACAACGTCTCCCATAGAGAGCCTCAAAAGAAGCTATACCGATGCTAGAATGATAGCTATTGTTAACGAAAGATGATCAACCTAACTACCTTTAAGCTCCAACACATATGCTCTAAGCATATTATCAAGGGTTTGGATAGTCCTCTCGGCTTGGGCATCCGTTTGAGGGTGGAAAGCCGTAGAAAGCTTAACTCTAATAACAAGACCCAAGGATCGCCAAAAGTGTGAAGTGAATTGTGCCCCATGATCCGATATGATGGACAAAGAAACCCCATGCAACCTTACCAAGACATGAATGTACAACATTGCATAATCTTCAGCCCCAAATGTGGTCTTAACCAGGAAAAAGTGAGCCAATTTTGTCATTCTATCAACCACAACCTAAATGGAATCAAACCCCTTTCTAGTCTTGGGCAACCTAACCACAAAATTCATATTTATCTCTTCCCACTTCCAAGTAGGAACCTCAATATCTTGGGTTACGCCACCCAACCTTTGATGTTCGACTTTGACTTATTGACAAGTATGACAATCGAAAAAGAATTTGACAATGTCCCTCTTTATGCCTCCCCACCAATACACATCTCTCAAGTCTCTATACATTTTAGTGGAGCCGAGGTGGATAGAATAAGAAGAGTTGTGGGCCTCATCAAGGATCTTTTCTACCAAACCATCAACACATGGTACACATAACCTACCTTGGTACCTAAGGGCACCATCTCTCACTTGGGAGAAAACCTCTACTTTGCCCTCTTTCACCAAGGCCTTCAATTCTAGTAAGGAGGGATCAAGGTCTTGTTTTGCCATCACCTTATCAACCAAAGAAGACTTAGAACCCTCAACAACAAGCATACTACTATTACCATCCTCTTCCAACCTAACTCCCAATTTAGCCCACCGATGCACCTCCCTAGCCATTTTCTTATCACCACCATCAACATGTGCTAGGCTACCCATGGACACCCTACTCAAGGCATCCACCACCACATTTGCCTTACCCGAATGATAATTCACACTCATATCATAGTCCTTAAAAAGTTCTTACCATCTCTTTTGCCTTAAGTTGAGATCCTTTTGAGTGAAGATATATTAGAGGCTCTTATCATAGGTGAACATATCAATATGCACCCCATACAAGTAGTGACACCAAATATTTAATGCAAACACAATGACGCTAATTCTAGATCATGGGTAGGGTAGTTCCTTTCATGTACTTTCAGTTGTCTAGAAGTGTAAGCTATAACCTTACCATTTTGCATAAATACACAACCCAAACAAACTCGGAAAGCATCACAATACATCATAAATCCCTCAAGCCCATCCGGTAGTGACAATATATAAGCGAACACAAGCTTGTCTTTCAATGTTTGGAAATTCCTTTCACATTCATCGGACCACACAAACTTATCCTTCTTTTGAGTCAATTTTGTCATAGGGGAAGCAATAAAAGAGAACTCATTCACAAACATCCTATAGTAGCCCGCTAAGCCCAAGAAACTCCTAATATCCGATGGAGTAAATGGTCTAGGCCTATTTCTAATCACATCAGTCTTCTTAGGATCCACCTTTCTACCATCCCCTGACACCACATGCCCTAGGAAAGCCATCTCCTTCAACCATAATTCAAACTTTTCATATTTAGTATACAATTTCTTCTCATTCAATCATTATAACACAACCCTCAAATGAGCTTTATGCTCCTCCTCACCACGAGAATAGATCAAAATGTCATCAATGAAGACCACAACAAAGGAATCAACGTAGGGTTTATAAATCCTATCCATTAGTTCCATAAATATGGTCGATGCATTGGTCAACCCAAAAGACATCACAACAAACTCATAATGCCTATATCTAGTCCAGAAGGTCATCTTGGGAATATCACACACCTTCATCTTCACTTGATAATACTCAGACCAAAGTTCAATCTTAGAGAAATGGCTATCCCCTTATAATTGGTCAACCAAGTCATCAATCCTTGGAAGAAGATACCTATTCTTGATGGTGACCCTATTGAGTTGCCGGTAGTCAATACACATCCTAAGGGACCCATCCTTCTTTTTTCACAAATAACACCAGAGCACCCCAATGTGATTGGCTAGGTCTAATAAATCCCTTCTCCATCAAGTCCCTCAATTGTTCCTTCAACTCCTTCAACTCCATTGGGTCTATAAAGTAAAGGGGAATAAAAATAGGTTGAGTATCTGGGAGGAGGTCTATGCCAAAGTCTATTTCCCTTTCGGGAGGAACACCAGGAAGATTATTTGGAAAGATATCAAGAAACTCATTTACAACCAAAACTGACTCTATCGGAAGGACTTTAGACTCCACATCCCTAACCCTTATAAGGTGGTAAAGATGCCCTTTACAGATCAACTGACGGGCTTTAATGCAAGAAATGAATCTACCCTTGATCACAACATCTTGACTTTCCTACTCAAGGACGGGTTTATTTGGAAATTAGAATTTGACCCTACGGGTTCTACAATCAATAGAAGCATAGTAGGCATGCAACTAATCCAACCTAAGAATGACATCAAAATCAACTTTGTCTAACTCAACAAGATCACAAGACAACATTTTATGCAAGATGCAAATAAGACAACTTCTATACACTTTTCTAGCAATAATAGATGCACTAATATAAGTAGACACTTCATAAGACTCATGCAACAACTCGGGGTCAACATAAAACTTTTGGGCAACAATGGGAGTAACAAAAGAAAGAGTGACACCTAGATCAATCACTGCATACATATCAAAGTCAAAGATTTTCAACATACTAGTAACAACGTCGAGGACTTCATTAACCCCTTGCCTCCCATGCAAAGCATAGAACCGGTTGTGCCTTGGGGAACCATCTAGTTGGCCACCTCTCCCCAATTAGACCGCATTAGTACCTTATGGACTAACCTCCTTGACCTTGTTATGGTTTCGAGGGCTCTATCGCCTTATACCCCATCTCCTCATAACCATAACAAGCATCGGTATTCCTCAAACATGGGCTACCATGACCCTTACCACACTTTGGACACACATCAAAAGGGGCCACACCCCTTACACCTTGAGCCTTTAGAAGATCATCTACAACCCTCTTATCAAATGCATGAGTACGCCTTTGACCTTGATGGAACCATCCACTCCTTTGAAACTTACCCTCAAAATGGGCCCTTTTGTCCTCATGCCCCCTTCTCTTCCTCAATTTCTCCTCTTCCATGTGTTCAGCATAGGTCATGAAATGTGACAAGTCCATGTCACTAATCAACATAGGGGACCGACATTCATCACTAACCAAGTTGGAGACACCCATAACAAATTTGTTCGTTCTCGACCTTGAGTCGACAATCAAGTGGGGAGCAAACTTTGAAAGTTGGGTGAACTTGAGGGCATACTCCCTCACACTCATGGACTCTTGTATCTAATTCATAAATTCCACCAACTTAGCTTCCCTAAGTTCAAGGGATAAGAACCGATTAAGGAAGGCCACCTTGAACTACTCCCAAAGCACCACATAGCAACTCCTTTCTTTTCCTTCCATTGGTTGTACCATATTTCTGCTATCCCTTTGAGTTGGTAGGCCGCTAACTCTGCCTTATCCTCCAATCTCACACCCATGATGGACAAAATTCTATAGACCTCATCAATGAACTATTGGGGGTCCTCACTCACCTTTGACCCATGGAATTCCAAGGAATTCATTCTCATGAAGTCTCTTACTCGAGAGGCTGGTGTGAGAGCATGAGGGACTTGGGCCCCTTGGTTGGCTTGATTAGCCACCACTTGTGCAAGCAAGGTAAGAATGTCCCTAAGCTCTCTATTGGCTGGTTACTCCTCGGGTATGCGAGCTCATCTTCCCTTTGTATTAGGCATGATCTAGCATAACAAAGAATAATCATTATGGGGAAAGCTTACTTTAACTCTATAGCACGACTTAGGACATGAAGAGGGAAAATATTTCTTAAAACATCTCATAGCCTCCTACTCATAATTATGGTGTACAACACAACCACGAATAAGACTCTAATTAACGCAGTGTATTGGACTCCGAGGACATAATAACCTAGTGCTCTGATACTACCTTTGTCATGACCTATGCTTAGGGCCTAGACGTGACTGACGAATAGAGAACTCGAAGGAACCCCAAACAAATCTCATATCATATCATTACATATCCTTGGTCGCGAAAGCAAATAGAATGACAGTAAGATATAAATGTAAACAAGGGAAAATTGGGACTAAGGATAAACTTCCATATCATAAACATCAAGAGTCAATAGAGTCAAGCTCATAGCATAGATACATAACATGTCCAAAAACACCTCTACTACATAGATAAGAGCGGGGGCCAAGACAAAGCAACCAGGCTCACCCTCATAGTCAATATATAAGTCAATAGAAAAGGTCTTAATACATCATAATAGATCATAAGTAACGTCCCCGAAATGGAGAACTCACCAACAAGCTTGATAGAAGTCGTACTAGCCACGCGGAGGATGATGATCAATCAGTACACAGGTTCCTTTATGGTGACATCATATAGGCATAGAGTATGCGTTAGTATGTTTAAATGTGCTAAGTATGTAGGATGTAATGCAACAAGGGGCAACATAGTCAAAATGCATAATCATAAGCAATGAATAACATACTAACAATATGACATGTATGAATGATGCTTGAAGTAAAACCATGCTTGTATAGATCATAATACGAGTGTAAGGAGTGACCATTATAGTGCAAGCCAAGGCCTACCACACTCTTGGACAGGCGCATGAGGTAAGAACCCCTTCATGAGGTTGATGGAGTACAAACCCCTCCCCCCCATCGAGGTTGACAGAGAACAAATTCCCATCAAGGTTGATGGGTACCAACCTCCAACAAGGTTACCCGAGCCTATCATCCCCCGAGCTAGGCGACTAAGGTACCAAGCCCTCGATAGGTTACCCAGGCCTACCACTCCCCAAGCTAGGCTTGGTCATCCCCAATACTATATAGAGGTAATATCATATATATATACACACACACACACTCCTTTCATCATCATACACATACATTCTTTTTCATCATCATCTCATTATTATTTCATCATCATAGAGTCATTCAACTTATAAGACATACATTGGACCTTCATTCCTCAAGAATCCATAATCGGATATTTTATCAAACACTTAGAGGGTGTGTAATGCTAGTATAAAACCATGAATTCAAGAGTGAAATCATGCTAGAAAAATTAGTGGAAAGCCATCAATAAATACTTGACAATACCCTCAAACAATATACATCAAGACCCTTCATCAATTCTCACCATAGACCTTAAATTCATAGCTCCAAACATAGTAAAACAGTCACAATTTCATAAACCCAACATAGTGTGCAGTGAATTTCATAATGAATAAGACCTATGAATAAATCAACTTTAAATCATGTAATTTTTGAGTAAAAGAGCTTGGGTATCATGGGTGAAGGGAACCCATGAAAGAAACCCACATACCTTAGCTTTGGAGATGAACTTGATAAAGATTGGAGATAGAGACTTGAAGTTTGCGAGAAAATCCTTAGATCAGGAGAGGGTTTTGAGACTTGAGTTTAGGAGTAAAATACTGGCTAAGTGTTTGAATGAGTATTGGGGAATGTTTATAATAATATGAGGGTGAAAAATAGTTAAGTATAGGCATTTTCACGTTTGGGAACGCTTAGGCCCAAGACTTAAAAGTCTTGGACCGAAGTCAAAATTGGGCAAAATTTAACACTGGTGCATGCCCTTGGCGCGTCGCGCCAGGGGCGTGAAAAGCTTTCTAGAATTTGCATTTTGGGAATTTTGAATTTTGATATGGTTACTCTAAAATCGGGATTAGACTCTTACCGCCCTAATTTTGATCCCCTGAACAAAAATATGAAGTCGAATTTTTGATATCAATCACAAATTTCTAGATATATGGAAATTACAATTTTGAACACTTTCGAGGCACATTCTCGGACACTTTTTGGGGTCGTCTCAGATAATTACCTTTTTCAGTTTTTAATAGAATATTTACCAAACGCGCGCCATACCACAGCCTAACACCCGAAGTTTCATATCTCCAATCTCCACACAATCCCTCAAACGATCTA
>JAOTQJ010000111.1:15284783-15296341 GCA_025642045.1 Solanum sejunctum | reverse complement strand
GAGTCCAAGATACCAAGAGCCTGATACAAGACCCCGATTACGACTCGTAGGTCACCTTACGAGTCATACCTGTGAGGTGTGCCAGCTGCCAACTGTCTTTTCTGTGTAATATTTAGGGTTAAAATTGTAACTACTATAAATACTCTAAGTTAGGATCTTATTTAAGAGGATTCCAGATTTTAGACACTGAATGTGCCTTTGAATATTCTCTTAAGAATATTTTCAGATTTTAGCATAGTTTTTCATTTCTCTTGGAAAACCCATTTTTGGGAATTGCAAATCTTGCTTTATACTCATTCTCAATCTATCAAGCTTGTTGTTTGCAACTTGTGGTGCCTTCACTCTTTATTGCTTTGGGTAAAATTCTCAACCATGCCTTGTATTTGCATTTTTGTTGGTTTTACCTTACCCATGAGTATCTAAGCACTGACAACTTAGGGTTGTAGGAACATAGGTAGTTGGCTTGAGATGACCTAGATTATTGCAGTTCTATGATTGGAGTTTTGTATGTATTATCTATTTATCTTCATTATGATTATTGTTTGATGGTGGCTAACACCAAACCTCACCTACTGTCATGATCCCTACCAAGGTAGTGACGAATAGGAAAAAGGAAATACATAACAGGATTCGATTGTTGTGTTCTTGTCTAATCAACCAAACCTGACCAAGGGGAGGTTGACTGGGACAATAGGTAACCGTTAGTTGGAACACCATGGTTGCCAACCAATTGCCATGGTGAAAGTCGACCTTTACCTTCACAAGAGGGCTGGAAGAACCTAAGTTACCATCCTGCATGCGAATCTCCAATTATAGTTTTGTTTTCTAGGCTAATTGAGTCAACGAACCCTGGAGAACACAATTCCCAAGTTGTCCCTAATAATGAGGGTTTTCGCGAGTCATAGTGTAGTGTTTATTTTCTTTTTTTATTTTTATTCTTGAATCACAGAAACCCCCTCTCATTTAGAGATTCTAGTTATAGCTACTCAAAATGATTGATAGTGAATTCTTGTCATCAAGCCTTGTATTCCCTGTGGATTTGACCTTCGGTTAGGTTAATTACTGACAGTGATCGCCTTTTTATTTAAGCATGAATATCATCAACAGATAATCATTCATTTGACGATGAAGAAAGAGAATTATCAGTGGGTGTTCTCTTTTGGTATGAATAGGTTATCAGTTTGGGTCTTGGAGACTTTTTGGTTCATCATGTTATTGCTCTTGGTTTATATACATGTCTACATACAATTACATTGATCTTAGTAAAAGGTGGTCTAGATGCATCTGGTTGGGTTAATTCCATACATACACGCACATGTATATATAAAGTAAGAAGAAAAAAATAGGGAGAGTAGAGAAGACTTCTTATTTCTTTTGAAAAATATTTATATATATGTTACAATAAAGATAAATCCCTTTATTTGTAGGGAAACATTGATTGCTCCCTAAGTTAGTTTTTCTTCAAAGGAACCTATATAATATATATTCACTATAACTCAAATATGTTTATAACACTCCATGTTGAATGTCTATTTGATAGATTATGTGTCTCATTAAAACCTTGATAAAACTCTATTGGAATATAGTGAAGGAAAAAAAGTACATATATCTAATAATACACATTATTAGATGCCCCGTTAAAAATTTTACAAGAAAAATCCAATGGGACAAAACCTTGTGGGGAAAAAAAATACATCGCGTATCAACTTCCCCTAATTAGAACATAAATCCAAAGACTTGGATCTTTACATCCCAATCTTGTGTACATCTTCTTGAAAGTTGTAGTTGGTATAGACTTGGTGAACAAAGCAACCACCTTGTTACTTGAACAAATTTATTGCATGTTTATATCACCATTGGAACTCATGTGTGTAGAAAGCTTTGGTGATATGTACTTTGTTCTATCTTTTTATGAATTCTTCCAAAGGGTTTTTGAATTTCCTCACTCCAACTTCTTTACGTAGACAATCTATTGACTTTTGAAAACTTTTCAAGAGTTTCAATTGAAATTATCAACTTACATAACAATATGAAAGACTCTTAATTAATTTAATCCATATGAGGATTATGAATAAGTTTTTCAAGAACTTGTTTATGCTTCATGTATTTTAAATCTTTCAAATAGTTTCATACTAGTTTGTCCAGTAATAATATTTAATATTAAATGCATGACGTTTTCTAGTATCTAGATCGCAAGTCAAATAAGCTTTATGCTTACCAAGATACATCATTTCACTTGATAATTAGAACATTCTTTAATATACCATCGAATTTTGATCCTCATAATCTTTTAAAATATTGTGCTACATTCTACAAAATATATCATTGACAAAATATCCTTTTTGTCAGTTTGCAATGCGACATAACTTGTTGAGATCTCATCACTTCATTTAGTTTTTCAGATAACTACTGATGTGCTGTCAAAATACAATACTTTTGATATTTAAAACTTAGAATTTTGTGTGTACTCCATGCGATGTAAGTAGCTTTGATGTATTATTATGTTTGTTTTGTAGAATTTTAGGGTTGACATTATTTTTGGGCAAAATTTGCAGAAGTTGCTGAATTGGAAGATCCGCAAGACCCTTTACAGACCATAGAGTATTCTACTGGCTGTGAAGGAGGTTTCATGTGAAATTCCAGTGAAGGGTATATTTTTAAAGTTGGATCTACGAACATATAGACTAGATATAGACCTAGTCTCGTACCCTGAGGATCAGAGAATGAGAACAGTCTAAAAATTCATCCGACAAAACCCCTTACAGGTTGTAGAGGGGTGTCATAGAATGAATAGGAAAAGAGATTAATTAACAGGATTCAATTGATGTTTCTCATCTAATCAAGCGAAGTGGTCCAAAAAGAGATTGTATAGGACAATAGGTAAGGGTTAATAATGTCACATTGTGGAGAAGGACCAAATCATGTAGTGAAATTTGCCTCTCGCCTAGGCCAAATGGTTTGGTGAACTTAATTTACTGTTCTGCATACTACACATAGAGAATAATTCTGTTATCTGGTAATACTAAGTTAGAGAATTGTAGGGAATACAATACCCTAGTTTCTCTTCATATTGGTTAAACACTTGTGTTAGTTAGGATTACTTTTCACTAGTTATTATAAACCCTCCTTTTAGGGAGATAAGTTGGTTAGTAAACCCGAATTGCAAATTGAATTCTTCTAAGTCTACCATATTCCCTTAGTTTTGACCCTAATCTTCATTAGGTTCTATATCTTGACAACAACTATTTTAGCCTCCAAAAAGAGAGGTAGCTTAGGCGACATCAAGATTTTGGTGTCGTAGCCGGAGAATACCACTAGACTTGTCTAATTCAAATAATTTGGGAATCAATCCTTGTTTCCCTCATTTTACATTTTTTGTTGTTTTGGTTTCTTTCAGGGTATAATTGTAGTGTATGTGTTAATTTATGTATCGTTTATGTGTCAATTTTATCATGTGTACATGCTGTCATATGGTTTTTGTTATTAGTTGATTTTCTATTCCCTTTCTTTTCCTTTTTGTCATATCTAGTTTATTCTACTTATGGATTTTTGAGACGAAGGTTCCCAGGAAACAACCTCTCTACTTCTATGAGGTAGTGGTAAGGTCTGCGTACATTCTACCTTCCCCGGACCTTACTTGTGGGACTCTACTGGCTATGTTGTTATTTTTGTTGTTATTGTATAAGTGTAGTGTATGCCCAACACGCGAAGTCGAGGCATACTCTTAACTTCGTTTGACCCAGAGATATAGAGAAGACTTAGCAGAATGGCCTAGGATAATGCAAACAACGTGACAAATGCGACTCTAAACTGAAATAAGAATGAGGATTCCAACAGCAAAATGCACCTCCTCTTGACGATATTGCTCCATAGCTATAAGACTTCAACACTGAATCTTATCAATGGAATTAATACCGGCTGAACCCTATGGCTATGGAGGCTACTGGACCTATTGTGTTACCACCACTACCAGTTGACACAAATTTTATGGTTTTGAGTGGGTTTGAGGATCTGCATAGCCATCTATATAACATTGCAATTGTCTGCAAGAGTATGATGAGAACATAGAATCTGTTTATGAATGCTGTGGGACTTCGTCTCTTCCTATTATCTCTGACAGGCAATGCTGTACTATAGTTGTTTGAGCTCCCGCAGAGTTTGATCACCAGTTGGGCTGAGTTGCAAAAGGCCCTTTTGGAGAGGTACTTCTCGAGATAGAAAAAGCTCAAGTTGAAAAACTAGAATAATAGCTTTGAGCAACTACTTGGTGACTCGATCAGTACTATATGGGAGCGGTTCACAAAGTGCTTAAGGAGTGTCCCAGACAACAAAATTTTTGATGATGCATTGGTGGATATTCTACCATGCCCTGGATGAGAATAATCAAGCCTATGCCAATACCATTATAGGGGGCATGTTCTTAGATCAACCATTTGCAAGGATCGCTGAAAGGATGGAAAGAGTAGTCAAGACCAATTATGCATAGGGGCAAAGTGATAGAGCATCTACCAAAAGTTCGTACACTGTCAGTATTAGTTTGGAGCAAGCAAAAATAAATGAAGAGATTATGAAGGAGCTTGGTTGAATCCATAGGTATAAAGGTGATGATGAAGCTGAATCAGGAACAGGCTAATGAAGTTGTTCATCAACCTCGCCAGCACCCACGTATGATGATCCCTACTATGAGGAGGACACTTGCTTCATTGCTGATCAGACGCGGGGTTTTGGGACCAATGCCCAAGAGTCCACTCAGGACTATTAGCAGCAAGATGAAAGAAATCAAGGTCAGAACTATAATCGAGATGGAGCTTTTAGAAATAATTGTGGAGGTTACTATAATAGGAATTAGGCTCAGGACAAAGATGATGATCAGGCCACAAAGATGGTTATAGAAATATTCCATATGTGCCCCTACACAACCGTGACATAGGTGCTAGTAGTTTCAGAATTGAGGAGATGTTTGACTGCCTATTGAGGAAAGTTAAGACGCAGGATGAGACTCTGAGGTGGATGTAAATCTAACATTTCCCGTATAAATTAGAAATCAAGTCTCATTCTGTTGCTATCAAATATCTTGAGCAACAGTTTGGTCAAGTGTCAACTCAATTAAATCAACATCAGATGGGAAACTACCTAACAACAGAGTTTAAAATCCCAAGAATGAAGGGCAGTGCATGGCAGTTACTACTCGTGGTGGCAAGAGTACCATTGATCCTCCCATGCCAGTTGATGAGGATGATGTTTGAGAGTAGGCAATTGAGGTTAAGGATGCAGATATTGATGTGCTGTCAAAATACAACACATTTGATGCCTAAAACTTAGGATTTTGTGTGTTTTCAATGCGATTTTTGTGTTCTTCATGTGTTTTTGTGTTTGTTTTTGTAGGAAATATAGGTTGGCTCAATTTTGGGAAAAGTTGCAGATTTTGCTGATTTTTAGGACATACAGGCCCTGCTACGAGTCGTAACCCAACTTATCGGTCATAGAGATGGTCTCATATCAATGTACAATGTTCAAAAGTAAAGTTTGAAATTTGAAGTTCAGCCATACGAGCCCTAGGTATGAGTCGTAGTCCCTTCTACGACTCATAAAGGGTGCCTCATAGCAAGTTACAGTGTTGATCAAAATTGGACCAAGAAATGCAAGTGTGGACTACGAGTCGTAAACTAGACTACAACTTGTAAGAATGTATATTAGCAGTAAAGTCCAAAATCTAAAATGCTGATCATGAAAGCCCCATTATGGCTTGTAGGGCACCCTACGAGTCATAACTGCGAGCAGTAGCAGATGCCAACTAGCTTTTCTATTTGATTTAGAGACTTATTTGTAAATAATATAAATAGTATATTTTTAGGTTTTGAGTGCAGTTTTGAGAGCTTTTTTTAGAGATTTTGTGAGAGGATAGATAGAGAGACTTAGAGAGAACAAAATTTTAGAATAACTTTTAAGGTTTTATCTTTGGAGACTCAAATTCGGAGATTTGATTCACTTATGGATTCACTTCATCTTTCAAGCTTGTGATTATAAATACAAAGTGGGTTTTGTTGTTGTTCATTCTCTTTGGGTAAGAAATTAACTATTTCTTCTTCATTCATTGTTGATTTATTTTCCCAAGTCATGAGTAGCTAACTTCACAACTTGGGGTTGTGGGAACCATGAGAATCTAGCTTAGAAAATCCAGATTATTTGCAATTCTAGAGTTAGGCATTTGTATGTATTAGCCGTTTTCCTTCATTTTGCATATTGTTTAATGGTGGGCAATATTAAACCCCAACTAGTGTCATGATCCCAATCTAGGTAGTGATAAATAGAAAAAAAATGGTTAACATAATTCAATGATGTGTTCTTGTTTTATCACCATGAACTCGTCGACATAAACATGAATGCATGCAAATGACATAGAGGCTAAAACATAAGACATGAAATCAGATAGAAGACTTAGAATTAGTACCTTAGGCTTGAGTAGAATGGAATAGATAGGGATATCACTTTTGCATGACCGCTTCGGCCTCCCATGTAGCACTTTCGACTTGTTGATTCCTCCAAAGGACTTTAATGGAAGCCACATCCTTGTTCCTCAACCTTTTCACTTTTCTGTCCAAGATTTCTATAGGAACTTCTTCATAAGTAAAGTTGTCTTCAACAACACCCACAACATCCAATGGGACAATAACATTCGGGTCACCTACACATTTCCTCAACATGGATACATGAAAGACCGAATGAACCAAGTCCATTTCAGTAGGCAACTCCAATTCATAAGCTACCTTGCTAATTCTCCTCAAAACCCTATAAGGATCCATAAATCTTGGACTCAATTTACCTTTCTTACCAAAAAACCACACCCTTCATGGGTAAAACCTTCAAATAAACCCAATCACCAACCTTAAATTCAAGATCCTTTCTCCTCTCATCGGCAGAGGACTTTTGATGACTTTGGCTATTTTCAAACTTTCTCTAATCAACGTTACCTTCTCCATAGCCTCCATAACTAGTTCTAGACCCAATAAAGTCATTTCTTCCACTTCAGGCCACCCAACTGGTGATCTTCAATGCCTATCACAGAGGGCCTCAAAAGGAGCTATACCAATGCTAGAATGATAGCTATTATTATAGAAAAACTCAAGTAATGGAAGATGATCATCCCAACTACCCTTAGACTCCAAAATACAAGCTCTAATCATATACTCAAGAGTTTGGATAGTTCTTTTGGCTTGAACATCCATTTGAGGGTGAAAGGCCGTACTATGCTTTACCTTAGTACCAAGACTTCTTTGGAAGTACCTCCAAAAGTAAGAAGTAAATTGAGTACCACGATCTGATATGATAGACAAGGGTACCCTATACAATCTAACCAACTCATGAATGCATAATCTAGCATAGTCATTGGCCCCATAAGTAGTCTTAGCCGGTAGAACATGAGCGGACTTTGACATTCTATCAACCACAACCCATATTGAATCAAAACCCTTTCAAGTCTTAGGCAACCCAACTACAAAATCATTATTAATTTTCTCCCACTTCCAAGTAGGAACCTCTATAGCTTGGGTTAGTCCACCTGACCTTTGATGATCCGCTTTGACTTGTTGTCAACTATGATAACAAGATACAAATCTGACAATATTTTTCTTCATGCCTCCTCACCAAAACATATCCTCAAATCTCTATACATCTTGGTAGAACCGGGGTGAATAGAATAAGAAGAATTATGAGTCTCATCAAGAATCCTCTTTCTCAAGTCATCCACACTAGGCACACATAACCTACCTTGATACCTAAGGGCACCATCTCCCCCTTGGGAGAAAACCTCCCCCTTGTCCTCTCACACCAAGGCCTTTAATTCTAACAAGGAGGGGTCAAGATCTTGCTTTGGTTTTACCTCATCAACCAAGGAACATTTTGAACCATCAACAACGACATTACCCCCATTATCAACCTCTTCCGACCTAACCCCCAATCTAGCCAACCAATGGACCTTTCTAGCCACCTCTTTTCCCCCATTATCAATATGAGCTAGGCTACCAATAGAGACCCTACTCAAAGCATCATCCACAATATTAGCTTTACTGGGATGATAATGCACACTCATATCATAATCCTTAAGAAGCTCTAACCACTTTCTTTGTCTCAAGTTGAGATCTTTTTAAGTGAACCATATTAAAGACCCTTATGATTGGTAAACACATCAATATTCACCCCATACAAATAATGACACCAAATTTTCAAAGCAAGTACCACGACGGCCAATTCTAGATCATGAGTAAAATAATTCTTTTCATGCGCCTTAAGTTGCCTAGAAGCCTAGGCTATTACCTAACCATTTTGCATCAAAACACAGCCCAAACAAATCTGGGAGGCATCATAATACATAAACAACCCTTCCAACCCTTCTAGTAGAGACAAGATAGGAGAGGATACAAACTTATCCTTCAAAGTTTGGAAACACTTTTCACACTTATCGGTCCACACAAACTTAGCCTTCTTTTGGGTCAACTTAGTCATGGAAGAAGCAATAGAGAGAAGCTATTCAGAAACCTCCGGTAGTAACCTGCTAAGCCCAAGAAGCTCCTAATATCGGATGGAGTCAAAGATCTAGGCCAATTTCTGATAACTTCCATCTTTTTAGTATCCACCTTAATACCATCCCCCGACACCATATGACCTAGAAAGCTAACCTCTTTCAACAAAAATTCACATTTTTGATACTTGGCATACAACTTCTCTTCCCTCAATTTTTGTAGCACTACCCTCAAATAACCCACATACTCCTCGTCACTATGGGAATAGATCAAAATATCATCGATGAAAACCACAACAAATAAATTAAGGTAGGATTTAAAGACCATATTCATAAGATCTATGAAGATAGCCAGTGCATTGGTCAACCCAAAAAACATAACCATAAATTCATAATGCCCATACCTAGTCTGAAAGGCCGTCTTGGGAATGTCACACTTGGCTCACCTTCACTTGATGATACCCGAACCTAAGATCAATCTTAGAGAAGTGACTAGCCACTTGAAGTTGATCAAACAAATTATTAATCCTCCGTTGAGGATACTTATTTTTTATGGTGACCCTATTAAGTTGCCAGTAGTTAATGCTCATTCTAAGAGACCTATCTTTCTTCTTCACAAACAACACTAGTGCACCACAAGGTGATTGGTTAGGCCTAATAAAATTCTTCACTAACAAGTCCCTCAATTGCTCGTTCAACTCCTTTAACTCCGCCGAGGCCATACAATAAGGGGGAATAGAAATGGGTTGAGAATTAGGAAGGAGGTTTATACCAAAGTCTATTTCCCTTTGGGGAGGAATTTCGGGAAGGTCATTTGGAAAGATATCAAGAAACTCATTTACCACCAAAACCAACGCTATTGGAAGGACTTTGGACTCAACATCCGTAACCCTCACAGGATGATGAATACAACTCTTAGAGATCACTTTTAGAGTTTAATACAAGAGATAAGCCTACCCTTGACCACCACATCATGAATCTTCCACTCAAGGACAAGTTCATTTGGGAATTGAAATTTGACCCTATGAGTTCTGCAATCAATAGAGTCATAATAAGCCTGCAACCAATCCATCCCAAAAATGATATCAAAATTCACCATATCCAACTCAACATGATCACAAGGCAATATTTTATGCAAGATACAAATCGGATAATTCCTATAAACCTTTCTAGCAACAATAGATGCACCAATAGGAGTAGATACCTCATAAGACTCATACAACAATTCGGGTTCAATATGAAACTTTTTGGCAATAAAAGGAGTAATGAAAGAACTAGTGGCACCCAGGTCTATCAATGCATACATATCAAAATAAAAGACTTTTAACATACCGGTGATGACATCGAGCACATCATACACTCGTTTCCTCTCTTGAAAAGAATAAAACTGATTATGCCTTAGTGCACCACCTTGTTAGCCTCCTCTCCCCAAGGGAACTGTATTGGCACCTGACCATGTGGATGAACATGTTTACCCTTGTTGTGATTAAGTGGACAATCTATCACCTTATGCCCCACTTCACCATAACCAAAACAAAAACATTGGTTTCCTTCAAACAAGGTATATCATGATCCCTACCATACTTTAGACACATGGCATTAGGCATCACACCACCATCACCTTAGGCCCTTGGGTAGTCATTGACAAACCTTCTATTAGGAGTATGAGTAAACCCTTGGCCTTGATGAAACCGGCCACCCTTGGGACTTTAGAGCTTACCATCAAAACGGGCCCTCTTGGCCTCATTACCCCTTCTCTTTCTCAACTTATCCCCCTCCAATTGTTCGGAATAAGTCATTAGGCGGGACAAATCTATGAAACTAACCAACATAGCGGCATGACACTCCTCATTCACCATATTGAAAATACCCATCACAAACTTTTTCATCTTACACCTCGGATCAGCAACCAAGTGTGGAGCATATTTAGAGAGTTAGTTGAACTTGAGGGCATACTCCATCATACTCATAGATCATTGCTTCAAATTCATGAACTCCATCATGTTGGCCTCCCTAAGCACAAAAGGAAAGAATCGTTTGAGGAAAGCCACCTTAAACTCCTCTCAAAGGATCACATTGTTGTTCCTCTTCTCCTTATTCCATTGAGTATACTATATTGGGGCTACCCCTTTGAGTTGGTAAGCCGCCCGCTCCTTCTTCTCTATCGACCTCATACCTCTAATAGACAATATTTTCTATACCTCATTAATAAATTCTTGAGGGTCCTCATCCACATTAGACCCATTGAACTCTAGTGGGTTCATACTCATGAAATCCTTTACCCTAGATGCCAAAGTGGGACCATGAGGGGCATGAGCCCCTTTATTGACTTGGCTAGCCATGGATTAAGCTAGCAAAGTGAGAGCATCCCAGAGCTCTCTATGAGCCTATTGTTCCTCGGGTCTGTGGCCTCTTCTTCCTCTTGTGTTAGGATTTGCCACGATCCAATACTAGGGATTAGACGTGACATGGCACAAGGGGAACCTGAAGGGACCCCAACCAAGCCTCTTAGAACATTATTACACATCCTTGGTCATGAGAGCAATAAAACAAGCAACGGGAGATAAAATATGGGGAAACTAGGGCCAAGGGAAAACACTTACGTATCACAGACATCAAGAACAATAGAGTCAAGGCTCTTAGCATAGATGCATAACATGTTCAACAAACACCTCAAATACATAGATAAGAACGGGGGCCATGAAAAAGTAACCTTGCTCACCCTCATAGTCAAATTAGACAACAAAGAAAGAGTGTCTCAATACATAACAACAGAACATAGACTAGGGTCCTCGAAGTAGAGGACTCACCAACTAGTGTGAATAGCACATAACTAGTCACGAGGATGATGATGATCAACTTGGGCACCATAGAGTATGGATTAGTACATTTGAATGTACTAAGTATGTAGGATGCAATGCAAATAAGAATTAAGTATCATAATCAAAATGCATAACAATAGGCAATGGGCATACTACAAAAATATGACATGTATGATCAAGGCATACATAAAACGTGCTTGAGTAACTCATGGTCACAT
>JAOTQJ010000111.1:15272705-15284683 GCA_025642045.1 Solanum sejunctum | reverse complement strand
TGTTGCAAATATTAAGGCGAACTCCCTGACCTGGTGAACTTTCGTTAAGTTTGATTATCCACATTGCTGCTCCCAGCTGTGATTTGAATGGGCTTCTGCATAATCTGATTCAACACTTGCAGTGCAAAGCTTCTGTCAGGCCTGGTAATTGTCAAATACAGCAGCTTCCTATCATCCTTTGATAACCAGTGATGTCTTTTCCTTTTAGTTTCGTATCCCCATTTTTCCTGGCATATTTGACATAATCCATGGTAGTAAGCTTGTGAATAGCCTCTAAAGGTGTGATAACGTGTCGTGCCATGTCATGTATCATTTTGGAAGTTCTGTCTAGCTCTATTGACACTTAGATGCGCAGGCTGGATGCCAAAGTAACTCAAATGACCATTTTGTTTGATATCTGCTTAATGCTATTTTTATATTTTTATATTTTAACGAAATCGTACATAAGAATACAGCTATTACATAACATATTCTCCTAAAACTTGATTGAAATATCTGAAATAAACCTTTTGTGCGTTTGTCTAAATGCAATTAGTCTCTTATGTGAAAGGAAAAAATAAAATTCGTGCTGATGCACTCTATTGTGTTCACATATATGGGATGGGGGTTAAGTACTGAGGAAAGAATAGGATGAAATTAAGTACATGGGACAGGGGAATAAGTTCACAGATTCATATACAACTCTAAAATGGCAGATAACTTAAAACTATCAACAATTCAGCTACATCATATTCAGCATTCCGGAGTTGATGGAATCGACAGAATCGAATTCCAGAACTCAAAACGGCTAGAAAACTCAAATTTTCAACTTTAAAGAACTAAAAATGCAACTTTGGACCTAAAATCTCCATTTTAACTCTAAATTCAGTTTTGCAAGTTCTTCTAGATCAGATTCGGCATTCCAGAACTGATAGAATCGACAGAATTGAATTCCAACTCTCAAAACTCAAAATGGCTGGAAAACTCAAAATTTCCTCCAACTTTAAAGAACTGAAAATGCAACTTTTGACCTAAAATTTCCATTTTGACACCAAGTTCAGTTCTGCAAGTTCTCCAAGACTAAATTCGACATTCCGGAGATGATGGAATCGACAGAATCGAATTCGGACGCCCAGAACTCAAAATGACTAGAAAACTCAATTTTCCAACTTTAAAAACTAAAAACGCAACTTTGGACCTAAAATCTCCATTTGAACTCCAAATTCAGTTCTGCAAGTTCTCCTAAACCATATTCAGCATTCTGGAGCTGATGAAATCGATCAAATCGAATTCCGATGCTCAGAACTCAAAATGGCTAGAGAACTCAAATTTTCCAACTTTAAAGAACTAAAAATGCAACTTTGGACCTAAAATCTCCATTTCAACTCCAAATTCAGTTCAGAACTCAAAACGGCTAGAAAACACAAAATTTCCAATTTTAAAGAACTAAAAATGCAACTTTGGACCTAAAATCTCCATTTTGGCACCAAGTTCAGTTCTGCAAGTTCTCGAAGACCATATTCGACATTCCGGAGCTGATGGAATTGACAGAATCATATTCCGACGCTCAGAACTCAAAACGGCTAGAAAACTCAAAATTTCCTCCAACTTTAAAGAACTGAAAATATAACTTTGGACCTAAAATCTCCATTTGACACCAAGTTCAGTTCTGCAAGTTCTCCTGCACTAGATTCGGCATTTTGGGAGCTGATGGAATCGACAGAAACGAATTCAGGCGCTCAGAACTCAAAACGAATAGAAAACTCAAATTTTCCAACTTTAAAGAACTAAAAATGCAACTTTGGACCTAAAATCTCCATTCTGACACCAACTTCAGTTTTGCAAGTTCTCCTGCACCAGATTGGGCATTTCGGAGCTGATGGAATCGACAGAATCAAATTCAAACACTCAGAACTCAAAACGAATAGAAAACTCAAATTTTCCAACTTTAAAGAACTAAAAATGCAAGTTTTGACCTAAAATCTCCATTGTGACACCAAGTTTATTTCTGCAAGTTCTCCAACACCAGATTCGACATTCCTGAGCTGATGGAATCGATACAATCAAATTCCGACGCTCAGAACTCAAAACGGCTAGAAAACTCAAATTTTTCCAACTTTAATGAACTAAAAATGCAACTTCGGTCCTAAGATCTCCATTTTAACTCCAAATTCAGTACTGCAAGTTCCTCTAGACCATATTCAGCATCCCGAAGCTAATGGAATCGACAGAATCAAATTCCGACGCTCAGAATTCAAAACAGCTAAAAAACTCAAAACTTCCTCCAACTTTAAAGAACGGAAAATGCAACTTTGGACATAAAATCTCCATTTTGACTCTAAATTCAGTTCTGCAAGCTCTCCTAGACCAAATTTGGCATTTTGGAGCTGATGGAATCGATAGAATCAAATTCCGATGCTCAGAACTCAAACGGCTAGAAAACTCAAAATTTCCTCCAACGTTAAAGAACTGAAAATGCAACTTTGGACCTAAAATCTCCATTTTGACACCAAGTTCAATTTTGTAAGTTCTCCAAGACCATATTCGACATTCCGACGCTCAGAACTCAAAACGGCAAAAAAACTCAAATATAACCTTGGATCACTATAGGAATGCTCTAACGGTGGAAATAACATAAGTAAAATGATCCAAGGGGCATTACAGAGAATTTGAATCTTAAAGTTCACCATGATGGAGGATTGCAGTTTTTATATAGTCGATTCGTATTCAAACTTGAATGAGATTTTATGTACAACTAACTTTAGGAAATTACTGACATGCCAAAGGACCATAAATACTTTAACTCCTCCAACTGCTTTATACATTTACAGCGACAACTGCTGGACATTAGAGAGGCCCAAGAGATATCAGACAGACTATTCCACATTCAACTCAGAAAGGCGTCATGGATAAGCTCTAATGTCACTCAATCAAACCTGACAATTCTAGCTTACATGGAACAAGAATCTGCCTCAGCAGTAAAGGTCACCCAAAGAAACACTAAAAAGGCCAAGTCCATGGGCCTAAATGAACTGGAGATGGCAGAACCAAAGGCTGATAACGAAACTTCAAGTAGTGATGTGTTGATTGAACCATTTACACCAGCAAAACCAATGTAGAAGGTTGGTTTCCTACCAATGTTTCATTCATTTAAACATGACATTTACCCAATTGTTCATTTAGAAGCATACATTGGCCTATACGTATGAATTAGAGTTTTACTTAGGAGGTACTAAAGACCGCATGAGTTGTCGCATAGTTAGAGTTTCGGTTCAGTTACTTTAAAAGTAATTCATGCAAGACAATCTCATGTACTCATTCAGTATTTTAGGTCACTTGCATAGTAGTAGTCAGAGGTAGTGGTAAGGATATGGACATCATGCTTGCGTAAAATTAACCTCAAAATAAGAGCTAAATGTTTAGAGGCTTCAAATTCAGCCTGCAATTTGGTTTAATTAAACCTATGTCATTGGCCAAATTTGAAATAAAGAGTCGAAGAGAAATTGATAGAAGCCGTCAAATTATTTGATGGTGGCATGAAAGCAGAAGTTTCGCTGCGCATTTCCATTAAGGGATACGGCACCTCCATTGCCCATAAGATTCTGCTTTGCCCATTTCATTTAGTTGCCAAATGCTCCTTCTGTGCTAAACAGTAAGTTAATGCTTACACTTCTGCCTACAACAAGAAGCTAAAACAGTTTACATTTTGCCCTCAAAATTCAGCTTAGCCTCATATACAATCAGGTTCCGAAGATATAATGTCAACAGGTGCTGTAATACTTCCCACCAACTTCGGGGGTCCCGTCACCCCTGTTAACTATAATGTCCCTCAATATCTGCCTATTTGGAAACTGCAGGAAGTATCACCTTATTTTGGTTTTTTGCGTGCTTGAAACAAAGTTTTTTAGTTTTTGCGGGTCAGTGTAACTCAGCATAATTGGGAGAATTATAGAACACCAGTTAGATAAAGCAGACAGGAAAAACCCAGCCATAGAGTTCGTGCAACTTTTGCCAAGTTTTTGCGCTCTTGAAGGACCGTGGCTATTGCAGAGGCAACAGAGAAGCCACTTTGGGTTTCATGCAGCGTAAGTATACTCTAACTTACCTACATAATCCCTATTAGGCTACCTTCATTACCTGCTGCAGGACAGCTAATAAACAATTTTTAAGTTTTCTAATGCAAGAGCAAATAGATTAGGCAGCCAACGTTGCGCCTACAATCTTAATTTGTTACACTACTAATAATGACACTGCTACTACACTTTACAGGGATGATTATCTCCATGCCTTCCTGCTATGTTCATAGACTGATATTTACTTGTTATTGTAGGGGTGAAAAGATCTTCTGCGCTGACAACTTTTGTAACAGCGAGACAATGGGTGAAAACCAGTTGTAGACCCTGCAATGGTACATTAGGCTACGATTATGATTTTAACAAAATGTACGAACAAGTTCAAGTTTATGAATATTATTGGCACTGCTACTACAACAATGCATCCCAGTAAATTTATTAGCTCAAACTCTTGGCTCTGTTCTATAGACTCTATTTACACATATTGTTGATAGTATTAAAGCTATATACCAGTACGATAATAGGCACATAAATGTACAAATATTTCCTGTCATTGGCATGCATTTAAACAGATATTTGGGGTAACTTTGGAACCATTGAACTTAGAAATTTTAAACAAAATACCAAATGATACACGGAAACATATCCATTTATACAAGTTCAACTGTGTGTCGCTTCGACATCTACTCGATACCGCAAAGCAACGTCAGGGTCCCACTGTTGTGCAATCACATTATCTTCACGTAGACTCTATTGTTAGGGATTCTTACAATATATTTGACGTCTACATCTAACTCACCGTTAGCATGGGCCTAGACCTCCTAATATATATATATATGACATGATTATAATTTAATATTTAATTTATTAAATATTTAATATATTCAACTAAAATTTGCATTCAAGGAAATGGAAATATGTGATAAAGACGCATACAGAAAAAAGGTTGATTTTGTAGAAGGTCGGAAAACATTTAGGAGAAGGGAAATGTGTGTCCAAATTTGTGGGTAGTCCTAAACAATATAGTGCCGGTCACGTCCCGGGGCATGACACATTCTCTAAGATGAACTAAAATTTGCATTCCGTGGAAGAAAAAAAGAAAAGCAAAAGGGTAGTAAAATTTGATCTTATTTAGTGGAAATAAGTTAATTTTGTAGGAAGGCACCTTAGTCCAAAAATATATAGGAGAATGGAAACATAAGTGGCTCAATATATGTGTGGCTTAAAGTCATAACTTTTAAAAAGAGTATTATATTTATTTTAAAAAAAATTATATATTTTATTTATTAATATTCTTTTTAATTGACTGGATAACATTTCTTGTAATATTTTTTAAGACAAGAATAAATTTATATAAATACATTACATAACAATGTTTAAATCTTTTTTATTGATTATTATTTCAAAAACTTTAGATCTTGGCTTGCTTCATTGCATTCATGATAGAGTCAGTTTTATAAAAATTATTGATACTTCTCTGGAAGTATTTAAAAATTATTTAAGACTTTACTTGATTGAATATACCAATTAGAGTATTATTTTTTTTATTTATATAATATTTTGTATTACTTTTAATTGCAAAAATCAATATTATAGTGATTGTTATCTTTAGAAAGCATTCAAAGTTAAGATAACAATTTTTAAAATTTAATTATTTGATAATGTAGTTAGTTTGAGCTTTAAATATTTTATAAAATGTCTCAAAGAATTTAAATATTTAAATATGGTTGATTTAAATTGAAGTGAATTTGACAAATTAAGAAACAAAAAGTATCTGCAAATAACCAATAAACTATCACTCCCTCCTGTCACATTTTAACTGTCATTCATTTTTATAATCAAATTGTATAAACTTTAACTAACATTCTAAGATGTATTTATTAACTTTTGAAAACAACACGACAACTAAAATGGATCCAAAAATTTTTTTTTAGTTAATAGTAACAGTAAATACTTCTTCCTTTAAAAAAGAATGACTTAGTTTGATTTGACACGAAATTAAGAAAATAAAGAAGAGTTTTTTATTTTGTGGTTATAAATTAAAATTACGTCAAATATATCAAAATACCGTTAATTTTTTTATAGTCTTAATATGTCTGAAAAATTAAAATTAAAATATTATTAAAAAAAAAGTTATTCTTTTTAAAATAGACTAAACTAGAAACTAGGGTAGGGTATGTGTGTGATCCGTCTCACAATTTCCATCGTGGCAGTCCAAAACAGTATAGGAAAAGGAAAATATGATTTTCACCGGTGTATATAAGAAAGGGATATGATCACCTTAAACTCCCTCTCTTAAACTTTTCATATAATTGTTTGTTCTTTCTAAATAAAACTTTTCATATAATTGTTTGTTCTTGTTCCATTAGTGTAAGAAGCATGGATATCGAAAGGATGTTCTTGAATACTTTCTCCATAGAGAAGAAGCCTCTCGATATATGCGAGTTGATCGAAGCTGCTATTGTCGTTGGTGCTAAAAAGCATCCTGCAGAGTTTGAGAAGCTCAAAAAAAGGATATTCAACATGATAATGTACCCCGGACTACAGGATATTGATGATGATGATGATGATGACAGTGTTGGTGATGAAGTTGATGTGACCAGCGTTGAAGAGCCTCAGAAAGAAGAACCGGCCAACGTCAAGAAGATAAAAATCGTCATCAAGAAGGCTGTACAAGTTGCTCCTCCAAAGAAACACAACAATTGCAATGTAGTTACTGAAACTACAGAAACGGAGTTGAAGCCAAGATTGGAGAATGACAACTTGGTTCAACAATTGGATGATGCTGATAAACAAGGAACACCACAGTCCCATAATACTACTACTATGGCATCAAGAAAGAGGATGCTGATGATGAACGAGTCCACCAAAAGTGTACAAGCTGCTCCTCCTCGTGTAAGACTTCTTTCTGATTTTTCTTTCGAGAAACAGCTTGACGGAGACAAGCAACGCCAGAAACGGAGTCACAAAGGTTTTAAGAAGACGGAGAATGATCATGACACAGAAAAGAAGAAAGGAGTGCAACAGACCCCTACCCAACGCAAGAGAAAAGAGTGCACCACTGGTTTGATGAAGACGAATGTGGCCACCAAGCCTGTACAAGAAAAAGAACTTGTTTCTGATTGTTCACCACAGAAGTACAGTTCAATTACAAGACCAATGCAAAAAGAAACACAAAGCATCACTGATCTGACGAAGAAGTTTGAATCAAGCAAGAGGAAATTTGAGGGAAGGTTAGCAGAGCAAAGGGAAGCCAAGAGAAGGACTGTAATGGTGGACTTCCACGATATGCCTAAACCTGCTAATGACTCTTGTGCTCCCAGAAGACGCTGCTGGAATTGGAAGAGGTTTTGATATTCTCATGGTTTAATCTATTGTAAATTTCACACCACAATCCCATATGCAATTTATCTCAATCATTGAAATAATATAGTTGCAATGGAGTTCTATTTCACGCTTGAAGGCTCTTTTATATATGAGTCACAAGTTCATTATTGTCTATCCTGAACTACCCATTCCCACCACTGAAACCACTTTAAGTCTAGGATCATCCTCCACGAGCCAACCAATTAGCTGTTGTGTGGGATTTTCGATATCCACAAGCTCAGCTTCTTCTAGCAAATATGCATCACCTCTGCGATCATTTGCAGTATCATGGGCATGGTTAGAACTTGAAGCTTGCTCCAGGACATAAGAACATAGATAACAAAACTGGTAAGCAGTGACTATAATTTCAAGATCGCAAATTTCACGTGACAAAAAACACACAGTAAAAAGTTGCATCCATGATCTTAAAAGAAGTGGAAAATACTCCAAGCACTTTGATGGGTAGTAATCAACTTTCCTTAAACTGTTATTCTAAAAGTTGTATACTAGATCAATTTCCAAGCTTAAAGAAACGGAGTAGAAAAGAAAAAAGCATTAATCAAAACTGAAAATCAAAACGCTAACGACGCAAGAAAGTGGGAGTTTCTCTAAAGGACTTCTCGAAACTAAAAGCTAGCAAAGCAGGACCCATATTTAAGAAGGCAAATCAGACCTTGTTTAACTTGGAAGTTGCGACCAGTATCCTCATTACAAACATAACTTTATTTTTGAGACTATCAATATCAGTAGAAGAAGTCCAAAAATCTCTCATAATCTGGTTAGCATAGTATAGTTTTAGCACACTTCCACATCATAATAGTATTATAAAGCGACGGAGGTCTTAAACTTGTGCGTATCATATATAATGACTTTTGGCCAACAAAATGTACAGTTTGGAAGCTTGTACATGCTAGCTCTAACAAAAAAAGACATTAACCATTGGTATCAAGAGAAAAAATGACCTTTTCAAGATAAAACATTTTTGCAAGCTTGGAAAACGACAACATGTCTCAAGGTTAAGTTCTGTATCACATTCAACCAAGTGAGACGTACTATAGGTAGTTAAAAAATATTTTCTTATCTCATGTCCCAACTGTCGAGGTTCAACATGTGCTAAGAAATACTGACAGACCATTAAAAGAAACTAAAATCTTAAAATGATAGATTATCCTCTAGTTCGTATATTAGTTATTTGGCAAAACAGTAGTAAAACAGCAATATCAAAATGAGTTTCAGCCCAAGTAACATTTGAACATACTCCAACCATTCACCAAAATACTCCTCCAGTAAAGTAGCAGATACCCATTTCACTCTCTGGATAACTTTCATATAACCTTAACAGATATCATGGTCAAGTAGCTTTTTGTGCATAGTATTTTAGTATCTACATGCATTTATTCGTCTCCAAAGTACATGGCAACAGCCAGCAGTGAACAAGACCAGATATGATACTTCATACCCAAATTCACAGGGTAAAACAAGAAAGATTTACTTCAAATCAGAAATAAAGATATCCAAATTCCTCTTCCAAATTAAGTTTTATGTATGTGTGTCCTAGCCTCATCACAAAATACTGTTATATGTACAGTCAATATCTTCCATTTTGGAAAAAAAAAAAAAAAAGCTAGTGGTTACACTAAGTAGATATCAAATGCTAACAAGCCAATGAATCATCAGATTTACACTAGCAACGCTAACACTAATCAAGTGTTCCTTACTTAGCCCTTCCTCCACAGATCAATTTGAATTGGCATTCTTATCAATCAGATCACAGTGCTTAGTAGCAAACTTCAGTTCATGCACAAGTTCAGGCCAGGAATCACTTCTCTAGCAGAAGTTCGAATATTGATCCAATAACCAAGCTTTATTTTTCATGAAATTCCATCTAGTTCATTCAACAAAGTTGTAAATTGTTATTGCTACTTGCTAGGCAGTAGGTAAATAAATAAGCACGAACCAACTCAATCTCCAGCCCCAACCTCTCTCCCTCCCCCTAAAAAGGTAAAATAAGATAATTAATAGACCCAACTACACATGCACAATTCAATGTGAGCAAAGCCAAAAACTTACCTAAAAGTTCCAGGAGATGAGATGCCTCAGAAGAGACCAATCTCAGTGTAAATACAGCAGCAGCTGCACCACAACTCATTTTGCCAGAAGCCAAAGTGAAACAGAAAATTTATTAAACGGCTACAATGTCAAATGTAGCCAAGTTCAACCTATGATGACAAACATGGAAAAATACATGAAATCACCTTGCATTAGTAATAACTAGTAGAGTTGCCATTTCCATATTTCTAAATCACCTTTAATCATAAGAAATCATCAGTCACAGATTTAAGGACAAGATTTTTGAACAAATTTCATTAAAATGACCCAAAAACTAGTAAACCAACAGTTTACACATACTTCAACTGAAATCATCTATTAGATTTACACCAATAATTCTAGAGATCCAACAACAGATGCAAGGAAAAACATTGAACGGATAAACCCTAATTGACTTCAACCATAAAATGCTTCTTAAGCCCTTTCTCCACGAATCCTCCTGGCAAGCTGAATATCCTTAGGCATAATAGTGACCCTCTTAGCGTGGATTGCACAGAGATTGGTATCTTCAAAGAGCCCAACAAGGTATGCCTCAGCAGCCTCTTGTAGAGCAGCCACAGCACTGCTCTGAAACCTCAGATCCGTCTTAAAATCCTGAGCAATTTCCCTCACGAGCCTCTGAAACGGGAGCTTCCTGATCAACAACTCCGTAGACTTCTGGTACTTCCTGATTTCTCTCAGAGCCACAGTTCCTGGCCTGAAACGGTGAGGCTTCTTCACACCTCCAGTCGCCGGAGCCGACTTTCTTGCAGCCTTGGTGGCCAGCTGCTTCCTTGGAGCCTTTCCACCAGTGGATTTGCGAGCTGTTTGCTTAGTACGGGCCATTAATGTATAATGAAGAATACTCAACTTCTGCTTTAATGGTGGATTTTGAGAAATTGGTAATGGAGGATTTATAGAGAGATGGAGCGCGGGAAGGTTGAAAATTTGGAAAAGCGTTTGAAATTTTTTGGTATTGTGGTGACTGATAGTAAATGCAAACCGTTGATTGAAATTTTGTTTTAACGATGGAGATTGTAGAAGAGATGATTATCCGGATAGCGAACTTAGTGATACTAAAGTAGCGAATGCATTGTCGCCACGTGGATAGCCCCGTAATTGTTTTCTTTTTGCATCACACAAATTTAGGTGCATTATTTTTACTTGAATAAATGGTGTTAGTTTGTGAATAATTTGTTGAAACCGTGAAAAAAGAATTTAATTATGAGTTTTTTGAATTTATTTTACATCTATATAAATTATAAACCTTACTGTAAATTATTTTAAATTTTTCATATATTCACCAAAAACTCCACAATTTCAAAAATTAATTTCTCAAATCCATGTCAAGGTGTGGTAATTGGATAATTTGGGTCAAATTTGAACGATTTATAATGGGGCAAGACAACAAGCGGGGCAAGATCCAACCCGACTCGACCCGAATTTGTTTGAATCAAAGTAGATTGGGTCAAAATGGGTTGAGTAATGGGTTAGACCACGGGTCAAAACCCAACTCAATCCAACTTTTATTAAGTTTTATTTATTTTAGTTATTTTTTTTCAATATTTTAGTACTTGTCAATCGGGTTGTATATCAACCCAATTTAAATAAGTTGAGATGAATTGAGTTTAGATGAATTGAGCCAAACTTCAACAAGTTAAGTTTAATTTTGTCACACCTATCCATGACTATATAAGAGATAATCTATCCGCCTAAACTCAGTGAATTTTATGTTATTTTGACCATAGGCAAATGGATGTTAGAATTGAAGACGAATTAAATATGTTCTTCTTGGTATTAACACTTTAAGTAGGTTTAAATTTTTGTTATTTTATTGGGGCCTAGATTATTTCAAGTATGAAGAATACAATGAATCTACTTTAATTGAGACATGCATATATATCTATGCATGTGTAATATATTTTAATTGTTATCATGTTGGTAATAAAGCGTCACGATCCAAAAATTTGGGTGTGATGACACTCGTCTTTTTTCAGCAATACAAGTCAACCTACAACTCAGCTATAATATTAAAATGCGAAATTATAATCAAAATAAAAGTTCAATTCAATAAAATCCCCCAAAACCTTATTGTCACGTGCACAAGCTTCTAATGTATTATAACAGATTTGAAAGAAAATACAAATATCAAATGATATTGTCTTTGTAATAGAATGAAATTATAAATAGGAGTAAGAAGTCAGCTGGGATGGCAAACAACTAGCTCTCACAATCTCCGCAGAAAATCTCGATCAAGGAAGAGTAGAGAGTAGATCACGACGATCCAGGCTCGCAACCTACAAAATTTGTTGTAGCAAAGGGGCTGAGTACCAAACACGATACTCAGCAAGTGAACTATTAAACACAAAATTAAGTAATATAGAATACATGTACTCCAGCACTCCAACCAAACCCTCACAACTATATCCTGCATAAAATCATTCCAACATAACAGTTCACATAGCATATAGT
>JAOTQJ010000111.1:15247155-15264697 GCA_025642045.1 Solanum sejunctum | reverse complement strand
CGAATGCCTTTACCCTCTTCTCTGAGTCCCCAAAAGTCTGGCTAACCCATGGTCTAACCTGAGATGCTAAATCCTATAGCCTTGAATCCACTGTAGCCACCCTGTATACCAGTGCCAGAAAAGCAATAACAGATATAAGAGAATCTGCCTGCATAATGGATGATGCTGGTGCTACAATACTGGAGGATGGTGTAGACTCAATCTCAATAGCTGGAGAAGGCTTTGCAATAGATGGAGTAGTACCATTAGTAGCTGAAGTCCAACCTTGAATTTAAGGCTCAACCGAGAATGGATCTAGGAAAGAAAGTGGAATTGCTCTCTGTAGGGCTATTGGGTTCTCGTCAGCCTTGATTAGATTGGGATCCATCATATACACGGCCTTTACATAAGGGTCCAAGTGGAGAGAGACCAACACCCTAGCTACCTTGCATAACTTATGTATCAGAATGGGAAACGGCAGTGCCTGCTGGGTGAAAACTATTAACTCGTGGATCTGTTCTGCCATAACGTAAGCACAGTCAATTTCATACCTTGCAAGATGCTAGCCAGCAACACTGCCCTCTCTAATGTGATCACATTATCCGTGAATGTAGTTCTGATGTGTTAGCGAATAATGGACCACCAAAACTTTGCTCAGAATGAGAGGCGGGACTTCAGAATAGACTTAGTGTGGGTTGGAACCTATGTCGGCTCAACGCCTGGCTCGCAAATTTGGCTTTCTATCCATCTAAGGAGCTCTGTTCTTCGCTCAATATTCTTCTAATTAACTGCCCTTCTCATTCTTGCAATCTGATTGTCATACTCAGAGTGGAATCTGGCTTCCTATAGTTCAGCCTAAACTGTACCCTCCGAATGGTTTCCTATAAGATATCCACCACTTCTTCTTTTACCCGAACTTCACTCAATCGTGATTGCTCAATGGCCTTCTTGTGCCTTGGTAGATCTCTACGAATGGTAGCATAGTAGGAGGCATAGAATTTCTGGACTATATAAGGGGCATACCTTCCCAATACCTGTGATAGCCATCCTAGCCCGTGCTGCTCAATTTCAGCCTCTAACTCTGGTAAACTGCTTAGCCCTGAGTCTTTCAGCCTAGCCTCTTTATGGAATCTCCACACTGGCCTCCCTTAGCCTTTCAGCTCCAGTTCCTTTTCATAAAACTCTTTCATCCTGGGACACTCCATTTCATGTTTTGGGGGTTTGTGGAGCTAACGGTATAAGTTGAATCAGCTGGCTATGGGAGAGCAATCTCCTCAGGCTAAGCTTCAGACAATTCAAGAAAACTAGACTTAGAAAGTGAGATATCATCGTCTGACTCTTCTTCGTTACGCTCCTCTTCAGACAGGGAGAGGCTATCCACTTCCATTGAAACTCTTGCTGCTTGTGATCTCGTCAAAGGCATATTAGCTTAAGGGTTAGGTTGTGCATTTATATCCTTAGTGGACTGATCATCCTCTAATGTCTCATCCCTCAGTCGAATTCCCGAAGTTAAGGCAGCACCCCTTCAACCTGTTAGAGGCATTGTATATGAAAGGTCACCACATACCAAATTTTGAGTCCCATGATGCTTTGTTCAACCAATTGAGCAATACACAAAACATTCACTCAAGAAACATCAAAAATCCTAAAGTAAATACACTGAACCAAATGCAAGGCTGCAGGTACGAGGTAAAGGTATGACTTGTAGGATAATTGATGAGCGATACTGTAGCCTCATAGCACCAAGGTATTTGAGAGAAATATATTTTAGGATCAGCTATGAGTCTGGGCTCATATCATATTCCAAAAACATTTTAAAAGTTCAAATCAGGGTAACAAGACCATCACTACGAGTCATACCAAGTGGTACGAATCATAGGTTAGTCTCGTATGGAAAAGGTTAAGGCACCATAGGTGATTGTTGCCCTCTGTGAAGTGCCGCTACGTCTTGTAGGGTGACCTATAACTCATAATGAGTCCTCGTATCAGAAAATAGAGGGAACCCTGTGTGCCTCTAACCTTTCCACAATTACCAAAAATTAACCATGAAGTACAAGAAATCAAAAATACATAGTCAACCCTATCATACGCCTAGTCACTCCACTTTATCAATCATCCCATAGTGCAACATGAATCTTCCTGTTCACTCGAAACATTTCTAGCATGAACTAATTTTCCAAATCACCCTAATTATCAATAGTATAGAACACACAAAGGCAAACAAGGGGTTACTCAAGTTCATACAGGAGTCTGTCCCAACAACCAAGTTAGAACACCCCAACATGTACAAATTTCAATCCCAACATGGTCTCACAAGATAATCACTCATAGATCAAGAAAAAAATGCATTCAACCATAACATATGACTTTATAAGCACTAAGCAAGGGTAGAAATAAAGAATTTAATCATTGCAGGGACATAGACAGCTCTAAATCATACTCTTCATACTACCATAATCATTTTCAAATGGTTTCACTTACCATGATTATACAATCTTCACTCAAACACCCATAAAGTAAGATCATATTACAGGAATATAAAACTTAACCATGAAAACTTACCAGATGAAAATATGAAGATGTGATGAGAAGAGGAAGACAAGCAGAAACCCTAGTGAAATGCACTTAGTGGGAGATGTTGATAGTAGAAATGTTTGGGGGTGAATAAAATAGTGATAATTAATGTTTAGGGGGTTATAGAAGAGGAAAATCATTTCAAGGAGGAAAATGAAGAGAAAAAGACAATAGCCTTTCTATATTCCAAGATAAGTCACATTTGAAATTCTGCAGATCGGGCCTACGAGGCCTCGACTATGAGTCATAGTGTGTCCTATGACTCGTAGGTCCTAGTCTCATAGTAGGCCACAACACTTAGATAAACGTAGAGTTCATACCTGGGCACTACAAACCCTACTTACGACTTGTAGGGGCCCTACGAAATGTCAGGTCAGCTCATAGTGTGTGTTAAATTTCATTACTCATTATTTCCCTCTACGAGACATAACTATGAATCCTAGTGGTGACTACGACTCGTAGGCCTTCTCGTAGAAGTTTCTCCAAGCGCAGTTTCCTCTAACTCTTCAGCTCTTAGTTAATTCCTACAAATCAAACTTACAGATATACCAATGTCTAGAATAATACAATTGATCCAATGTTCAACACATCAAAACTAATATCAAACTACTACCTAGTAATTCAAACAAATAACATTAACTTAAGGAGGCCAAAAAAAATAAGAGATACTTGGGTTACCTCCCAAGAAGCGTCTTGTTTAACATCGTAGATTGACTTTGTCACCATGAGTAATCAGAATCCCTCATGGGTTGTTGGAGTCTCATCTTTACTCCTCTGGCCCCTTCTCTGATCTCTTTGCACAAGCGCTAATCGTATTGCTATTGCTCAACCCTATCATCAAGTCTTTGTATTGCCATTGCTTATTGGTCCACCTTGTAGTTCACCATGATAACGTCAAACTTATCTCCTGTACAACTTTTTCTTATTCATTGGTTTTTATAAGCACTTGCTCAAGCATAGGCTCAATCCTTATGAGTTTAGCAGTGACGCATTGCTAGTTTGGTAACCTGAGCCAATTAGATATACTCTCTTTTCTGGTGGTGCTTGGGGTTTCCTCGGATATACTAGTGGATGGCACTAGTTTATTTTGTAGTAGTTGATAAACTTGCATGATAGCAGATAACTTATCCATGTATTCGATAATTTCACTGAATGGTTGCCTCAGAAATGCCCAACACTCCTCTCTAAATAAGGCATCAATATGACCTTATTGTTTGGAGGTTAGTGCTTGGTAGAAGCTAGCCGCCAGTTCATCATCAGTTAGAAAATGGTTCCAGTTCTTTGCCAAGCACTTCTTATGCCTTTCCCACGCTACTACCAAAGATTCTCCTGGCACCCTTTTAAAATTACATATGTTATTCTGTAGCTCTTGGGCCCTTATGGAAGTTCATAAGGAAAACCCTCTGCATTCCCCTCCCCTTATTCAGAACACACATCAGGTGGGAAAATTGACCATAATTCAGCAGCCTCACTCCAGAGAGTCATAGGGAAATCATGAAGCACCATGGCCTTCCAAGCAAGATGTTTTGACCCAAGAACCCCCACCCCCTTGGACTCTTGCCCATAGAACAGGACATATCTCTGTAAGGTTTCCAACAGATCACTAGTGACATAGCGCTTTTGTTCGATAATGGTGCCAACCAACCTGCACTTAAAATCAACTAACAAAAACAAAAACAAAAGTAAAATACAAGAGAGAATAGAAATGTCATGACCCAAGCCTAGGGCCTAGGCATGACACAGCACAAGGGGAACTTGAAGGAATCCTAAGCAAGCCTCTTAGAACATCATTACACATCCTTGGTCACAGAAGCAATAAACAAGCATCAAGAGGTAATAAAGTGGGACACCTGAGGCTAAGGGTAAGCACTTTCATATCATAAACATTAAGAACATAAGAGTCAAGGCTCTTAATAGATACATAACATGTCAAACAAACACCTCTAATACATAGATCAGAGCGAGGGCCAAGACAAAGCAACCAGGCTCACCCTTATAATCAAAATAGACAATAATGAAAAATGTCTCAATACATAATAAGAGCAACATAGACTAAAGTCCCCAAAGTGGAGGACTCACCAACTAGCTTAAGTAGTATCGAAGTAGCCACGTAGAGGAGAAAATGATCAACTTGGCCACCGGTTCCTACATGGTGATATTATATAAGCAAGAGCATGCATTAGTACATTTGAATGTACTAAGTATGTAGGATGCAATGCAACGAGAGATAGGCAGCTTAGTCAAAATGCATACCATAGGAAATAGGCATAATTTATTAATATGATATGCATGATCAATGCATAAGTGAAACATGCTTAAGTAACTCATGCTAATATAGGATATCATATATATAGAAAAAACCAAGCTAGATTTCCAAAGTACGAACCCCTTAGTTGGTGATGATGATGCCCTATCACTTAGGTGGTAAGGTATAAACCCCTCATTAGGTTGGTGATGATGCCGCCCCATCACCCCGCTGGAGAAGTACAAATCCTTCACTAGGGTGATGAGTAAAAACCCTCATATAGGTTAGTGATGATGCCGCTTCATCACTAGGTGGAGAAGTACAAACCCTTCACTTGGTTGAGGAGTACAAACCCCCCTTTAGGTTATTCGGGTTCTTAGTCCCTCCCCAGATTGGGCATGTCTAATGCTACACTTTATATAGAATTTTATCTTATATATAAGCTCATTTCATCATTATATAGTCAATTATATCATATCTCATGTTTTGGACCTTCAACTCTCAAAAAACTACATTCAGACATTTTATCAAACACTTAGAGGGTATGTAATGCTAGTATAAAACCATCAATTATCGAGATGAAATCATGCAAGAAAATCTATTTCAAAACCATAAATCAGCACCTTGTAACATCCTCAATCAACATACATCAAAACCCCTCCTCAAATCTTACAATAGATCAAATATTTATAGCTCAAAACATAGCAAAATAGTCATAATTTCACATAGCTTTAACATAGTGTGCAGTGAATTTCATAATAAGTAAGACCCATCTGTAAATCAACTTTAAGTCATGTAATTTGTGTAAAAGGAGGCTTGGGTATCATAGGTAAAAGGAACTCATGGAAGAAACCCACATACCTTAGCTTGGAGATGAACTTGGTGAAGATTAGAGATGGAGACTTGAAGCTTGAAGGAGAATCTTGAAGAAAAACCTTAGCTTAGGATGAGGGTTTGGGACTTGAATTTGGGAGTGAAAAATATGGCTAAGTGTATGAGAGGATATTGGCGAATGTTTAGGATGACCTGAGGGTGAAATAAGGCTAAGTATAGGTAAAACAACAAGTGGGAACACTTAGGCCCAAGACTTAAAAGTCTTGGACCGAGATAAAAATCATAACCAAACACATAGGCGGACTTGTCGTGGAGGTCAAATTACATATCCGTGACAGCTGCCATTGTAGCACTATCGCAGATTGATTTTGGTTAAGAATTATGAAAAATAAAATTGCTAATCGTTTGCTCTTGAATCGGGGTTAGACCCTTCTCCCCCTAATTTTGACCCTCTGAACAAGAATATGAAGTCGAGTTTTTAATAACACGTATGAATTTTGAGATATATGGAATTTAAAATTACAAACATTCTAAGACACATTTTCGAGCACTTTTTTGGGGTCGTTTCAAGAAATTAATACTTAAACAAACTAATAGTGAAATCAAGTCAAAACCTAGCCGTATCCCTAGTAACGGTGCCATAATTTTTGATGATGTTCACTCTCTAAGAAGAAAGAGATCGTTGTTAGCAATTAACCTAACCGAAGTTTATGGTCAAATCCACAGAGAAGATAGGGCTTGACTACAAGAATTCACTATCAACCATTTCGAGTATGTATAAAAAAAATCTCTAAATAGGGGGGGGGTGTTTGTGATACAGGAACAAAAATAAAAATAAACACTATACTACAACGCGACAAAACACTCATTTTTAGGAACAACTTGGAAATTATGTTTTCCATGGTTCATTGACTTGATTACCCTAGATAACAGACCTACAATTTAAAGTTTGTATATAGGATGGTAACTTAGGTTCTTCCAGTCCTCTTATGAAGGTGAAGATTGAATTTCATCATAGTGCTTGGTCAGCAACCATGGTGTGCCAACTAACTATTACCTATTGTCCCAATCAACCTCCCCTTAGTCAAGTTTGGTTGATTAGACAAGAATACATCAATCAAATCCTAACATCTACTTTCCTTTTCCTATTTGTCACTTCCTTGGTTGGGATCGTGATGGTAGGAGAGGTTTGGTGTTGTCCACCACTAAACAACAATTAAAATGAAGAGAAATAGACAATACACACAAAACCCCATAGGAATGCAATAAAGCTAGGTTATATCAAGTCAATTACCTATGGTTCCCATAACCCCAAGTTGTGGGTGCTTAGATACTCATGGCTAAGGCAAAACCAACAAAAATGTAAATACAAGACATAGTTGAGAATTTTACCCAAAGTAATGAAGAGTGAAGACACCACAAGTTGCAAACCATAAGCTTGATATATTGAGAATGAATACAATATGAGATTTGCACTCCCCAAAAGTGGATTTTCCAAGAGAAAATAAAACTCTATCCTAGAACCCTAAAATATTCTTGAGAGAATATTCAAAGGTGAAGTTCAAGATTTGGAATCTGCAATCTCCTGAAATAAAACCCTAACTTAAAATTTTTATCATGTTACAAATTTATCCTAAAAATTACACAGAAAAGACAGTTGTCATCTGGTTTGTCTCGCAGGTATGACTCGTAGAGTGACCTACGAGTTGTAATCAGGGTCTCCTATTAGGTTCTTAGTATTTTGGACTCAATTGGTATGATCCACTGGTACAAGTCATTGCTTAGGCTATGACTCATATGCTCCTCTCATAGTCTAGGCCTTTAGTTTTTTGTCCTAAGTTTTGGCTCTCTGTTTCCTGCTATGAATCCACCTATATGAGTCGTCACGAGACCTACGACTCATAGGGTGGCCTCATAGGGTTGACCTCTACCTGGCAGACTTCTGATTTTTGCTTTCTATTTCTGGCTACGATATCACCATACGACTTGTAGCTTAGGCTATGACTCGCAGGTGAGCTGGTAAGTCTTGTGCTTTAGAAAATTCTGTAATTTTTCTCCAAAATCATGCCAACCTACCTTTTCTGCAATAACAACATAAAAATATATAAAAACCATAAAAAGTCGCATTAATAACTCACAGAATTCCTTATTTTAGGCATCAAATATGTTGTATTTTAACAGCACATCAATTTACTAAATAAATGCTTTTACATGAGTTGTTTCACAAACCCTTCATATTACTTGGTGAAAGAATACAGGAATGAACCAAGGGATTGAGTTTAGACCCTTGACTTGAGAATAAAGGTTGTGATTGTGAGTTGATCATAATGATCAGTTGATAAAACTTGATAGTCCCATGAGTATCCATAATTGAACTCTAGAGATTTTCCTAATTGAATTTGTCCTAATGATTGATCTAAGCCTTCAGCTATTGATTTAGAATTGAGTTGATTGAGATGTTAGGCCAAAAGGCCCTTTGATTTGAGTTGATGAGATAATAAAATCCTCTATGATTTGATTAAGATAGAAGAGTCTTATGAGTATTAAGTCTTGAAAGAGTATTAAGCACCGAAATAAATAAGATTAAATTTAACTCGCACTCATTAATGACATTACCAAGTGTAGGAGAGGATTAGAACTATTACATTTCATTGAGATTCCCTCTTGATTAGAAGTCCTTGAAAGAATTATGGACTTGATTGATTGGATCCACTATAGATTCAATTCGTTCTTTACTCGGCAAGTACTGAACAGTTATGGCAATATCAATGAGATTGTTATACAATCATTGGCTCATAAGTGATTATGTCGGATAAGAGAAACTCCAAGATAGGTCCCAAACTAATATGATTGGATTGGATTGATTTGGATTGGTATTGTTAGGTCATTGTCTATTCTCTATTCTTGCTTTAGATAGACATTTGACATTTTGATCGAGCATATTTGAGTTTTTTTATTCTACATTTATCTATTTCAATCAATTATTTTACATTCCAGTATATTCCATATACTGATATCTGTTGGGCCTGCATCTTTTCATGATGTAGAGATAGGAGTTAAAGATCATCAACAGGTGCATCATTGAGGATCTATTTACATTCCAGTTGATTGGTGTTTCCTCCCATACTTTCAGAGGATGCTCAATTAGATTTCATCTAGCTTGAGTTAGAGGCTTCATAGACTAGATTTGCCATTGATGATTTGGATACTGTCTGACTAGTTTCTTTCATACTAGTCCTATTGCTTTATTATTATTGTATTTATTAAGATTGTCCACCTTTATTCATATTTAGTTTTTTGCAGATATTATAAATGTTGATTAAATGAATGCGATGAGGCCAAGTGGGTTCGCTTGGGACTAGCAATAGTCTCTGAGTGTCGGCCACGTCTAGGGTACCCTCCCAGGGCGTGATAAACTTAGTATTAGCGCATAGAGTTCAAGTGTTCTAGGGAGTCTATGAAGTCATGTCTAGTAGAGTCTTATTTATAGGTGTGTTGTGCATTATACTTTATAAGCAAGAAGCTATAGGACATTGGGATGGGTTACACTTCTTTCATATTCTAACTCATGCTATAGAGTTGAACTCTATGAAAGCTCTCTTACAATTCATGTGTTATATGTTTGCAGAATTATGATCGTGCCTCCAAGAAGAGTTATTAGAGGAAGAAGGCGTCTGGCTAGACAGAATGTCAACCAGCCTAAGCCCCAAAATCAGGATGAACCGTAGTCCAGGTTGTGCCTGAACAGCCCCCACAGGCTGATATCTCAAATATTAAACTTCACCAGGCCATCCAGACCTTGGCCTAAGCTGTAACAACACCTGTTGCTAGACAAGAAGTGGGTAGATAGGATGTGCAAGACATATCCAGAGTTCAGGAATTATTGAAGCTAAACCTACCCTATTTCATAGGGTCTACGCCCACTGAGGATCTTGAGAACTACATTGATGAGCTACAAAAGGTGTTCTAGTTAATGCCTCTGACTAAGGCTGATAGGATAGATTTGTCTCCCTACCAGCTCAACGTTGTTTCCAAACTATGGTATGATCATTAGAAGAAGAAGAATGCCCCAATTCTGACTTGGACAATGTTTGACGAAGCTTTCTTAGGCGCTTCTTTCTGAGAGAGATGAAGGGGGCCAAGCTAAGAGAGTTCTTAAATTGGAAACAGGGCTCTACAACGGTAAAGGAATATGGTCTTAAGTTAATGCACTTGTCTCACTATACTTCGGAGATAGTCGGGGACATAAGAAGTAGGATGGGTTTGTACGTTGATTGGTTGAACAAGTAGCCAAAGAAAGATGGGAGAAGAGCTATGTTTGTAAGTAACATTGACATAAGTCGATTGATGGTTTATGTGCAGCAAGTTGATGAGGAAAGACAACAAGATAGGGAAGAAATCAACAATAAGAGGGCTAAAACCTCCAGCTATGAGATAGGGAAGAGAGGGAATGTTAACAAGTTTCAGTCTGGACTAGCGCCTTCATATGCTAGTGCACCGACATCCAAAAATTAAAATGAGTAGAAATCTCAAAATTTCAAAGCCTTAGGATCTCATTCGTAGGCTAGTGTGACTCTGGTTCGCAGGATAAGCTACCATATGGAAAGTGTGGCGAACTATACTTGGGAAAGTGCTGTGAAGTGGTGGTGCATGCTATAAGTATGGCCAAATGGGTCACTTCTAAAGAGACTATCCAAAGTGGGCCAGTAAGGTCCAAACTTCTGCATTAGTGCCACCAGCTAGAGGAAATTAGAGGGGTGCTACCTCTAGCGCAAGCGGGCCCACAAATTAGTTGTATGCCATGGGTATTCACCAAGATCAGGAAAATTCCCCAGACGTTGTGATGGGTATAATTCTAGTCTTTATTATTTATTGTTATGTTTTGATGGATCCTGGTGCCACATTGTTATTTGAGTCTCCTTATGTGGGTAGTAGATTTGATAGGACTCCTAAGTGTCTTCTCAAACCCTTTGATGTTTCTACTTCGGTTGGTGTGTCCATTCTAGCTGAAAGAATCTATAGAGACTATATAGTGTTCGTCCATCATAAAGGATACTCTTGTTGATTTGGTTGAGTTAGAGATGGTCGACTTTGATGTGATTCTTGGCATGGACTGCCTTCACATCTATTATACCTCTGTTCATTGTAGGAATCGAATTGTCAAACTATAGTTTTCTAATGAGCCTATCATAGAATGAAACAGTGATTCTATTGCGCTTAAGGGTAAGTTTACTTCCTACCTTAAGGTAAGAAGGTTAATGTCAAAAGGATGTATCTACCATATGGTGCAAGTCAATTCTGACAATGTTGAGTCTCTTACCCTTGAGCTTGTTTCGATTGTGAATAAGTTTCCTGAGGATCTGCCCGGAGTCCCTCCTGATAGGGAGATTGACTTCGAAATTAATGTTCTTCTCGACACCCAACCTATCTCTATTCCGCCATATAGAATGACTCCTACTGAGTTGAAAGAGCAGATAAAGATTTGCTAGAAAAGGGCTTTATTAGGATGAGTGTCTCCCTATGGGACGCTCTGGTCCTATTCGTTCGAAAGAAAGATGGGTCCCTTAGAATATACATAGATTATCACCTGTTGAATAAGGGGATAATAAACAAAATTAAGTATCCCCTTTCGAGAATCAATAACTTGTTCGACCAATTTCAAGGTGCCACCATCTTCTCCAAGATAAACCTCAGATAAGGCTATCACCAGTTGAAAGTGAGAGAATATGACATCCTAGAGATGGCTTTTTGAACTCGATATGGTCACTTTGAGTTTCTAGTGATGTCTTTTGGATTGACAAATGTACCTGCAGCCTTCTTGGATTTGATGAATAAGGTATGCAAACAATATCTGGACATGTTTATGATTGTGTTTATTAATGATATTCTAGTATATTCTAGAGACAAAGAAGAGCACACCAATCACCTCAGAATCGCTTAGCAAATGCTCAAGGATAATTAGTTATATGCAAAGTTTTCAAAGTGTGAGTTTTGGCTCAAATCCATGGAATTCCTAGACCATGTGGTCTCAGGTGATGGTATACGAGTGGACACTCAAAATATTGATGCAATCAAGAATTGACCAAGACCTATCTCTCCGACTGACATAAGAAGCTTCTTTAGTTTGGCTAGTTACTACTGTGATTTGTTGAAGGATTTTCTTCCATATATGCACTGTTGACTAAATTGACTCAGAAGAAGGCCAAGTTTAAATGGTCTGATGAGTGTGAGAAGAGCTTCTGAGAGTTGAAAAAAAGGTTGACTACTGCCCCAGTGTTGACCTTTCCTGAAGGAACTAATGGGCTTGTTATTTATTGTGATGCCTCAAGAGTAGGATTGGGATGCGTATTGAACAGAAGTGTAAAGTTGCTGCTTATACTTCTAAGCAGCTCAAAGTGGATGAGATGAATTGTCCCACACATGACTTGGAATTGGCAGCGGTGGTGTTTGCTGTCAAACTATGGTGCCACTATCTATATGGAGTGCATGTTGATGTATTCATACACCATAAGAGCCTACAATATGTTTTCACCTAGAAAGAGCTTAATGTGAGGTAGAGGAGATGGCTTGAGTCACTCAAGGACTATGACATGAGCATTTTCTACCATCCAGGTAAAGCTAATGTAGTTGTTGATGCTCTTAGCAGGTTATTTGTGGGAAGCACCGCCAATGTTGAGGGAGGGAAAAGGAGTTGGCTAAAGAGGTTCACCGACTAGCGTGATTGGGAGTTTAACTCGATGAATTTGATGAAGGTGGGATACTTATGCATAATGGGTCTACATTATCCCTTTTAATAGGTAAAGGAGTAGCAAGACCAAGATCTCATCTTACTCCAATTGAAGAAAGATGTACATAAGCAAAAAGTAATGGCTTTCGCCAAAGTGGGAGATGGAGTATTGCGCTACCAAGGCAAATTATGTGTCTCAAATGTTGATGGTGTTCGATAGAGGATCATGGTAAAGGTCCATAATTCTAGATATTCCATTCATCCAGGGTCAACTAAGATGTACCATGATTTGAGAGAAATTTATTGGTGGAGTAGGATGAAAAAAGACATTGTTGAGTTTGTCTCTAAGTGCTTGAATTGCTAATAAGTTAAAGTTAAGCATAAAAGGCCTTGTAGAGTAGCTCAAAACTTTGAGATTCCAAAGTGGAAGTGGGAGATGATCAACATAGACTTCATCACAAGCTTACCGAGATCTCACATATAATATGATTCAATTTGAGTGATTGTTGACAGTATGACTAAATCTGCATAGTTCTTAGGTGTAAAGATGACAGACACTACAGAGCATTATGCTCGGTTATACATAAGGGAGATTATTATATTACATAGAGATCCTTTGTCCTTTATATCAGATAGAGGGGCTCAATTCACTGCCCAATTCTAAAAGTCCTTTCAAAAAGGCTTAGGTTCAAAGGTGAACCTTAGCATTGCCTTCCACCCTCAAACTGATGGCCAAGCAGAACAAACAATTCAGACCTTAGAAGATATGTTGAGGGCCTGCGTTATTGATTTCAAAGGTAATGGGATGACCATTTGCCTTTGATTGAGTTCACCTATAACAATAACTTCCATTTCGAGCATCCAAATGTCTCCTTATGAGGTCTTCTATGGTAGAAGATGTAGATCACCGATTGGGTGGTTTGAGGCAGGTGAAGTAGGGTTGATTAGGTCAAACTTGGTACACCAAGCTATGGAGAAGGTAAAGATTATATAAGAAAGATTGAGAACCACTCAGAGTCATCAGAAGTCCTACACTGATGTTAGAAGAAGAGACTTAGAGTAGGAGGTCAATGACTGGGTGTATTTGAAAGTATCACCCATGAAGGGTGTGATGAAATTTAGAAAGAAAGTGAAGCTGAGTCTGCGGTACATTGGCCCTTATTAGGTCATAAGGAGAGTAGGCAATATGGGTTATGAGTTAGAGCTACCACTATAGTTAGCGGCCATCCATCCGGTCTTTCATATTTCTATGCTCAAGAAGTGTTTGGGAGATCCGTCCTTGTTGTGCCTATCGAAAGCATTAGGATAAAAGATAGCTTGAGCTAAGGAGAACCTATCCATATCCTTGATCATCAAGTTCGCAAGTTGAGAACTAAGGAGATTGCTTTCCTCAAAGTTTTATGGAAAGTCAATCTATTGAAGAGGCTACATGGGAAGCTGAAGAGGATATGAAGTCTAGATACTTGCATATATTTGTGCCTAACAATGAGAATATTAGAGGTAATGTCCTACTCTTAACTTGAGTTGATTTGTTTATTTTTTGAGTCTTAATAGCGGTTGCCTAGATTGTTAATTGGTTGATAGTTTGACTGGTTGATTAACTATGGAGAGGAGTCTTGATTTTTATTCGTGCCTTAAGTCTATCCTCACTCTTCATTTGAGCAGAAATGATCCCAAGGGGGATATAGTGTAACACCCCCTAATTCCTTACACCTAGTCTAGAGTAGATACATAAAGAAAACTAGGAAAAGCTGAGAAAACTGCAGAAAGAGAATCTACGAGGTTCATCTACAGCCCGTAGAGAGATCTACGACTCATAAAATGGGTCTTGTAAAACATCTGATGACTTAGTGAAATTTTCTAAGTCTTGGACCTATATATGAGATAGTCTGCAGCTCATAAGGTATTTCACGGCTCGTAGATTGGTATCGTAAATTAGAGGATCAAATATCAATGTTTTAGTATCTTGAGTTATGAGTTAGCAGACGACTAGTAGAATGTTTTACGACTCATGGAAGAGGGTTCATGCAAAATTCCAGTAACTCAACTTTAAGAACACTTGGTTTAAGAAAGGTCATCCATGGATCGTAGAATGACCTACGACCCATAGATGGGGTCTCGTGAAACCTGCCGACAGTTTTTAAGAGGGGTATTTTTGTCTATTCCTAACCCCTTTTAATCAAATCCTTGGACATTTTGGACTTAGTTAAATCCCTAAAGTAATACCCTAAGAGTATTTTAACCATTGCTCACGCTTAAGGGTTTCTTGAGATCAATAGAGGCGGGAAAAAGAGAGAGGATTTCGCATTCAAGCGCAAGGATCGACTGAAGTCTGATTGTCCTTTCCATTCCCAGGTATGTAAGGCTAACCTAAAATATGGGATTGTTCTCCCATATGACCCTATAAATGGTAATAGAAAGCTTGTGAAAGTGTTGACCTTTGTGTATGTTTTCCATGAATATTTTCTTGTAAATTACATATATTCTATATATTTTCATATGTTGATGATCATCATAAACTTGATTTACTAAATAAATGCTTTTACATGAGTTGTTTCACAAACCCTACATATTACTTAGTAAAAGAATGCATGAATGAACCTAGGGATTAAGTCTAGAGCCTTGACTTGAGACATATGATTGTGATTGTGATGTGAGCATGATGACGAATTGATAGAACTTGATGGTCCCATGAGTATCCATAATTGAACTCTATAGATTTGCCTAATTGAATTCCTCTTAATGATTGATCTAAACCTTGAGTTATTGATTTAGAATTGAGTTGTTAGGATGATTGAAATGTTAGGATGAAAGGCCCCTTTGAGTTGAGTTAATGAGATGATAAAAGCCTTTATGATTTGATTGAGATAAGAGTCTTATGAGCACTGAGTCTTGAGAGGAGTATTGAGCACTAAAATAAGTAAGAGTAAATCCAACTCGCACTCATTAACTGTGTTATCAAACATAGGTGAGGATTAGAACCATTACATAATATTGAGGTTCCCTCTTGATTGGAAGTCTCTGAAAGAATAGCAGACTTGATTGACTGGATCCCATATGGGTTCGATTCGTTCTTTACTCGGCAAGTACTAAACAACTATGTCAACATTAGCGAGATTGTTATACAATAACTGGATCATAAGTGATTATTGTCGAATAAGAGAATTTTCAAGATAGGTCCCAAATTGATAGTATTCTGACTGGATTGGATTGATTTGGATTGGTATTGTTAGGTTATTGTCCATTTGCTATTCTTGCTTTAGATAGATATTTGACATTTTGATCGAACATATTTAAGTTTTGTTATTCTACCTTTATCTGTTTCACTCATCTATTTTACATACCAGTATTTTCATATACTGATGTCCATTTAGGCCTGCATCTTTTCATGATGCAGAGACAGGAGTTAGAGATCATCAACAAGCGCATCGCTGAGGATCTATTCACAATCCAATTGATTGGTGAGTCCTCCCCTACTTCTGGAGGATGCTCATTTAGATTTCATCTAGCTTGAGTTAGTGCTATATTTTCTTTGATTTGGGTAGTCATGGCCTGTCATAGTACTGTCTAGACAGTTTAGTTAGAGACTTCATAAACTAGATTTGGGATTGATGATTTGGATAATATTAGTTTCTTTCATACTAGTCCAATTGGTTTATTATTATTGTCTTTATTGATGTACACCTTTATTCGTATTTAGTCTTCCCCTGATATTCTAAATGTTGATTGAATGAATTTGATGAGGCCAAGTGGTTGGTTTGGGGACTAACAATAGTCTCTAAGTGTCGATCACGTCTAGGATACCCTCTCAGGGCATGGCAGTGGAATTGCAGACCAATCACAACAAATATCAATCATCCAAAATACAATAATTAAATGTGTAAATAATTTCATAATATAATTCAATGAATATCAATCACTATCAAGAGTTTTTCTAACAGATAGAACAAATCATAACCTACCTCAACTGCAGAATCGATGCCAGGCTTGCTACTTCACCAATGCTTTTCCTTTCTCCATACTTCAGAATGTTTCAAATCTATCAAATATATAATCTCCATAAGACTACGAATCCAATGATACTCATATTGCTATATTTATTTTTTTACACAAAAATCGAGTCAAAAAGTCACCCCGGCCTCTCAAATTCAAATTTGAAAATTTTCTTTCAGATCATGTTTACCCATAATAAAATAAATTTATATGTCGAATGTCAGTTAAAATGGATCATTAGTCGACTCCCAAATCAAGATTTTATTCTAAGAATCCTAGGGCTATATTTTCTTAATTAACCATAAATTGTACCCATTTTTACCCTACAAATCTATTCATAATCCCCATAAAAGTTTAATAGAAAGGACAAAAATAATTACCTTGGTTCTTTGAGAAAAAAAAAAGACTATTTTTCTCTTCTTTTTTTCCTTTTTTTTTCGTGTTTCTTTTCTTCTGCGTGCTTTTTCGTTCCACGCCCTCGTCTTTTCTGTATCTGTTTCTTTTACTTGGGTTGGGGCGTTCAGCCCCCTCAACTATCTTTCTTTATATATTTTTTTTCATTTTATTTTATTTAGTTACTTATTTATTTATTTATTTATATACTAAAGTGATAAATTTCATGAAACTATTTTAATAAATATGAATAATTATTATAGGGTATTAACTAAATTATTATTTTAATTCACTAATTAAATTAATTATCTAAAACTATCTCTTAATAAATAATGAGAATTATTGAATAGTCCAAAATGTCCTTTTAAAAGTCTTGGGATAGATCTTTTATAAAATACGAAACTCTATATCTCAAAATAATTTAACGGGTCGTTATAGTTTTTTTGCCTATTTTTGGACAGTTTTTAGACCTTTTTAAAAAAAATTATTTGTTTAATTTTGGAATATTTTTTTTTAAAAAATAACTATTATTATTTTGATTTATTTTTAAATCAAGTGTAATTTTTTGAAAGTTTTTGCCTATTTTTTAGACTATTGTTAAATCTCTTTTTTGGGTACTTTTAGGCCGAGGGGGTGCGGGAGGGGGTTGGATTTTTTTTTAATTATTATTTTTGAAATCTTATTTGGTTTTAACTATTTTCTTTTCGAATCAAATCTATTTTAGTTGACAAAGAATTCATTGTGCAGGAATTTAACTATAATAAGAAAATATTCTCCATTTAATTTTTATTATGTTT
>JAOTQJ010000111.1:15209043-15247055 GCA_025642045.1 Solanum sejunctum | reverse complement strand
ACTTTGGGGCATGACAGAAGTGATATCAGAGCAGGTCATCCTAGAGAGTCTACGAAGCTGTGTCTATGTAGAATCTTGTTTATCGATGTGTTGTGCACCACATTTATAAGTAGAAGGCTATGTGGCATTTAAGAGATATTACTTTCTTCCCATTCTTTAGAACGTGTCATAAAGTGAACTGTAATAGGTGCATTATGTCTAATTCCTAAATTGTTTTGTATAGCAAGTATGCCAGAAACAAGGTAGAATAAAGGTACAGGGAAAGGAAGGGAAGTGGTGGTTAGTATACCCATCCAGGTGAGGCAATAAGATGAGGTTTGAGAGGAATATTTATCACAGATATCTCCAACTCCTCCAGTTCCTGATGAACCCGATAGTAGTGAGATTCCTCCAGAACCACCTATTGATGCTACCGTGCAGGATCTAAGAAGTGCAGTCCAACTATTGACTTATATAGTTGCTAGCTAAGGTCAAAGGAAGAAAGTTCCAGTTATGGTTACAGGTGGTACAAATAGGGAAGCTGGTACCAGGATACGTGATTTTCTTAATTTAGACCCTCCATCCTTCACTGGGTCTGATCCTAAGGAAGATCCCTAGGACATTATTGATCAGATTTATTATACTTTATATGTTATGCACGTGAGTGGTAACGAAGCTATCGAGTTAGCAACATATAGGTTGAAGGGTATTGTTATATTGTGTTATGAAGCTTGGAAGCAATCTAAGGGTATAGATGCACTTCCAACTACCTGGAAAGAGTTCAAAGAGACTTTTCTTGACCACTATTTGCCATTAGAGATCCATGAGGCCCGTGCAGACTAATTTTTGAATCTTCACCAAGGGAATATGATCGTGAGGGAGTATAGCCTCTAATTTAATTCCCTGGCAAGGTATGCTCCTAATGTAGTTGCTACAATGGCAGACAAAGTTCACTGATATGTAGATAGGTTGGATACGTATTTGGTTAGACCCTGCACCATTGCTTCATTAAACAAATATATGGACATAGCAAGAATGCAGGCTTTTACACAAAAATTAGAGGATCGGAAGCAGAGAAGAAGGACACAAGAGTTAGAACGGGGGCAGGCCAGAAGAGCCAGATCTACAAGGCAGTTTAACAAACCCAAGGTAAGATTAGGCCTCGGTTTCTAATAGACTGCCTAGGCCATCATCCTCCTATTCTGCAGCCAGTGCTCCACCTCAACTTCAGGGGTCCAAGGGAAATCAGTTTGGTTCAAGAAGTGAAGGGCAAGGTACACAAAAAATAGGATATTTAGTAGGACAAAAAATAACACCTAGGTAGCCTTGTAAATAGTGTAGAAGGAGTCAGTCGAGTATATATCATGTTAGGACAGATGTTTGCTATTAATGGTGCACCAGGGCATATGATAAGAGATTGCCCAAGAAGACGTATGGGTGGCATGGTACAATCTATGGGATCAGCTACTGTATCATCATCATTAATTCCTCCAGCAAGTAGGGGTTAGCAAGCACCTATGGGTCATGGTAGAGGTGTTAGAGGGGCAGCTAGCTCTAGCAATGTTATGAATCATACTTATGCACTGGGAAGTCAAAAGAATTTGAAAGCTTCACCTGATGTGGTCACAGGTACATTTTCCATCTTTTCACATAATTTCTATGCATTAGTTGACCCTAGTTCTACACTATCATACATCACTCCACTAGTTGCTGGGAAGCTTAAGAGAACACCCAAATTATTGAACAAACCATTTGAAGTGTCTACACCAACTAGTGAATCTATTATGGGTACAAAGGTTTATTATGAGTATGTAGTAACTATTTGTGGCTGCGACACATTGGCTAACCTAATTGAGTTAGAAATAGTAGAATTTGATATTATAATTAGTATGGATTGGTTAGCTTCTTGTTATGCCACCGTGGATTGCTGAACTAAGAGAGTGTAATTTCATTTTCCAAATGAGTCAGTCCTTGAATCGAAAGGCAATATTGAGGCACCAAAGGCAAAGTTTATCTCTTATTTTAAGTCCAAAAAGATGATATCCAAGGGGAATATATGTCATTTAGTTAGAGTAAGGGATATAGAGGCAGAATCACCAACTCTTCAGTCAGTTCAAGTAGTGAATGAATTTGTCGATGTGTTCCCTGAAGAACTCCCAGAATTACCTCCTGAATGAGAAATAGATTTTGGTATTGAATTACTGTCAGGCACTTAACCTATTTCTATTCCTCCATATAGAATGGCCTCGGTAGAATTGCGTGAGTTAAAGAGCAGTTAAAAGACTTATTATAGAAGGGTTTCGTAAGACCTAGAATGTCCCCCTGGGATGCACTAGTGTTATATTGTATTCAAAAGGGATGGAACCTTGACAATGTGTATCGACTATCGGCAATTGAATAGGGTGACAATTAAGAATAAGTACCCTCTCCCTAGGATTGATGATTTATCTGATCAGTTACAGGGTGCCAAATGCTTTTCAAAAATTGATTTGAGATCAAGTTATCACCGAGTGAGGGTGAAGGAACAAGATATACCCAAGACAGCTTTCAGAACACACTATTGTCACTTTGAATTTCTTGTTATGTCATTTGGGCTAATGAATGCACAAGCTATTTTTATGGATCTGATAAACAGGGTAATTAAGCCATTCTTGGGTGTGTTTATGATAATATTTATAGATGAAATTTCGGTATATTAAAGATTAAAAGAGGATCATGCAAATCACTTGCGATAGGTGTTACAGATTCTTCGTGATCGACAGTTGTATGCCAAGTTTTCTAAATGTGAATTTTGGCTAAAATCAGTGGCATTCTTGGGTCATATTGTGTTTGATGAGGTAATACGGGTTGATTCACAAAAGATAGAAGCTATGAAAGATTAGCCAAGACCAACAACACCCACGGAAGTTCGAAGCTTCCTAAGTTTGGTAGGTTATTACAGAAGGTTTGTTAAAGGTTTCTCTTCTAATTCTGCACCTCTAACAAAGTTTACACATAAGGCAACCAAGTTCCAATGGAATGATGCATGTGATACGAGCTTCCAGCAGTTAAAAAATAAGCTAACTTCTACAGCTGTGCTAGTACTCCCAGAAGAAATTGAGGGGTATGCAGTGTATTGTAATGCTTGAGGAGTTGGCTTAGGATGTGTACTAACATAGCATGGTAGGGTAATTACTTTTGCATCCGGATAGGTACGACCACATGAGGAAAACTATCCAACCCATGATCTTGAGTTAGCAGCTGTTGTATTTGCTTTGAAAATATGGTGCCACTATTTGTATGGGGTTCATGTTGACATATATGCTAATCATAAGAGTCTACAATACATTTTTAAGAATAAAGACCTAAACTTAAGAAAGCGGAGATGGATAGAGCTAATAAAGGATTACGACGTTGATATACTGTACCATCTGGGGAAGGCAAATATGGTAGCTGATGCTCTGAGTCATAATGCAATCATGAGTACTGGTGATCCAGCTGTGATAGGTCATAGAATGGCTAAGGATCTATGTCAGCTAGCCAGTTTGAGAGTTCGCCTTCTTGAAACTTCAAAAGAAGAGGTTGTTTATGCATAATGTTGTGGAGTCTTCATTTGTAATAGAGGTGAAAGAAAAATAGTTTGAGGATCCTATTCTGTGACAGTTGAAGGAAGAACTGAGTCAGGGTGCAATAAAGGGCTTTGACCCATCACAAAATAGAGTACTTTACTGCCAAAATAAATTATGTGTGTCTGATACTAATGGATTAAGAAAGAGGATAATGGAAGAAGCCCATCATTCCCGATATTCCATCCATCTAGGATCAACTAAGAGGTACTATGACCTAAAGGAGATGTATTGGTGGGGAGGCATGAAAAAGGACCTTGCAGAATTTATGGCTCAATGTCCAAATTGCCAACAAGTGAAAGTAGAACACCAAAAGCCAAGAGATCATATGCAGTGTATAGAGCTTCCAGCATGGAAGTAGGATATGATTAATATGGATTTTTTTACAGGTTTTCCTTGCTCATTTCAGAAGTTTGACTCAATATGGGTAATAGTTGTCAGACTCACAAAGTCAACACACTTCTTACTAATCAAGAGTGATTATACAACTGAAGAGTATGACAAGATATACCTCAAAGAGATAGTCAGGCTTCATGGAGTCCAAATCTCCACTATATCTGATCGAGGAGCTTAATTCACTACAAGTGAATTAGAGTACAACATTCCACCCTCAAACAGATGGTCAAGTAGAATGCACCATTCAGACACTTGAAGATATGTTGCGAGCTTGTGCAGTAGACTTTAAAGGTAGTTGGGTGGACCATTTACCACACATTGAGTTTGCCTATAATAATAGCTATCATGCGAGTATCATGATGGTACCTTACCAAGCTTTATATTGAAGGAAATGTAGGTCACGAATTGGATGGTTTGAAGTGGTTGAAACAATCTTACTTGGTCTAGATCTAGTACAACAAGCAATGAAAAAAGTTAAGGTGATACAACAATGACTAAAAATAGCCCAAAGTAGTCACAAATCATATGCGGATACTAAAAGGAAAGGACTGAAATTCTCAGTGGGGGATTGGGTATTTTTAAAAGTGTCTCTGATGAAAGGGGTTATGTGATTTAGTAAGAAAGGAAAACTGATCCCATGTTACATAGGGCCATATAAAACTATTAAGAGGTTCGGGCAGGTTGCATATGAACTAGAGCTACCCTGAGAGCTTTCCATGGTTCATCCAGTTTTTCATGTCTTAATGCTTCGAAAATACATAGGTGACCTATCCTGTATCACTTCTATTGAGGATGTGCAGGTTACAGAAGATCTCACCTATGAAGAGGTACCTGTTGCCATTCTAGATCATCAGGTTAAGAAGATAAGGAATAAAGAAATATCTTTAGTAAAAGTACTTTGGAGAAACTGGCAAACCAAAGAGATAACATGGTAGGCTGAGGATGCAATGAATCACAATACCCTTACTTATTTGAAGCTAAAAAGAAATCCTAATATGCAAAATTGGGACACTAATCAGTATGTGTGATTGAATACTTAATATGCTATCAAATGTTTGTGTAAGTAAAGGTTTAAACTTGGTTAAGCTATCCAATTGTGCTAACATTCGAGGACGAGTGTTCCTAAGGGGGGAGGATATAACACCCCAGAACATATAGTACTAGTACAATGCAAATGAAACATGACATGGTTTGGTCAAATTAGCGATAATTTTTTGAGGTGCTTGAATCTCATGTTAATGGGCTATATGTGCATCTAACGCTTAAGAGGGTCGAGTGTATACATGTTTTGTGTCAAATTGAGGATATTATGGCCTCATATGAAGTGAAAGAATTGAGGTTCCTTTAGGACTTAGGAAGCTAGTAGGAGAGTTACCTACTTGCTTAGCTTAAATTTGCTAGCTAAACGGAGAAGAGACTCGACATCGAATTCGTTCAAGTTCGATTACGAATAAAGTCTGTGTTAAGCATGTAGCTTTAGCCCATGTTTAAGAATCATAAATGTATTATATTTTCTTCCCAAGAAAGATATAAAAAAAGGGCCCAAAGACATCACAACACACTTAGCAAATTGGGCCCAAAATAAGTGAAAGGAAAGTTGGGAAATAGGCAGCCCAATCCCATCAACTTGGAGACCAGTTTAGGCCCAAGTGTAAGGGACAAGCTGGTGGATAAGCAGTTTATTAATATATGGTTTAAGATGGTCAAAAAGCAAAGAGTAAGGCGGCCAATCTAGGACTTTCAAAACGGATAAAACCTAGCACACAAAATCATTTAAACTTAGACAAGAAAAAAATCTGCATTCTTGTATTTGTTTGCTCTCATTTAAAGGGGTGAAAGACAAGATTTACAATCTCACAAGGGTCCATAAAGAAGCTATAAACCTTGATTTTAAAGGTAAGTAAATCTACTTATGCACACAGTATGGTTTGTTTATCAAAACCAAAGAAACAACTTAATCACACATATGTTGGAAATTCCGGACAGATTGTATGCTAAGGATTCTTGTGTACTTTTTTTGTTAATTAAGATATTTTTCTCTTGTTGGTTCGATTTACTATGAAGTAATACATATATATTTAACAAATTTTAGTCTTACAATAATGTAACAAGTCTTATTATCCACTTTTACAGTCAATGAAAGTGAATCCTTGTGTGATATCATAATTGTGTGCTTAATATGAACTTGTGGGCTGTTGGATAGAAGACTATTGCCTCACATCCTTAACGACTAATTTGTTGCTGTTCTGAGATTGGTTCAAGTTTATTTGTATGTGTAAATGTTTCTAGAATAGTTTGGTTAGAGTTGGAATAGGTTTGGAAGTGTCGACGTTGAAATGTAGCGAAGGAAGGTGACGTTATGGTGCTTATTTTTAGTTTGTCTAGAGTTATTAAGCGTTGTGCTTTGTGGGCTGTTGTAAGATTTTTATGGCACTAAAACAGGATGTACATGATGTGTACATGCTAATATGTATTATAAAATATGATTAGGGGCATAAATATCGAAGAATACGATCTGATTTATAAATACCTGCCTGCTGCCCGTGTGTTGTTTCCTTATGTGATTGGACTGCCAAGATGTATTTATTGTCTGCTAATGCTAGTTTTATCACTTGTTATGTAGTAGATAAGTATTTGTAGAAAGGGAAGGTTGTCTTGGGGTAGTAACGAGGTCATACAACAAGGTATGTTAGGCTACTTGATTCCGTATTATTTGGCATGAAGCATGGATCCCTCCTTGGCACATAAAGGCACCTGCCAACTCTGACACAACTATCAACCGTGTCTCCACTCTTTGACATATTCATATGCTTCCATACATAGTCAGCCTCAAATTTTCATACATGCTTGTATACCAAGTTACAAGGGTTCTTGTTACTAAACAAAGTTCATGAGTTGTTCCATTTCATATGCATTTCATTATTTGTGTAACATACTCTTTTTCATTGTCATATTGTCTGGTATGATTATCTACATGTCACATGCTACTTATATAGTCCTACAACTCCAATATTGTGACCACCATAAGAACCATCTCAAAGGTAATTAAAAGTTAAAGTATATTGTTTATTAATAGGTGGTAACCCAAGGGGTGGAAGAATCACCTAGCCAAGGATGATCCTATCACGGGTGGTAGCCCGAGGGGTTAAGGAAGAACCTAGCCAGGGACAATCCCTATATTGTTTATTGATGGGTGGTAGCCCAAGGGGTGGAAGAATCACCTAGCCAGGGACAATCCTATTATAGGGGGGTAGCCCAAGGAGTTAAGGAAGAACATAGCCAGGGACAAACCCGATATAGTTCACTACTGATCAGTTGGTCATTTGTATTACAGTCGTGCACAAATTATACAGTAAAGATAAACTAATATAAGGAACATAAACTACATGATTCCAAAGTGTAACCAAAGGTGGTCTCTAACCTTGTACTAGTGCATGATTTCATTTGAGTTGTTACTTTATATACAGTATATTCTGCCTTACATACTTAGTAAATTATCCCGTACTAACATCCCTTACGGGAGACCTATATTTCATGTTGCAGGTATAGGTGCTAGTAGATCTCCCCAGTAGGAGTACAAGACATTCTGCTGTTGTTACCAAGCTCCAAGTTGTTTAGTAGCTTTGTATGTCTAGTGATTATATGTCTGTATTGCACAGTTTGTTAAGGAGGGGCCTATCCCAACCCTTATCAAATGTTTTCATTATCTAGAGGCTTTGTAGACTATATAAATTAAAGTGTGGTCATGTCTAGTACCTTAAACACTATGGCCCCAACGGCCTAGTCATATGCATTTCCTTTTGGCTTGTTATCACTGTTTATCTTCTTAAAAGCATGTTAAACATAGAAAACCCATATAATATGTATAGAAAGTGCATAGATATAGGTTGGTTCTCCTAAGCTTATCGGCAATGGGTGCCAGTCCTGCCTAATGGAACTTTTGGGCGTGACACTCTATGAGCTGTAGAGCACTCTACGAGCTGTAGATGACCTTTCATAAACTAAGGGTCCTGAAATTTGAGTTATTGGAATTTGTCACAAAACCCCTATTCAAGGATATACAACTCGTAGAGTGATTTACAAGTTGTATGATGAGTTGAAATCAAACTTCAAAAAGATTCAAATTTCACCATGTCTGCCAGATTCTACAAGATCTACTTTTTGGGTCATACTCTGACTTATGACTCATAAATCCCTTATTAAAAATCAATACCCTATTTTTTCTCAAGCTTATTTCTTACATCTCTCCTATCCCATAAGTGGGGTCTTTCACTAATTGACATGGAACCAAGTATAAGCATTATGTGAAATACCTTTATGAATTTTTTCAGAGTTAAGGCTCCATTCTAAATATGGGTTAAGTTTCCAAACTTGTTAAAAAGACATATACCATGCTACGAGTTATGTGTATATGCTATGACAACAATTATGATGTTATGAGAATAAGTGTACCATTGGGCCAAGATTGTCTAAATGACAATGATTATGCTGTTATGAGAATAAGTGCACCAATGAGCCAAGATTGGCTAAGTTCTTGTTATGGCCTACTATGTGCATTTAATATTCATCTCATACATTGCATTTTATGTATGAACCTCGATCTATAATTATAGTAATAAGTCCTATTTTTCCAAATAATATATATATTATATAGTACAGATGGCCGCCGAGTGGAAAATATGATATCGGTTAGCTATCGAAAAGGACCACCATTGCTAGCATTTGGTTCAGTATATAATGCATTTGCATCTGTCACGACCCAAGCCTAGGGTCTAGACGTGACACGATGTATGGGGAACCTAAAGGGACCCCAAGCAAGCCTCTTAACATATCATTACACATCCTTAGTCGTGGAAGTACTAAAATACAATAAGAGTATATAAAAAGGGATAAACAGGGCTATAGGACAACTTTCATATCATAAACATCAACCGGTCTTAGCGAGGCATAAACAAAGCTCATGGCATCATACATAACATGTCCAACAACATATGGAACCATAGAAATTAGCGGGGGCCAAGACAAGCAACCGGGCTTACCCTTGTAGTCAAAATATACAATAAAGAAAGAGAATCATAATACATAACATAAGAACATAATCATCATCCCCAAAATAGAGGACTCACTAACTATCTTGAGAGACTTTGTACTAGCCATGTAGAGGAGGAGGATCAAGTGGGGCTCTGATTCCTACATGGTAACATCATGTAGGCATAGAGTATGCATTAGTACATTTAAATATACTAAGTATGTAGGATGCAATGCAACAAGAGATACGCATCATAATCAAAATGCATAATAGTAAGCAATAGACAGCATAATAATAATATGATGTCTATGATCAATGCTTAAGTAAATCATGCTTATATGGAATATAATACAATGTAAGAAGACACCATCATTATAAAACTCATAGGTTACCAAGGTACAAACCCCTTTTGTTGGTTAGTGGATCGTCACACCCTACTATCCATAGTGATTTAGGAACTAACCCCTTAACTCTATTACCAAGGTAAAAACCCCTTGTCTCACGACCTAAGCCTGGGTCCTAGACATGACACGGTACAATGGGAAACCAATGGGACCCCAAGCAAGCCTCATAAAGCATCATTACACATCCTTGATCGCGGAAGCAATAAATTAAGCATAAAAGATAAAAGAATACGGAAAATGGGCCTAAGGGAAAAGCTTACACAATACCATGGTCAACAGATAAGAGTTAAACTCATATCATAGATACATAACATGTCCAACAAACATCTCTAATACATACATAAGAGCGGGGACCAAGATAAAGTAATTGGGCTCACCCTCATAGCCAAAATAAACAATAAAGGTAAATGTCATAATACTTAATAGAAGAAACGTAAACTAGGTCCCCAAAGTGGAGGACTCACCAACTAGATTGAATAGCACTAAACTAGCCATGTGGAGAAGGATGATCAACTTGGGCACCGGTTCCTACATGCTGACATCATGTAGGCATAGGGTATATGTTAGTGTGTTTGAATGTACTAAGTATGTAGGATGCAATAAAACAATAGATATGCATCATTATCTAAATGCATAATATAAAGCAATAGACATAATATACAATATGACATGGATGATCAATGCTTAAGTAAAATATGCTTAAGTATCTCATGCTTATACAGGATATCATATGTGTAGAAGAGACCAAGGTAGCTATTCAAGGTACAATCCCCTTGGTGGTTGCCTGGTATAATCCCTTCACATGGTTGATGGTAATCACACCTTAGCAATACGGTGATGAAGTATAAACCCTCGTATCGTTGATGAGTATAAACCCCTAACATGGTTACCCGGGGTCTTGTCCCTCCGGATCTGGTATGGTCTAATGCAACACTTTATATAGAGTATATAATATGCATAAGCTCACTTCATCATCATATAGTCATTTATATCATATCTCATGCTTTGGACCTTCAACGTCTCAAGAAACCACATCTAGACATTTTATCAAACACTTAGAGGGTATGAAATCGAAGTATAAATCATTATAAAATAAGGATGAAATCATGCAAGAAAACCCATTGTAAAACCATTAATCCACACCTTTCAACAGCTAATGACATAAGCATCAAAACCTCTTCTCAAATCTTACAATAGATCAAAAATTTATAGCTCAAACATGGCAAAACAGTCACAATTGTACATAGATTTAACATAGTCTGCAATGAATTTCATAATGATCAAAACCTATTTGTAAATTAACTTAAAATCATGTAATTTACATAAAAGAAGGCTTGGGTATCATGGGTGAAAGGAACCCATGAAAGAAACCCACATACCTTATCTTGGAGATGAATTTGGTAAATATTGGAGATAGAGACTTAAAGCTTGAAGAAGAACCATGAAGGAGAACCTTTGCTTGGGATGAGGGTTTGGGACTTGAGTTTGGGGAGTGAAAATATGACTAAGTGTTTTGGGGAGTATTGGAAAATGTTTAGGATGATATAAAGGTGAAATTTTTCTAAGTACATATGAAAATAAGTATGAGAACATTTAGGCCCAAGACTTAAAATCTTGGACCAAGGCAAGAGAAAACACTATTTCGAAGAAAATACCTGTCCGTATCGCGGAGGGGATGAGATTTTCTCAGTGGAAATAGCACCTTATGACATTTCATAATTCCATTTAATCACTATAAAATCGAGGATAGACCCTTCTCCCCCTAATTTGGACCCCCTGAACAAGAATCCGAAGTTGGATTTTCAAAATAACAAATGGATTTTAAGATATATGAAAATTAAAATTTTGGGCATTCTGATGCACGTTTTTAGGAACTTTATGGGGTCATTACAATATATTCCCCTTGTAAAATATTTGTCCTCAAATGTAAAAGAGATGTACAAGAGTGATCATCACCAAATCAGCCCTTACAGAATGCAACATAACATGTGAAATACCATTTTCAAATTCTCAACATAATTATAAAATCATCATAAGTTTACCAACTTAAACATGAATGCATATGAATGACTTAGGGGCTGAAATTTGAGACTTGAAATAACATAAAGGACTTAGCATTAGTACTTTAGGCTTGAGTGGAGTTGAAAATATAAGGATATCACTTTTGCATAAGCACTTTGGCCCCCCATGTAGCACTTTGAAGAAGTTGGTTCCTCTAAAGGACCTTAACGGATACCACCTATTTGTTCCTTAATGTCTTTACTTGTCTATAAAAGATCTAAACTGAAACCTCCTCATTAGTCAAGTTGTCCTCAACAACACCCACAACATCAAGAGAAACAATGGTATTAGTGTCACGACCCAAACCTAGGGCCTAGGTGTGAAACGGCGAATGGGAACCCGAAGGCCCCAAGAAAAGCCTCTTAAATCATAATTATATATTATAGTTTAAATGGTAAATGGGAAAGAAATGACAATGAAATATAGGGTATAGGACTAAAGGATAACTTGTAACCATAAGCCAAATCATAAGTTGAATATTTTAAAACACACTAAGTGTAGGAATAGTCCAGACACACCTCTAAAATGAAACAACCCCAAAAAGTGCCAAAAAAAGTTCTTCGAAATGCCCAAAATTTTGATTTCTTTATATCTAAACATCCATTTGGTTTTTCTAAATTTGACTTCATATTTTTGTTCAAGGGGTACAAATTAGGGTTATAGTGGTCTAGCCTCAATTTTAAAGCGAAGAAATCAATTTATGAAATTGCACATGGTGCAATTTCCATAGAGCTTTCCCAAATCGACGCAGAGATGTGTATCTGGGCGTTATTGTTTTTAGCCTACTCAAATTTCACAAGTGTGTTGGGCCCAAATTTCACAAGTGTGTTTTCACTTAGAATTATTTTACTCTTATATCACTCTAAACATTTCCCAAAACCCATTCCGACACTTACACTTATTTTACTCTCAAAAAATAAGTCCCTAGACCCTCATCCTAATTTAAGGGTTCTCTTAAAGTATCAAGTCTCCATTGTCAACCTTCACCAAGAACTTCTCCAAACCTAAGGTATGTGGTGTTGCACCATTGGGTGCTTTGACCCATCATGCCCAAACCTTTTTTTTATTTAACAATGCATGATTTAAAGTTGATTTTATATGTATGTCTTGTATACTGAGAAATTTACTGCACAGTGATTTTAGTACATGAAAGTATGGGTGTTTTAGCATGTTTTGAGCTTCAAATCTTGGATCAAATGTTGGATTTGATGAGGGTTTATATATGAATGCCTTGGGGGTGTTGCAAGGTTTTGATTAAAGGTTTTAGCACTGATTTTCTTTCATGATTTTATCTATAAATTGCATGCTCTTCTACCCCCATTACACACCCCTAAGGTATTTGACAAAATATTCGATTATGGTTTCTTGAGGAATTGAAGGTCTAAAGCATGAGATATGATATGAATGATGCTATGATGATTATATGATGATGAAATGATACTGAAATGAGCTTATGAACATGATTACCCCTATATGAGATATTGTATTAGAGCTTATGATGTATCCTATATAAAGTGTTGCATAGATCAGCCAACTCAGGAGAAAAGATTCGGGTAACCAAATAGGGGTTTGTACGTATTCATTAGGGTGATGGGTGCGATCATCACCAACCGGATGGGGGTTTATACTCATTCACTAGGATGATGGGTACAATCATCACCAACCTAAATGAGGAATTTATATCTCATTCACTAGGGTGATGGGTGTGATCATCACAAACCTACCGAGGGGTTGTACCTTGGAGAGATATCTTAGTCTCATCTTCAAATGTGATATTCTATACAAGCATGATTTACTTAACATGTTTTACTTATGCATTTATCGTACATGCCATATTGCTATACTATGGTTATTGTCTATCATCTTGTATTTTGAATTGTGATAACTATCTATTGTTGCATTGAATCCCACATATTAGTACATGCAAAAGTACCAACACATACTCTTTCCTATATGATATCACCATATAGGAACCGATGCCCGAGTTGATCCTCCTCCTCCTCCTCCACGTGGTTAGATAGTGCTACTACAAGCTTGTGGTGAGTCCTCCATTTCGGAGACTTTGGTTATGTCTTTTCCCTATTATCCATGTATTGAGACACTACCTTATGTTATAGTTAACTATGAGGGTGAGCCCGATTACCATGTATTGACCCGCGCTCTTTATATGTTTTAGAGATGTACGTTAGACAAGGTGTGTACTATATATGAGCTTGACTCTTGACTTTTGACTTCAATGTTTATGCAAGTTTCCCTTAGTCCCCTTGCCCTTACTTTAATTGAATATGTCTATTTTTATGCTTCCATAACCAAGGATGTGTGATGATATGCTAAGAGGCTTGTTTGGGGTCCTTTCGAGTTCCCCATTCGCTGTGTTATGTCTAAGCCCTAGGCTTGGGTCATGAAAAACTTAGTGTTAGATCACTAAGTTGATAGATCCTCGGAGTCCAATACACTGCATCGATTAGAGTTATATTTATGGTTATGAAACATGCCATGACTATGAATAGGAGGCTATAAGGCATTTTAGGAAATGTTTCCTTTCTTCATGTCCTAAGTCATGCTATAGAGGTATGATAATTATTTCCCACTAACAAATGTTCTTTGTGATGCTCGATCATGCTGAATACTAGAGAAAGGCGAGCCTAAACCTATGAGGATCAACCTACCAATGGTGAGCTCCGAGATGCCCTTACTGTGCTTGCCCAAGTGGTGGCTAATCAAGTTCAACAAGGGGACCAAGCCCTTCATGCTACTACCTCGGGTCAAAGGTGGATAAAGACAAGAGTTTATTGACAAAATTTACAAAATCTTGTCTATTATGAGTGTGGGGCCAAATAACAAGGCGTAGTTGGCAGCGTACTAACTCAAAAGGGTGGCCCAAATTTCGTTCGACCAATAGAGAGGTGAGAAAGGTAATGAATATGTTGTGCTTTGGGAGGAATTCAAGTTGACCTTCTTTAATCAATCTTTCCCTCTTGATAATAGGGAAGCAAAGTTTGTTGAATTTATGAACTTGAAGCAAGGTGGTATAAGTCTGAGGGAGTATGCCCTCAAATTTAACCAACTCTAAAAGTATTCTCCTCACTTGATGATTGATTCTAGGTTAAGAATGAATAAGTTTGTTAGGGGGGTCTCCGATTAGGTGACTGAAGAGTGTCAATCCGCAATGCTTGTTAGTGACATGGACTTGTCTCAGTTGATGACTTATGCCAAGCAAATGGAAGAATAAAAGTAGACAAAAGACGAGGGATCATGAGGACAAGAGAGCCTGCCTTCAGGGCAAGTTACAAAGGGATTAAACATTTCAAGGCCTGAGGCCTCCTCATGCTACTAATAGGGGGTTTGGCAATGACTTCCCTAGGCATCAAGGTAATATTGGTGGTGCGACTCCCCTTGATGCGTGTCCTGGGTATGGAGGAGGTTATAAGAGACTATGTCTAAAGGGTACCAATTGATGTTATGATTGTGGGGAGCTTGGTCATAAAAAGGTTGATTGTCCAAGAAACCGTGGTAAGGTTCGGGGTGCAAATTCAATCTCATTGGGTAAAGTTGGTCCTCAAGGTGGTACCCCAAGGCACAATCGCTTTTATGCTCTACATGGGAGGCAAGGGGTTGGTGAGGCCCCCAATGTTGTTACTGATATGTTGAATTTGTTAATCTTGATGTATATGCTTTGATTGATCCGAGTACCACCCTTTCCTTTGTTACCCCCTCTATTGCTAAGAAGTTCCATATTGAGTCAGAGTTGTTGCATGTGTCATATGAAGTGTCTACTCTTATTTGTGCATGAATTGTTTCTAGGAGGGTGTATATGAATTATCCAGTTTTCATATTGCCTAAAATCTTACCTTGTGATTTTATTGAATTAGATATGGTTGATTTTGATGTTTTTCTTGGGATGGATTAGTAGCATGTATACTATGATTCTATTGATTGTAGAATCCATTGGGTCATATTTCAATTTCCTAATGAACTCATCCTTGAGTGGGAATGTCATGATGTGGTAGTGAAGGGTAGGTTCATCTCACGCATTAAAGCCTATAGGTTTATTTCTAATGGGAGTTTGTATTATCTTGTGAGAGTCAAAGATATTGAGTCCAAAGTCCCTTCCATTGAGTCAGTTTTGGTTGTCAATGATTTTCTTGATGTCTTTCCAAATGACCTTCCCGATGTCCCTCCCAAAAAGGACATAGATTTTTGTATAGATCTCCTTCCCGACACCTAACCTATCTCTATTCCCCCTTACCGTATGGCCCCGTTGGAATTGAAGGAGCTAAAGGAGTACTTGAAGGATTTGTTGGAGAAGGGTTTTATTAGACCTAGCCAATATCCTTAGGGTACAATGGTGTTATTTGTAAAGAAGAAAGTTGGGTCACTTAGAATGTGCATTGACTACCGTCAACTCAATAGGATCAATATAAAGAAAAGATATCCTTTTGCAAGGATTAATGACTTGTTTGACCAATGGCACGGGGCTAGCTTTTTCTCTAAGATTGATTTTTGGTGCGGATACCATCAAGTGAGGGTAAGGAATGTGATATTCCTGAATGAACTTCTAGACTAGATATGGGCATTATGAATTTGTGGCGATATGCTTTGGGTGAACTAATTCATCAACCATTTTTGTGGACCTAATGAATAGAGTCTTCAAGCCCTACATTGATTCCTTTGTGGTGGTCTCCAATGATGATATTTTAATCTATTCTCATAGTAGGAAAGAGCATATGGGCCATTTGAGGGTGGTGTTGCAAAGGTTAAGGGACGAGAGATTGTATGCTAAATATGATAAGTGTGAATTTTTGTTGAAGGAGGTTGCATTCTTAGGTTATATGGTGTCGGGCGATGGCATAAAAGTGGATCCTAAGAAAATTGATGTGATTAGGAATTTGCCTAGACAATTGACCCCATTGGATATTAGGAGTTTCTTTGGCCTTGCCGGTTACTTTAGAAGGTTTGTGAATGGGTTCTCCTCTATTGCTTATTCTATGACAAAATTGACTCAAAAAGAGGGTGAAATTTATGTGGACTGACAAATATGAGAAAAGCTTCCAAACACTGAAAGATAAACTTGTGTTCGCTCCTATATTGTCTCTAGTGGAAGGACTTGAGGGTTTTGTTGTGTATTGTGATGCATCTAGAGTTGGTTTGGATTGTGTAATTGTCATGCCCCAAGTCCCATTAGGGCGGACTGGCACCCATTGCCAATAATGCTCGGGAGAACCAACCTATATCTATGGGCTTTCTATACATATTTTAAGGGGTTCATACCTTCAGTGTGCCTTTAAGAAAGTAAATAGTAATAACAAGCCAAAAGAAAATGCATATGGTTAGGCCGTTGGGGCCACGGTGTCTAAGGTATGAGACATGACCACAGTTTAATTTACATAGTCTACAAAGCCTCTAAATAAGTAAAAGTATCTGATGAGTGTTGGGATAGGCCCCACCTTGACTAACTATACAATACAAGCATATAATCTCTAGACACAAACAAAGCCCCGAAGCAATATGGAGCTTGGTACCAGCAACTGGATGTCCTGTACTTCTATTGGAGAGATTTACTAGCACCTGTACTTGCAACATGAATGCAGGTCCCCCGTAAGGGATGCCAGTATAATAAAATGTACTCAATATGTAAGGAAAGAAATACTATATATGAAGTAATAACTCAAATTAAACTATGCACTGGTGTAGGATAAGTGACCACCTTTGGTTATACTGTGGAATCATGTACTTTATGCTCTTTTAGTTACTTTATCTTTACTGTATAATCTGTGCATAATATGTAATACAAATAACTAGCTGATCAATGGTAAAACTATATCAGGATCGTCCCTGGCTAGGTTCTACCTTAATCCCTTGGGCTACCACCCATGATAGGATCATCATGGCTAGGTGATTTTTCCACCTCTCGAGCTACCACCCATCAATAAACAATATACTTTATCTTTCAATTACCTTTGAGATGATTCTTTTGATAGTCATAATATTGGAGTTGTAGGACTGTAGAAGTAACATGTAGATAATCATACAAGCCAATATGATAATGAAAAGAGTAAGTTACATAAATAATGAAATGCATATAAGATGAAATAACTCGTGAACTTTATTTAGCAAGAAGAACCCATGTAACTTGGTACCCATATACGTATGTTGCTTTGAAGGTGACTATGTATGGGAGCATATGAACATGTGTAAGAGTGTAGAGACAGTTAATAGTTGTTTTGGAGTTGGTAAGCGTCTTTATGTGCCAAGGAAGGATCTATGTTTCATGCCAAATAACACGTAATCAAGTAGCCTTACATACCTCATTGTATGACCTTGTTACAACCTCGAGATAACCTTACTTTCCTCCAAATATTTACCTATAATATAGTAGGTGATAAAACTAGCATTAGTAGCCAATAGATACACCTTGGCAGCCCAATCAGATAAAAAAAACAACACACGAGCAGCAAGCGGGTATTTATAAACCCAGGCATATTCTTCCAACCTTTTCACCCTAATTGAATTTTATAATACACCTTCACATTTACACATCATGCGAAACCTATTTAGTTCCATAAAAGTCTCACAACAGCCCACTAATCACAACACATAATAATTCTACACAACCTACATATGGACAGCATAACATTACGTCCCATTGCCCCATTTTGACGTCGATAATTCCAAACTCGTTCCAACTTTAACAAAACTGCTATAAACATATCTATACATAAAAATAGCCTTGAACTAGTCTCAGAACAGTAACAAATCAGTCATTGAGGATGTGAAGCAATAGTCTTCCATCCAACAGCCTACAAGTTCATACTAAGAACACAATTGTGATATCATATAAGGACTCACATTTGTGGACTGTAAAAGTGGTGAAATAGCCTGCTACATTACTATAAAACCAACCTTAGATAAATACATAAGTATTAATTCATAATACATCCACCCAAGAAGAGAAAAGCCTCTTGAACAACAAGAAAAATGTAAAACAATCATTAGGAGACATACTGTCTAGAATTTCCGGCATTTGTATACTTAGCTTGTTTCTTTGGTTTTGATAAACAAACCATACTAGGTGTATAAGTAGATTTATTTACATTTAAATTTAAGGTTTATAGCTTCTTTAATAATCCTTCAAATGTTGTAAGGCCTGTTTTCCACATGTTCAAAGAGAGCAAAGAATAACCAAGAAAGCAGATTTTTTTTGTCCAAGTTGGAATGACTTTAGTGTGCTGTCTTTATCCCCTTTTTAAAAGCTTTATTGGCCAAATTAATTTTTGTTTCTTCGGAATAATATATTAATTTGGTGATGTATCTTCTTTCTCCTTTCACTTGGGCCTTATGGGGCTCCAAATTAATGTGTCTTTGCTGCCCATTTTTCGGCTTTCTTCTTAATTAGTTTAGGCCTAAATTATCCAAGAAATTATGATTTATTTAGGCCCTTTTAATATCCATGTTGGTCTAAGATAATAGTCCATTTATGATGCTAAAACTCGAGCTAAAGTTACACCCTTAACACGAATTTTATTCATAATTGGTCTTGGACAAATTCGACGTTTGGCCTCGTCTCCATTTAGCTAGAAAATTTAAGCTAGGCAAGTAGGTGACTCACCTTCTAGCTTCTTAATTCCTATAAGAACCTCAATTCTCTAACCTTGTTTAAGGTTGTGATCTCCTCAATTTGATATGAAACATGTATGCACTCGACCCTCTTAAGCATTAGACGCACATATAGCCCATTAACAAGATTCAAGCACTTTTCAAAATTGGCGCTAATTTGACCAAACCATGTCATGTATCATTTGTATAGTACTAGTATTGTAAGATGTGGTGTGTTACAGTACTAAAGCAAAATGGTAAGGTCATTGTCTATGCTTCTAAGCAACTCAAGGTGCATGAAAAGAACTACCCTACCCATGATCTTGAATTAGCCATCATGGTGTTTACATTAAAGATTTGGATACATTATTTGTATGGGGTGCGTGTTGACATCTTCACCGATCATAAGAGCCTTCAATATGTATTCAGTCAAAAAGATCTTAACTTGAGACAAAGGTGGCTAGAACTCCTTAAAAACTATTATCTGAGTGTGCATTATCATTTGGGTAAGGGTAATATTGTGGCAGATGCTTTGAGTTGGATGTCAATGGGTAGCCTGGCTCATATGGATGGTGGTGATAGGGAGATAGCTAAGGAGCTGCATAGGTTAGCCAGATTAGGGATGAGGTTGGAGGATGTGGATGATTGTGATATTGTTGTTGATGGACCTAAATCTTCCTTGATGGATGAGGTGATAGCTAAACAATATCTAGACCCCTCCCTACTTGAGTTGAAGGCATTATCATGAGAGGACCAGATAGAGTTTTTTCTCCCAAGAGAGTATGGGGCCCTTAGACACTAAGGTAAGCTGTGTGTATGCTATGTATTAATGGTTTGAGGGAGAGAGTTCTTGATGAAGCCCATAATTCTTCTTATTCTATCCACCTCGGATCTACCAAAATGTATAGAGACTTAAGGAAAGTGTATTGGTGGGGAGGCATGAAGAGAGATATTGCAAAATTTGTTTTCAGCTTCCACAGTTGTCAATAAGTCAAAGCCGAAACGATAGGCTGGGTGGCCTAACCTAGGATATAGAGATTCCTACTTGGAAATGGGAGATGATTAACATGGACTTTGTGGTTTGGTTTCCCAAGACTAGGAAAGGTTTTAATTCCATATGAGTAGTGGTTGATAGGATGACGAAATCAACTCACTTTCTATTGGTCAAGACTACATATAAGACTGAGGAGTATGCAAGGTTGTACATCCATGAGTTAATGAGGTTGCATGGGGTTCTTTTATCCATTATATTAGATCATGGTGCACAATTTACTTCAAACTTTTGGAGATCTTTTCAAAGGAGTCTTGGACCCAAAGTTTACCTTAGTATAGCCTTTCACCATCAAATGGATAGCCAAGCCAAAAGGACAATTCAAACACTTGAATATATGCTTAGGGCTTGTGTCTTGGAGCGTAAAAGTAGTTGGGATGACCATCTTCTATTGATTGAGTTTTCCTACAATAATTGCTACCACTTTAGCATTGGTATGGCTCCTTTTGAGGCTCTTTATGGGAGACGTTGTAGATCACCGGCGGATTGGTTTTGGAGAGGTGGCTTTGTTGGGGCCAGATCTAGTTATGTATGATCTTAAAAAGAATAATATGATTAGGGAAGGATTAAGGGTATCCCAAATTCGTCAAAAATCATATGCCGATATACGGAGAAGAGACCTAGAATTCCAAGTGGGTGATTGGGTCTATTTGAAGGTTTCTCCAATGAAAGGTGTGGTCCAGTTTGGCAAAAAGGGGAAGTTGATTCCAATGAATTTTGTTACTTATGAGGTGATAAATAGGGTTGGCAAGGTAGCTTATGAGTTGAAGTTGCCTAGTAAAACGAATTTGCTACATCCGTATTCCATGTCCTTATGTTGAGAAAATATGCTGGTGATCCTAATTCCATTGTGCCTCTTGATATTGTGGGTGTCTTCGAGGACAACATAACTTATGAGGAGGTGCTAGTTCAGATATTGGATAGGCAAGTAAAGAGATTGAGAAACAAGGAGGTAGAATCCATTAAGGTCCTTTGCAAGAACCAATATGTCAAAAGTGCTACTTGGGATGCCGAAGCGGACATGCAAAAATGGTACCCTTATCTATTCCACTCTACTTGAGCCTAAGGTACTACTCCTAAGTTTCATATATGACCTCAAGCCTTACATTTCATCCCCTAAGTCATTCATATGCATTCATGTTTAAGTTGGTAAACTTATGATGATTTTACACTTATGTTGAGAATTTGAAAATGGTGTTTTACATGTTATGTTGCATTCTTATTGGTGCTGATTGGTTCATGATCACTCTCATCTTGTATGTCTCTTCAACATTTTGGGGACAAATATTCCCAGGGGGAAGATATTGAAACAAACCCAAAAAGTGCCCAAAAACGTGCCTCAGAATGCCTAAAATTTTGATTTCTTTATATCTAAAATTTCATTTGGTTTTTTAAAAATCTGACTTCAGATTCTTGTTCAAGGGGTCAAAATTAGGGTGACAAGGGTCTAACCTCGATTTTAAAGCAAAGAAATCAATTTATGAAATTGCGCATGGTGTAATTTCTAAAGAGCTTTCCCATATCGATGTGAAGATGTTTATCTAGGCGTTGTTTTTTTAGCCTGATCAATATATTCTCTAAGTATTAGGCCCGAATTTCCCAAGCGTGTTTTCACTTAGAATTATTTTACTCTTATATCACTCTGAACATTTCCCAAAATCCATTCCCACACTTAGTCTTTTTTTACTCTCAAAAACCAAGTCCCAAAACCCTCATCCGGATTTAAGGATTCTCTTAAAGATTTAAGTCTCCATTGTCAACCTTCACCAAGAACTTCTCCAAAGCTAAGGTATGTGGTGTTGAACCATTGGATCCTTTCGTCCATGGTGCTTAAACCTTTTTTTACTCAACAATGCATTATTTAAAGTTGATTTTACATATGGGTCTTGTATATTGAGAAATTTACTGCACAGTGATTTTAGTATATGAAAGTATGGTTGTTTTAGCATGATTTGAGTTTCAAATCTTGGATCAAATGTTGGATTTGATGAGGGTTTTGATATGAATGTCTTAGGGGTGTTGCAAGGTGTTGATTAAAGGTTTTACCACTGATTTTGATACATAATTTCATCTATAAATTGCATAATCTCTTACCCCCATTACACACCCCCAAGGTATTTGATAAAATGTCCGATTAGGGTTTCTTGAGGTATTGAAGGTCCAAACCATGAAATATGATATGAATGATGTTATGATGATTATATGATGATGAAATGAGATTATGAACATGATCACTCCTATATTAGATATTGCATTAGAGCTTATGATGAATCCTATATAAAGTGTTGCATAGACCATATCTAACTCGGGGAAAAAAGAGTCAGGTAACTGGATAGGGGTTTATACTCATTCACTAGGGTGATGGGTATGGTCATCACCAATTAGATGGGAGTTTATACTCATTCCCTAGGGTGATGGGTGAGATCATCACCAACATAAATGAGGAATTTATTTCTCACTCACTAGGGTAATGGGTGCGATCATCACTAACCTACTAAGGGGTTTGTACCTTAGAGATCTATCTTGGTCTCATCTTTACATATGATATTCTATACGAGCATGATTTACTTAACATGTTTTACTTATGCATTTATCATACATGCCATATTGGTATACTATGTTTATTGCCTATCATCTTACATTTTGAATTGTAATACCTGTTTGTTGCATTGAATCCCACATACTTAGTACATGAAAACATACTTACACATACTCTCTCCTACATGAACTAGTGCCCTAGTTGATCCTCCTCCTCCTCCTCCATATGGTTAGACGGTGTTACTCCAAGCTTGTAGTGAGTCCTCCATTTCGGGGACTTTGGTTATGTCTTTTCCCTATTATTTATGTTTTGAGACACTACCTTATGTTATATTTAACTATGAGTGTGAGCCAGTTACCATGTCTTGACCCGCGCTCTTTCTATGTTTTAGAGGTGTATGGTAGACAAGGTGTGTGCTATGTATGAGCTTGACTCTTGACTTTTGACTTCGATGTTTATGAAAGTTTCCCTTAGTCCCCTTGCCCTTAATTTAATTAAATATGTCTTTTTTTATGCTTTTGAAACTAAGGATGTGTGATGATATGCTAAGAGGCTTGTTTCGGGTCCCTACGGGTTCACCATTTCTCGTGTCACATCAAGGCCCTAGACTTGGGTCTTGACATAAACAATGACAATAACATAGCCAAGAATACAAGTCTAGGCTCCTCAAAACTAAGTCTAAATGAAAGTACATCAAATATCTGAATAACAAAGGCAAAGCTTGAAGATAAAGGTTCTGCTATCGATGAATGGAACTCACCAAAGCTCAAAGTCTTCACGAGTAATAAAGCCATACAGAGGAGGATGAGGTAGATCGCCTATCCCTATATGATTATAGCATGTAGGTAAATATGTGGTTAGTACTTTAGACTATACCAAGAATGCTGGTATGCAATACAACAAGTAAATATAATGACAAAGAATACTTACCCAATATGACAAACTCTAGGCTTAAAAAATATATTCAGTTCTAAAGTAAAGCGTAAAGTAATGCCATGAAAATGCATAGAGAAGCACATGAGCAAATACGTGTGGGAATAAGACCATAACCGACAAAACTATATGAGCTATAATATGGAATACCGATGTCATACTCCACACAGGCCAAAGAGTGAGTCAACTTGCTACGGTATAACTCCAGAAATGGAAATACTAAATGGATCCACAAGTTAGAAAGCCTAAAAAGGAATAATCAAAATATCCTACGGTGGCACGTAGTCATGAGATTAGAAGCTTTATATAATATACCTTAGGTTGAGTCACATTCATAACTCATTTGTTGCGAAGTCAAAATCCCACGAAAACGGACAATGCATATTAGAAATAATCAAAACTAAATTTAGTTCAGAAAGTCATAACTTGTAAAATAAATCATATGCAAACTTGTACTTAGAATAGCTCCTTAAAAAAGATTGAAAATGAAACTGAATGGGCTATAAGTCATACAATATTATTTCATACTTGTATTTACTTATTCTTGTCCAAAATCATAAGTTCATATTATGCCATGAAAGCCAAATAGCCAAATTTTATAACTCAACTTAAATCACGTTGTGGACTAGTTCAATAACCTAAAAATCACAAGTTCTATATTCAAACAAAGTTACAATAATCATAAGAACATTTTAGGATAAAATCATAATAACTCATTTGTGGATCTAAGACTTGAAAATATAGGTTAGCTTAAATGATGCAAATCTAAAGTACTTGAATTACATTATGTAAACCTTTGATAAATATTCATAAATAATCATAGCATATATGAATAACCATAAATTAAGCAAATATCAAATAGCATGCAATTATACATAAATTAAAGATTGAAAATTCATAATTGTAAATTTAGTTTTTCAAGGAGGACATCTTGGTCGAAAGGAAACCAAGAATCAAGCCCACATACCTTACTTGATTAGCCTTGACAAGATGAAGAGATTTGGTGGAGATCTTTAAGAATACTTAGCCTAAGTGTTGAGAGAGTTTTGGGAGAGCAATATATATTAGGGAATTTGGTTTATTTGAAGATTGATATAGAGACTAAATAGAAAGAGGATATTTATACTAATTTTGGGGCGTTATAAGGGTCATTTAATCACTAAAAAGTGATCAAAAACGTGTGGGGGAAAGGGTATAAAATCAGGTAGTGCAAAGTGGCTTTTTGACTTACTTTTGAAAAGAAGAAAGATGTCAAACACAAGTGACTAGGCATGGGAACTAGGTATGGCAACATTGTCCTTTCCCATTGTGCTATGGCATTCTATGGTATGGCCTCAAGTGGTGCTAAAGGGTATGCCAAAGGCTGTCCATGCAAGCCATGCAACATTACTCCCAAATAAGTCAATTATGCAAACTTCACATATACCTTCATTTTGAATAATTCCAAACGCAAACCAAACATCATTTTTTGTAGTCTTAACTTCACATAACATTACCCCCAAAATATTATACTAAGGATAAACCAACCGCCCTTCCAAGACCACCTCAACAATCATATAACTAAACCAAGCTAATCACTAAGATAACCTTCATTTCAAATTTTACTTAACTTAATAGGAATTCGTCTCAACATTATCTTTTCACACAAGTATAGGCTTAAAAACACCTGATACAATACAATATCTCTCCCTTTGGATCATTTGTCCCTGAATGAGACACGAGTATTTTAAATGAATAAGAATTGAAATAGTGACTAAGAGCTTAACATGTCAAAACATAAAATAGAGCTTATTTTCATAAAAAAAACACTTATACAAATATCATAAAGTAACATCAAAATGATTATGCGTGCTTAATAATTATAATAGTGATAAAATAGCACAGAATGAGGAATTTGGACTCGAGACATAGAATTAACTAAACCTTAGGCTTGATTAGTTAAGAAAACAAGGAGGTATGTCTTCATCATGTCTGCTATATCTTCCCATGTAGTGCTCTCAACATGCTGGTTCCTCCAAAGCACCTTGACGAATCCCACATCCTTATTTATCAACCTCTTGACTTGTTGATCCAAAATTTGTACTGGTACTTTTTCATAAGTCAAATTTTCTACAACCTTTACAACATCCAATGGAACTATAGAACTTGAGTCACCAATGCACTTCCTTAACATAGATACATGAAAAATAAGGTGAACCAACTCCATATCATTAGGCAACTCAATCTCATAAGATACCTTTTCTAACCCTTCTTAAAATTTTGTAAAGACTCACAAATCTTGGGCTCAACTTGCCAGTTTTGCCAATCCGCACAACACCTTTCATAGGTGAAACTTTGAGACACATCATATCTCCCACATCAAATTCAAGATCTCTCTTCCTCATATCTGAATATGACTTTGGTCGGCTTTGAGCCATTTTAAATTTGTCTCTTATCATCCTCACTTTCTCCATACCCTTTAAGGCCAAACACGAGCCTAATAATGTCATTTCACCAACCTCAAACCAGCCAACCAGTGATCTACATCACCTACCATAAAAAGCTTCAAACGAAGCCATCTCGATGCTAGAATGATATCTGTTGTTATATGCAAACTCAATAAGAGATAAGTGATTATCCTAATTAACTTTAACTTCCAAGACACATGCTTTTAACATATCCTCAAATGTTTGAATGGTCCTTTCTGCTTGACCATCTATTTGAGGATGAAATGCGATACTCAGCTTAACTTTGGTACCCAAACCTCGTTGGAATACCTTCAAAAAATGAGAAGTGAATTGATGACCATGATCTGATATTATGGACAAACGAACACGATGTAACTGGACTAACTCATGAATTTATAAACTTGCATAATCTTCAGCACTATACAAAGTCTTAACCGGCAAGATATGAGCTAATTTGGTCATACGATCCATAGTTACCCAGATTGAATCATATTGTTTTCGAGTCTGAGGCAATCCAACAATAAAGTCCGTATGGATTTACTCCCACTTCCAATTTGGAATTTCAATATCTTTAGCTAGCCCAGCGGGCCTTTGATGCTCGGTTTTCACTTGCTGACAATTTGGACACTTGGCTACAAACTTGGCTATGTCCTTTTGCATATTACCCCGCTAATAGACTTCCTTCAAATCTTGATACATTTTGGTGCAAACCGATTGAATGGAATAAGATGAATTATGAGCCTCTTATAAGATCAAGGTTCTCAATCCATCTACATCTAGCACACACAACAGACATTGTTATCTAAGGACACCATCTCCCCCTTGTGAGAAAACCTCCCCTTTTTTTGTTCAACTAATTTCTTTAATTCAGTCAAAGTAGGGTCAAGGTCTTTCTTTGACTTCACATCAACAATCAAAGAAGATGAGACTAGTCATGAAAAAATATGCCACCATCATTAGTACCTTCCAACCTAATACCTAATCTAGCCAACTGATGGACTTCCTTTGCCAACTCTTTCTTTTTACCCTTAACATGACTCATACTACCCATGGTTATTCTACTTAAAGCATCAGCCACCACATTGGCCTTCCCAGATGGTAGTGCACACTTATATCATAGTCTTTGAGAAGTTCAATCCATCTTTGTTGCCTTAGATTCAAGTAACTTTGAGTAAACACATACTTCAAGCTCTTATGACCGGTAAATATATCCGCGTGAACCCCACAGATATACTGACGCCAAATTTTTAGAGCAAACACTACCACTACCAATTCAAGGTCATGAGTTGGATAATTGTGCTCATACACTTTCAATTGTCTACAAGCGTAAGCTATGACCTTACTATTTTGCATCAACACATAACCCAACCCAACCCTAGATGCATCGCAATATAGCACGAAACCATCCAAACTATCTAGAAAAGTCAAGATGAAAGGCGAAGTCAACTTATCTTTCAATGTCTGAAAACACTTCTCACATTCATCAGACCACACAAACTTCTACTTTTTTTGGGTCAATTTGGTCGAGGGGATGTAATTAAAGAAAACCCTACTAAAAACTTTTGGTAGTAACCTACCCAACCCAAAAAACTCCTTATATCAGATGGAGTTAAGGGTCTAGGCCAATTTCGCACTGCTGCAGTATTCCTTGGGTCCACCATAATACCTTTATCAGTTACCACATGTCCAAGGAAAGAAACTTCTTTCATCCAAAATTCACACTTACTGAATTTGGCATACAATTTCTCATCTCTCAAAGTTTGAAGGACTGTTCTCAAATGTACCTTATGTTCTTTCTTAGTTCGTGAGTAGACTAGTACGTCATCAATAAAAACCACAAAACAAATATCAAGGTATGGTTTGAAGACCCGATTCATAAGATCCATAAATATATCCGACGTATTTGTCAATCCAAAAGACATCACCAAAAACTCATAGTGCCCATACCTTGTTCTAAAGTTGTCTTAGGAATATCACTTTCCCTAACTCATAACTAGTGATACCCAGATTGAAGGTCGATCTTAGAAAAATGTCTAGCTTCTTGTAGTTGGTCAAATAAATCACCTATACTCTGAAATAATTACTTATTCTTAACGGTGACTTTGTTGAGTTCACGATAGTCAATGCACATTTGGGGTGACCCATCCTTCTTCCTTATAAACAGAATAGGAGCACCCCATGGAGATTTTCTAGGCCTAATAAATCCACTCTATAATTAAATTTTCAACTGATCCTTAAGTTCTTTCAATTCCGCTTGTGCCATCTGTAGGGTGGTATAGAGATAGGGTTGGCATTGGGAAGGAGGTCCATGACAAAATAAATATCCCTTTTAGGAGGAATACTAGGAAAATCTTTGGGAAACACATTAAGGAACTCATTGACTATAGCAACTGACTCAAGAGAGGAAACCTTAGAAGACGCATCTCAGACCCTAACCATATGATAGATACACCCCTTAGATATCATCTTACGAGCTTTAAGATATGAACTAAACCCACCATTTATGATAGAATCTTGTCCTTCCCACTCAAACAAGGGTTCGTTAGGAATTTGGAGTTTAACTTTACGGGTTCTACAATCTATGGTGGCATAAGAGGCATGTAACCAATTCATACCAAGGATGACATCAAAATCTACCATAAATAATTCAATAAGATTTCATGGAATAGTCTTATGCATAATAGACACAGGAACATTTTTATGAACTCTTTTAGCAACTATTGACTCACCCACGAGAGTAGACACAAGAAAAGGGTCACGTAAAATTTTGGTACTTAAATTGAACCTATTCGTAAGGAAAGAGGTCATAATGGATAAGTTGGCACCAGGATCCTGACTCCTAATAGCACAGACCACCTTGGCTCTTACCACACTTTTTGCATGTTGGCCAAGCTTGAGCATGGCACCACTTTATTAACCCTTAGTATGTTAAAATTGATCATTAGTATACCTTTGGTTGAAGGTACTTGAAGATCCTTGTTGTTGTAACCTTTGGTTTTGATCAACTCGGTTACCATCACCACCCTTGTGACATTGATACTCGCAATCACACCTCGACGTCTTACTATTATTTTTCCTCAGCTTGCAAATCTTCCTTTTCCTAAGTTGCTAAGCATAAATAATAAGCCGAGTTAAATCCATGTCTTGGATTAGTAGGCAATATTGGCATTCGTCGTTGATGAGATTGGAGACTCCTATAACAAACATATTCATCCTAGCCCTAGGATTAGATACAAGCATCAGAGCATATTTGGTGGGTGTGTTGAATTTTAGTGTGTACTCGCGAACGCTTATCGACCCTTGCCTCAAGTTCATAAACTCCTTTATTTTGCTTTCCTTAATTAAAGAGGGAAAAAGCGATCAAAGAACTCAGCCTTGAATTCTTCCCAATCAAGTGGACCACCAAGCACCCTTTCACCTTTCCACTGATCATACCAAATCTACGCAAGCTTTTTAAGTTGGTAGGCTGCCAACTGTTCTTTCTCCTCTAATGACATACTTATAATCGAGAGAACCTTGTATACCTTATCAATGAACTCTATGAGGTCCTTATCAATTCTATTTCCATAAAATACAGGTGAAATCTCTTACCTTTGCAGTCTGGATGGGAGCTTGAGGTGGAGCTTGCATAGCCTGATTGGCAACCATTTGAGTTAATAATGAGATAACATTCCTGAACTAGGCGTGGGACACACTACCCTCTTCTGGAAGTTGAGGAAACTCACATATGGGAATATTTCTTCTTAGCAGCATTTTCTACAGTGGAATGAACAAGTCATTAGAAGGAAGGATATCTTAAGTTACTCTAAGGCACGAGTTGATTTAAACAAAGAAGGGAGACAATTCTAAACATCTCATAGCCTCCTATTCATAATTGTGGCATGCTTCATCACTATGAATAAGACTCTATTAGACGCTTGTGTGGACTTTGGAGAATTATTTTAAAACCTTTTGCTATGATACCAAGCTTGTCATGACCCTAACCTAGGCCTAGGTATAACACGACGAATGAGAACCCAAAGGCCCCCAAACGAGCATCTTCAATCATAATTGCACATTATAAATTTAAATGGTAAATGGCAAATAACTGATAATGAAATATAAGGAATGTGACTAAGGGACAACTTGTAACCACAAGTGCAAGCATAAGTTAAATAGTTTAAAACATACCAAGTGTAGCAATAGTCCAGATATATATCTAAACAATGACAATAAACAGAGCCAAGAATACAAGTCTAGGCTCCTCAATACTAATTCAAAATGAAAGTCCATCAAATATCTGAATAACAAAGGCAAAGCTTGAAGATAAGGGTTCTGTTGTCGATGAATGGGAACTCACTAAAGCTCAAAGTCTTCACGAGTAATCAAGTCATGCAGAGGAGGATGAGGTAGATCACCTATCCCTATATGATTATAGCATGTAGGCAAAAATGTGGTTAGTACTTCAGAATGTACCAAGTATGCTGGTATGCAATACAACAAGTAAATATAATGACAAAGAATACATACCCAATATGACCAACTCCAGGCTTAAACAATATATTCAGTTCTAAAGTAAAGCGTAAAGTAATGCCATAAAAATGCATAGAGAAGCACATGTGCAAATAAGTGTGGGAATAAGACCATAACTGACAAAACGATATGAGCTATAATATGGAATACCGATGTCATACTCCACACAGGCCAAAGAGTGAGTCAACTTGCCAGGGTATAACTCCAGAAATGGAAATACTAAGTGGATCCACTAGTCAGAAAGCCTGAAAAGGAATAATTAAAATATCCTATGGTGGAACATAGTTATAAGATTAGAAGCTTTATGTAAGACAGCTTAGGTCGAGGCCCCCTCCTAACTCATTCGGTGCTAAGTTAAAATCCCAAGGAAATGAACAATACATATTAGAAATAATCAAAACTTAATTTAGTTCGAAAAGTCATAACTTGTAAAATAAATCATATGCAAACTTAAACTTAGAATAACTCTTTAACAAAGATTGAAAATGAAACTGAATGGGCCCTAAGTTATCAAATATCATTTCATACTTGTATTTACTTACTCTTGTCCAAAATCATAAGTTCATATAATGCTATGAAAGCCAAATATCCAAAGTTCATACTCAACGTAAATCACATTGGGGACTGGTTCAATAACCTGAAAATCACAAGTTTTACATTCAAACAAAGTTACAATAATCATAGGAACATTTTAGGATAAAATCGTAATAACTCATTTTGGATCTAAGACTTGAAACTATAGGTTAGCTTAAATAATGCATATTTGAAATGCTTGAATTAAATTATTTAAAGCCTTGTTAAATATTAATAAATAATCATCAAATATATGAATTACCATGAATTAAGCAAATATCAATTATTATGCAATTATACATTAATCAAATATTGAAAATTCATAATTCTAAATTTAGTTTTTCGAAGAGGACTTCTTAGTTTAAAGGAAACAAAGAACTAAAAGAAGACTTCTTGGTTGAAAGGAAAAAGATAATCACACCCACATACCTTTTTTGATTATCCTTGTGAACATGTAGATTAGGGGATTAGGTTTCTTTGAAGAGTGATGTAGAGACTAAGTAGAAGGGGCGTATTTATACTAATTTTGGGGGTTTATAAGGGTCATTTAATCACTAAAGAATGGTCAAAAACATGTATGGGAAAGGGCATAAAATCAGGTGGTGCAAAGGGGCTTTTTTGACTCGCTTTTAAAAAGAAGAAAGATGTCAAACAAAAGGGAGTGGGCATGGGACCTAGGTATGGCAGCATTATCTTTTCTCATAGTGCTATAACATAGTATGGTATGGCCTCAAGTCATGCTAAGGGCATGGCAAAGGATGCCCATGCAAGACATGCAATAGTGGCAAAAGAATTACTCCCAAACAAGTCAATTAGCAAACTTTACATATACCTTAATTTTAAATAATTCTAAATGCAAACCAAACTTAATTTTTTCTTTAGTCTTAACTTCACATAACATTGCCCCCAAAATATTATACCAACGTTAAACCAACTGCCCTTCTAAGACCACCTCAACAATCACCTAACTAAACCAAGTCAATCGCTAAGATAACCTTTATTTTAAATTTTACTTAACTCAATAGGAATTTGCTTGAACATTATCTTTTCACAGAAGAATAGGCTTAAAAACACTTGGTACATTACAATTAGGATCACCAACACATTTACTCAACATAGCGACATGGAACACTGAATGTACCAAATTCATTTCTCTAGGCAACTTCAACGCATAAGTTACCTTACCAACCCTCTCTATCAACTCATAAGGATAAACATACCTTTGACTCAACTTCCCCTTTTTACTAAAATGGATCGCATCTTTCATTGGAGAAACCTTCAAATAGAGCCAATTACCCACTTGGAATTCTAGATTTTTCCTTCTTAAATTGATATAAGATTTTTGACGACTTTGGGTTGTCCTCAACCTTTCCCTAATCATCTTACTTTCTCAAGAGCATCCATAACCAGAACTCGCCCCAATAAAGCCACCTCTCAAACCTCAAACCAACCTACTGGTGATCTACAACGTCTCCCATATAGAGATTCAAGTGGAGCTATACTAATACTAGAGTTATACCTATTGTTGTAGGCAACTCAATCAAAGTAAGGTGATCATCCCAACTACCTTTAATCTCCAAGACATAAGCCCTAAGCATATCCTTAAGTGTTTTAATGGTTGTTTCAGCTTGGCCATCCTTTTGAGGATGAAAGGTCATACTAAGGTGAACTTCGGTACCAAGACCCCTTTGAAAGGACCATCAAAAGTGTGAAGTGAATTGTGTACCACGATCTGATATAATTGATAAAGCCACCCCATGCAACCTCACTAACTCATGGATGTACAATATTGCATACTCTTCAACCCCATATATAGTCTTAACCGGTAGAAAGTGAGCCAATCTCATCATCCTATCATCAACCAACCATATGGAGTCAAAATCTTTTCTAGTCATGGTCAACCCAACCACAAAGTCTATATTAATCACCACCCACTTCAAAGTGGGAATCTCTATATCTTGGGTTAGGCCACCCGGCCTTTGTTGTTTAGCTTTGACTTGTTGACAACTATGGAAACCAGAAGCAAATTTGGCAATGTCCCTCATCTTGCCTCCCTACTAATACACAACCCTCAAGTATCTATACATTTTGGTGGAACCGAGGTGAATAGAATAAGAAGAATTATAGGCCGCATCAAGGATTTTCCCCCTCAAACCATCAACACAAGGCACACACAACCTATCTTGGTACCTAAGGGCACCATCTCCCCATTTGGGATAAAACCTCTACTTTTCCCTCTTTCACCAAGGCCTTTTATTCAAGCAAGGAGGAGTCAAGATCTTGTTATGCTATCACCTCATCAACCAAAGAAGACTTAGATCCATTAACAATAACCATACCATCACCCACTTCTTCAAACCTCACCACCAATCTAACTAATCTATGCACCTCCCTAGCCATTTTCCTATCACCACCATCAATATAAGCTAGGCTACCCATGGACACCGAACTCAAAGCATCTGCCACCACATTTGCCTTACTCGGATGATAATGAAGACTCATGTCATAATCTTTGAGAAGTTGGCTCTTATGATTGGTGAAGACATCCATATGCACCCTATATAAGTAGTGACACTAAATCATTAATGCAAACACAATGTGGCTAACTCTAGATCATGGGTAGGGTAATTCCTTTCATGTACCTTGAGTTGTCTAGAAGAATAAGCTATAACCTTACCATTTTGCATTATCACACAACCTAAACTCACTCTAGATGCATCACAATACACAACAAAACCCTCAAGCCCATCTGGTAGTGACAATATAGGAGTGGACACAAGTCTATCCTTCAATGTTTGGAAGCTTCTCTCACATTCATTGGTCCAAAAACTTAACCTTCTTTTAAGTCAATTTGGTCATATGAGAAGCAATGGAGGAGAACCGATTCAAAATCTTCTATAGTAATATGCAAGACCAAAGAAGCTCCTAATATAAGATGATGTCAATAGTCTAGGCCAATTCCTTATAACATCTATTTTCTTAGGATCCACTTTTATACCATCCCCGATACCACATGACCCAAGAATGAAACCTCATTCAACCAAAATTCACACTTGTCATATTTGGCATACAATCTCTCCTCCCTCAACCTATGCAACACAACCCTCAAATGCCCCATATGCCCCTCCCTACTATATGAGTAGATCAAAATATCATCAATGAAGATCCCAACAAAGGAATCAAGATAAGGTTTGAAGACCCTATTCATTAGGTCCATGAAGATAGTTAGTGCATTAGTTAACCCAAAGGACATCACAATAAACTCATAATGGCCATGTCTAGTCCAGAAGGTCGTCTTGGGAATGTCACACTCCCTCACCCTTACTTCATGATATCCAGATTGAAGATCAATTTTAGAGAAGAAGCTAGCCTCTTGCGATTGATCAAAAAAGTCATCAATTCTTAGAAGAGGATATCTGTTCTTCATAGTGACCCTATTGAGTTGCCAATAATCAATGCACATTCTAAGTGACCCATCCTTCTTTTTCAGAAAAAACAACGGAACACCCCAAGGTGATTAACTAGGCCTAATAAATCCTTTTCCAGCAAATCTTTCAATTTATCTTTTTAACTCCTTTAACTTGGTCAGGACCATATGGTAAGGGGGAATATAGATAGGTTGAGTATCAAGAAGGAGATCTATATCAAAATCCATCTCCCTTTTTATAGTGACACTAGGAAAGTCATTTGGGAAGATATCAAGAAGCTCGTTTAAAATGGGGACTGACTAAATGGAAGGGACTTTGGACTCCACATCTTTAACCCTCACAAGATGATACAAACACCCCCTAAAAATCAACTTATGGGCTTTAATGCATGAAATGAATCTACCCTTGACCATAATGTTTTGACTTTCCTGCTCAAGGACAGGTTCATTAGGAAATTGAAACTTGAACCTATGGGTTATACAATCATGACAAGCATAGTAGGCATGCAACCAATCCATCCTAAGAATGACATAAAAAATCTACCATGACTAATTTATAAAGATCACAAGGCAACAACTTATGCAAAATGCAAATAGGATAACTCTGATAAACCTTCCTAGCAATAGTAGAGACACCAATAGGAATAGATACCTTATATGACTCATGCACAACTCGAGGACAACATGAAACATTTTAGCAACAAAAGGGGTAACAAACAAAAGAGTGGTACCCAGATCAATCAAAGCATACACATCAACGTCAAAGATTTTCAACATATTGATGATAACATCGAGGACCTCACCAATCCTTTGCCTTCTATATAGAGCATAAAATCGATTGTGCCTTAGGGCACCACCTTGAGGACCACCTCTACCCAATGGGATAGCATTAGCACCCCGAACCTTGCTGCGATTTCTTGGACAATCTACCTTCTTGTGACCAAGCTCCCCATATTCATAGCATGCATTAAAACTATTTAAACATTGGCCTCCATGGCTCCTTCCACATTTAGGACATACATCAATAGGAGTCATCCTACCAACACCTTGAGGCCTAAGGAATTCATTGACAAATCCCCTATTATTAGCATGAGGAGGCCCTTGGCCTTGATGAAATTTAGCACCTTTTAGGAATTCACACTCAAATTGGGCCCTCTTGGCCTTATGCCCGCTCTTGTTTCTCAGTTTCTCCTCCTCTATTTGGTCAGTATAGGTCATCAACTGAGATAAGTCCATGTCACTAATTAGTATGGGGGACTGGTATTCTTTACTTACCAAGTCGCAGACCCTCATCACAAACTTATTCATCGTCGATCTAGTATTGAAAACCAAATAGGGAACATACTTTGAAAGTTGATTAAATTTGAGGGCATACTCCCTCACACTCATAGCACCTTCTTTCAAGTTCATAAACTCTATTAACTTTGCTTTCCTATGCTCAAGAGGGAAAAACTTATTAAAGAAGGCTAATTTGAACTCCTCCCAAAGCACCACATTACCAATCCCCTTCTCACCCTTCCATTGCTCATACAAAATTTGGGCTACCCCTTTGATTTGGTACCCCGCCAATTCTGCCTTTTCATTCAGCGCAACACCCATAATATTCAAGATTTTGTAGAGCTCATCAATGAACTCTTATGGATCTTCATCCACCTTTGACCCATGGAAAACCAAAAGATTCATCCTCATGAAGTCTCTTACCCTAGCTCTCGGGATGGTAGCATGAGGAACTTAGGTCCCTTGTTGTACTTGGTTGGCCACCATTTGGGCAAGCATAGTAAGAGGATCCCAGATCTCACCATTGGTAGGATACTCCTCGGGAGTTTGGGCACGTCTTCTCCTAGTGTTTGGCATGATTTACAATAGCAAAGAACAATCATTAGGGGGTAAAAATTACCACAACTTTATAGTACGACTTAGAGCATGAAGAAGGGAAATATTTCCTACATTGTCTCATAGCCTCCTATTCATAGTCATGGCGTATTTCACAACCATGAATAGGACAGTAACCAATGTAGTGTGTTGGACTTCGAGGATCTATCAACCTATTGCTCGAATACCAAGTTTGTCACGACCCAAGCCTAGGGTCTGGATGTTACATGGTGGAAGGGGAACCCAAAGGGACTCCAAGCATGCCTCACAAAGCATCATTACACATCCTTGGTCACGAAAGCAAAAAATCAAGCATCAAAGATAAAAGAATGGGGAAATGAGGCTAAGGGAAAAACTTGCAGAATATCATGGTCAAAATACAAGAGTTAAACTTATATCATAGATACATAACATGTCTAACAAACACCACTAATACATAGATAAGAGCATAGGCCAAGACAAAGTAATCGATCTCACCCTCATAATCAAAATAAACAATAAAGATGAATATCTCAATACATAATAAAAGAAATGTAGACTAGGTTCCCGAAGTGAAGGACTCATCAACTAGCTTGAATAGCATCGAACTAGCCACATGGAGGAGGAGGATCAACTTGGGTAGCAGTTCCTACATGGTAATGTCATGTAGGCATAGAGTATGTGTTAGTATGTTTGAATGTACTAAGTATGCAGGATGCAATACAACAATAGATAGGCATCATAATATAAATGTATAATATAAAGTAATAGGCATTAATATATAATATGACATGTATGATTAATGCTTAAGTAAAACATACTTAAGTATCTCAGTCTCATATAGGATATCATATGTGTACAAGAGACCAAGATATCTATTAAAGGTATAAACCCCTTGGTGGTTGTATTGTATAAACCTCTCACATGGTTGATGGTAATCACACCTTCCAACACGGTGACGAAGCATAAATCCCTCGCATGGTTGATAAGTATAAACCCCAACATGGTTACCGAGGCTCTTGACCCTGCAGATCAGGTATGGTCTAATGCAACACTTTATATATAGTATATAATATACACAAGATCATTTCATCATCATATAGTGATTTATATGATATCTCATGCTTTGGACGTTCCATGTCTCAAGAAACCACATCCTGATATTTCATCAAACACTTAGAGGGTCTGAAGTGGTAGTATAAATCCATGCAAAATAGAGATTAAATCATACAAGAAAACCCATTGTAAAACCATCAAATAACACCTTGTAATACCCTTATGATATACATATCAAAATCCTTTCTCAATTCTTACAATAGATCAAATATTTATAGCTCAAAACATGGCAAAACAGTCACAACTGTACATAGCTTTAACATAGTGTGTAGTGAATTTCATAATGATCAAAACCCATTTCTAAATCAACTTTATATCATGCAATTCATGTAAAATGATGCTTGGTTATAATGGGTGAAAGAAACCCATGAACGAAACCCACATAACTTAGCTTGAAGATGAACTTGGTGAAGACTGGGAGATATGGATCAGATTGTGTATAATGGTAATGGGAAGATATAGCTGTTCTGGGATCATGATGTAGTTTGCAAAG
>JAOTQJ010000111.1:15124072-15207485 GCA_025642045.1 Solanum sejunctum | reverse complement strand
GGAGCTACATCACCTACTTGGTAAAATAAGTCTGAGAATTACTCATTAAGTCATCTAAAATCACACCTTAAAAAGGGCCAAAGCAGCTCCCAATAAGCCATCGTTCACTTGAACTCAAAAAAAGACAGATTTGTCTTCAAAGTTCTCTGAACTTTTCTTCACCTTGGAAAGCAGCTAAAATGGACTTTTAGGGTTCTTATACAAGTCCTATATCTTTAATATAGTGGTAATTAAGTTTATACATGTCTTTACTATAGATTCATCATGAAAAACAAGAGATAGATACTAGTTATGCTTGCTGAAATCTCTTGGACAGATTCTGTGCAGAAAGTTATTGCACCTTTTCCTTTTGTTTTGGTGATTTATCTATGGTTTATCTGTTGTATTATAAAGAGAACTTGGTGTTATTAACATGGATTAAGTTATAAACATCACCCTAAGGTTTATGCCCTGGTTTTGGTTTCATTTAATAAGCGCGTTTTATCAAATTATCTTAAGCGTCATGTTGATTGGAACTTGCGGGCTATTATGTGTATGCCGTCCTTCATGACTTATTAAATGCTATTATAAGACTACTTTAGGTCTATTTATATGTGAAAATGTTTCTGGAATAGTTTGGTTAAAGTTGGAATAGGTTTGGAGTTATCAACTTCAAAATGTAGCAAAGGGAGGTAACGTTATGCTATCCATTTTTAGATTGTATGGAATTATGATGTGTTGTGCTTTATGGGCTGTTGTATGGCTGTTACAACATTGAAATAGGCTGTACATGATGTGTACATACTAATGTGTATTAGAAAATATGATTAGGGGCGGAAAAGTTAAAGGAATATGCTCGGGTTTATAAACACCTGCTTGCTGCCCGTGTGTTGTTTTGTTATGTAATTAGGATTCCAAAGTGTATCTATTGGATATTAATGCTAGTTTTATCCTCTATTATATTGTAGATAAGTATTTAGAGGAAGGGAAGGTTATCTTGAGATAGTAACGATGTCATACAATGAGGTATGTAAGGTTATTTGATTTCGTATCACTTGGCATGAAACATAGCTCTCTCCTTGGTACGTAACCAACTCTGACACAACTATTAACCATGTCTCCACTTTCGTACATGTTCGTATGATTCCATACATAGTTACTTTAAAATTGCATACATGCTTTGATACTAAGTTATATGAGTTCTTGTTATGGAGTAAAGTTCATAAGTTATTTCATTTCATATGCATTTTATTATTTACGTAATGTACTCTTTTCATTGTCATGTTGTCCTGTGTGATTACCCACATTTCACATGTTATATATACAGTCCTACAACTCTAATATTATGGCCACCAGAAGAATTATCTCAAAGGAAATTGAAAGATACAATATACAGTATACAGTTTACGATAGGTGGTAGCCCAAGGGGGTTGAGTATAACCTAGCCAGGGACAATCCTATCAAGGGGGGTAGCCCGAGGGGTTGAGTATAACCTAGCCAGGGACGAACCCGATACAGTTTCACCACTGACCAGTTAGACATTTGTATTACAACTGTGCACAGATTTTGCAGTATAGACTCTACAGTAAAGGTAAAGCAATATAAAGCACATAAAGTACAAGATTCCATAGTATAAGTAAAGGTGGCCTTTTATGCTACACTAGTGTACAGTTTCACTTGAGTTGTTATATCATATACAGTATTTCCTGCCTTACATACTCAGTACATTATCTCGTACTGATGTCCCTTACGGGGGACCTGCATTTTATGCTGCCGGTACAGGTGCTAGTAGATCTCCCTAGTAGTAGTACAGGATATTCAGTTGTTGTCACCCAACTCCAGGTTGCTTCGGGGCTTTGTACATGTCTAGAGCTTACATGTTTCTAATAATAAGTTGTTGAGGCGGGGCCCATCCTGACCCTTATCAGATGTTTTTTCTTTATTTAGAGGCTTTGTAGACTATGTAAAGTAAAGTTTGGTAAAGTATCGTATTTTGAATATCATGGCCCCAACAGTCTAGTCATTTGTATTTCCTTTTGGCTTGCTATCACTTTTTATCTTCTTAAAGGCATATCAAACAAAAAAAACCCTTATAGTATGTATCAAAAACACATAGTTACTGGTTGGTTCTCTCGAGCCTTATCGGTAATGTGTGTCAGTCCGCCCTAATGGGACTTTAGGGCGTGACAGTCCACTCCTATCTTGGCTCTACCAGAAGGGTTAGAGGAATTCGTGGTGTATTGTGATGCTTCAAGAATTGGATCGAGGTGTGTGTTGATGCAAATGACAAAATCATTGTCTATGCCTCTAGGTAACTAAAGGTGCATGAGCATAATTACCCCTCCCATGATCTTGAACTAGTGGCCATGATATTTGCCTTAAAGATATAACATCACTATTTGTATGGGTTTTATGTAGATGTATTCACCAACTGTAAGAGTCTCCAATACGTGTTCACTCAAAGGGATTTAAATATGAGGCAGAGACAGTGGCTAGAACTCCTTAAAGATTATAATATAAGTGTGCATTACCATCTAGGAAAAGCAAATGTTATGGCCGATGCCCTCAGTCGAATGTCCACGGATAGTGTGGCTCACCTCAATGATAGTAAGAAAGTGTTGGCAAGGGACATCCACCAATTGGCTAGGTTGGGAGTTAGATTGAATGAGGCCGAAAATGATGGTGCGGTGGTAATAGATGGTTCAAAGTCCTCCTTTATTGAAGCGGGTAAATCAAAATAGTATCTTGATCCTAGCAATGGTGAAAGATGGCAAGGTAGAGGTTTTCTCTCAAGGATGAGATAGTGTTATTCGGTACCAAAGTAGGTTATGTGTGACCAATGTTGAAGATTTGAGGGATCTCATCTTGAAAGAAGCCCATAACTCCTCATATTTTATTCATCCCAGTTCTATTAAGATGTATAAAGATTTGAGAGAAATATATTAGTGGGGTGGTACGAATAAAGACATTGCCAACAAGTGAAGGTCAAGCATCAAAGGTCGGGTGGTTTGACCTAAGACATAGAGTTTCCTACTTAGAAGTGGGAACAAATTGATATGCATTTTGTATTTAGGTTGCCAAAGACTAGAAGGCATTTTGATTTCATTTGGGTTGTGGTTGATAGAATGACGAAGTTGGCTCACTTTCTACAGGTAAATCCACCTATAGTGTCAAAGGTTATGCCAAGTTGTATATTCCTTGAGTTGGTAAGATTGCATGGGATTCTATTGGCCATTATTTTGGATTGTGGTGCTCAATTCACATTGCACTTTTGGAGGTCCTTTTAAAAGGGCCTTGGCACCAAAGTCACACTCACAAACAGATGGCTATGCCGAGAGGACTATCCAAACTCTTGAGGATATGCTTATCTCTTATGTCTTAGAGCTTAAGGGTATTTTAGAATAGCACCTCCCACTCATGGAGTTTGCTTACAAAAATAGATATCACTCGAATATTATATGGATCCTTTTGAAGCCCTTTATAGGAGGCATTGTAGATCCCCAGTCAGCTGGTTTGAACTGGGAGAAATGGAATTGTTGGGTCTAGATCTAGTTATGGAACCTTTGGAGAAGGTGAGGATTATAAGGGACAGATTAAAGGAGCTCAAAGTTGACAAAAATCCTATATAGATACTAGAAGAATAGACCTTGAGTTTGAAGCTGATGATTGGTGTATCTGAGGGTTTCGCCAATAAAGGGCATGGTTTACTTTGTCAAGAAAGACAAACTAAGCCCTAGTAAAGTAAGGTCTTACTGATCTTGAGATGAGTTAGTAAAGTGGCATATGAATTATAGTTGCCTATGGAAATAAGTATGATCCATTTGTCTTTTCATGTCTACATGTTAAGAAAATATATTGGAGATCCCAGTTTTATTATGCCCTTGGAGACAGTGTATGTTGAAGAGAACTTGTCATATAAGGAAGTCCTAATAGAAATTTTGGATAGAAAAGTCAAGTAGTTAAGAAACAAGGATGTGCCCTTCGCCAAAGTCCTTTGGAGGAACCAATATGTGGAAAGTGCCACTTGGGAAGCCGAAGACAATATGCAAAAGCGATATCCCTATTTCTTCCATTCTAATCAAGATTGAGGTACTGGAATCTTTCCTATTTTAGAGACTCCCTTCTTTGCATGTCAATACCATGATAATTGTGCATGTTTATATGATTTTTGAGATTGCATTATAAGTATTGGTTGAGGCATGGTTTAAAGATTTTAATGGTAGATGTTTTCCATTTGTCATATGATGCATGTATTATGTTCCTTAGAGCTTGCCTTAGCACATTCGGGGATGAATCCCAAAGGGGAGATATTGTAAGACCCCTTCTATGAGAACTATAAAAATGCAAGAAAATAAATCCCAAAAAATTTTGACAGCAAACTTTTACAAGCCATAAACCATGTTATGGCCTGTAAGTTAATTCGTGGAACTCAAGGCAGACTTGGTGAAATTGGAATCTTTCTAAGATTCAATATACAACTTATCAGACGACCCATAATATATCTTATGATTCGTAGATCATGTTGTAGAATATGAATTAGAGAAGGGTTTCTGAAAATCTAAAATTCCATCAGACGAAACCCCTATCTATAGTTATAATCCATAAAGGAGGTCTCGTGGTCTTATCCAATCAGATGTTTAAAGGGGAAATTTTGACATTTCTTGTTTACTAAAGCCTAAAATATATCGTTTTAGCCTCTAAGAGACCTCTTATCTACCCTCATAACTCTAATTCCTCCCATTCCGCTCATTCTCAAATATCCTAAGTCCCAAAAATCCTCTCAACTACTCCCAAGTTTTCAAGATTTCAAGTGAAGGAAACAAGTTAGGGTTTTGGTTTCTTCACCTCCAAAATTGGATTTTTCTCTTCATTAAGTTAATAAGGTATGTGGGTTTTGATTGTGGGAGCCTTCCTCTCATAAGCTCAACCATTCCTCTTCCAAGTCTTTTTCCAACTTAAGGGTATTTATGAAGACTCCATGAACTTTTTGCATGACATGATTATGAAGAAACCTATGATGATATTATGATGAGTATTATGCTATTTTATCTTTGTATAATATTATCAAATGACAAGTCTTGGAAATATGTGACTATAGATAAGGGTCTAATGATGCCTTAACTATGCTTTACTATGACATGGTAGGTTATTTTGCATGATTTGAAAAAGGGGTTTTGTTATTCTCCTTATGCCAAAAGGTGTTGGTTTTGCATAATTTTTAGCATGCATGCATGCTACATATATTATCTAAACATTCTAAATGTGTTGGTTCTACAGAAATTAAATATCCACGAGGAAAGAGAACATAGGAAAGAAAACCTCAGGATCAAAATTTGGAGTAGTCTAGGACCAAAAGCTACTAAGACTTCGCTAAAGCCTAAAACTACCCACATCCTATCAAAAAAGTTGTGCATTGTCCCCTGTGCACCAAATCATCCAAAAAATAGAATAATAGGAGTCAAGAACATACCTCAGCACCTAAGTGCCTGTCTTGGATTGCATCTGGTCAAATCCCATTTGAAAGGTAGTATGCTCAACAGTCAAACTCCTTTTGGAAGGGCCAATAACCCTTGCCCTATCATGCTCTTGAGCTAGCTGTAATGACCCCAAAAAAGTGCTCAAAAACGTGCCTTGGAAGTTCCCCAAATTATAATTTATATATATCTCTAAATTTGTGCATTATTTCAAAAATTCGACTTCATATTCTTGTTCAAGGGGTCAAATTGAGTGGAAAAAGGGTCTAACCCCAATTTTAGAGTAAATGATTCACAATTTTAATTTCCAAAGTGAGCAATTTCCAATGTGTGGTACGTGTTTGTGGTGCGACGCGCCCTATTGTTATTTCTTTCCTAGTTTTTAAGTTCGGTCCAAGGCTTTTAATTCTTGGGCCTAAGTCTTCCCATGCATGAAAATACCTACACTTAGCCTTATTTCACCCTCATATAATCCAAGATATTCCCAAATACTCTCCCAAACTCTTAGATAATATTTCATCTCTTGAATTGAAGTCTCAAAACTCATCTGGATCTAAGGATGTTCTCTCAAGCTTCAAGTCTCCATCTCCAATCTTCTTCAAAGATTCTTCGAGAGCTATAGTATGTGTATTTCTTTCATGGGTTCCTTCCACCCATGATGCCCAAGCCTCATTTCACCTAAAACTTCATGATTTAAAGTTGATTTACTCATGGATCTTATTTGTTATGAAATTCACTGTACACTATGTTGGTGTTAGGAAATTGTGACAGTTTTACTATGTTTTGGGGTATGATTCTATGCTCTATTGTGAGACTTGATGAAGTGTTTTGATGTATATTGTTTGTGGATGTTACCAAGTATTGATTGATGGTTTTATATTATATTTACTTGCATATCTTTGCTCTTGAATTGCATGGTTTTACGGTAAACTACACCCTCCCCCAAGTATTTAATAATATGTCCAGTTTATGATTCATGCGTTGTTGAAGACCTAAGGCTTGGCATATGAGATATATGACTTTATGATGATTAAAATATGTTGTATGTGTGTTAATTTCATGATAACCTTTTATAATGTTTCATGTTGACCATAACCTTAGTGAGGGGTTGGTACCTTGGCCACTTTGATAGAGGGTGTTAAGTCCATTAACCCTGTTGAGGGGTTGGTACCTTGACCACTTTGATGGAGAGTGTTAAGTCTCACCTTGTTGAGGGGTTTGTACCTTGACCACTTTGATGGAGGGTGTTAAGTCCATTAACGATGTTGAGGGGTTGGTACCTTGACCACTTTGATGGAGGGTGTTAAGTCCATTGACCTTGTTGCGGGCTTTGTATCGTGACCACTTTGATGGAGGGTGCTAATTCCATTAACCTTGTTGAGGGGGTGGTAACTCAATCACTACCAAAAGGATTCTAAGCCTTGCATTTCAAGTACTAGTTACTTGGTCTATGATGATGGTCTCTTCTTATCTATGTAATATGTTCTATATAAGCATGTTTTACTTCAAGTATCCTTCACACATATCATACTGCTACTATGCTATCTATTAATTATTATTATGCATTATGACTATGTTGCATATCTCTTGTTGCATTGCATCGTACATACTTAGTACATTCAAATGCACTAAAGCATACACTATGCCTACATGATGTTACCATGTAAGAACCAGAGCTCTATTTGGCCATCCTCTTCCTCCACGTGGCTAGTTCGATTGTCTCTTAAGCTAGTTTGAGAGCCCTACATTCTGGGGATGTTGGTCTATATTTCTTATGCTATGTATTGATACTCCATTCTATATTGCTACTTTGACTATGAGTGTGAGTCTGATTGCTTGTCTTGGCCCCCGCTAAATATCTATATTTAGAGGTGTTATTGGACAAGTTATGTATTATGCTTGAGTTTGACTCATCTTTGATATTTAAGTATTACTCTTTCTTTCTCTCCCCCTCCCTTAGTCCCAATAACCCTTGTTTATGCTTATCTTTGTTTGTTATTTTAACTACTTCCGTGACCAAGAATGTGTAATGATATGCTATGAGGCTTGTTTGGGGTTCCTTCGGGTTCCCCATTCGCTAATCATGTTTAGGCACTAGGCTTGGGTCATGACAAAGATGATATCAGAGCACTAGGTTGTTAGATCCTCGGAGTCCAACACCCCGTATTGATTAGAGTCTTGTTCATGATTATATTGCACACCACAACGATGAGCAAGAGGCTATGAGATGTTTTAGAAAATGTTTTCCTTCTTCATGGTCATTGTCATTCTATAGAGTTGTGGTAAGGTTGTCCCCTTCCCCTTCACCTAGCAAATATTCCTTGATATGCTAGATCATGCTTAACACAAAAGGAAGAAGAGCTACCACTCCCGAAGAGCAACCAACCCCTCTCGCTCCTCAAGCTCCTAAAGATGGGGGATTGATTATGAAGAAATCCGAGATGATCTTAGCTTGCTTGCACAAGTTATGGCTAACCAGTCCAACTAAGTGGCCCAAGCCCCTAATTCTCCTACTTTGGAATCTTAGTGAGAGACTTTATGAAGATGAATCTGCCAGTATTCTATGGGTCAAAAGTTGATGAGTACCCGCAAGAGTTCATTGATGAGGTTTACAAGATGTTGGCCATCATGGGTGTTAGGTTAGAGGAAAAGGCAAATTTGGCAGCTTACCAACTCAAGAGGGTTGCACAAATATGGTTTATTTAATGGTAGGGAGAGAAGGGGGTTGATAGTTATGTTCTATGGGAGGAGTTCAAGGCGGCTTTTCTTAATTGATTCTTCCCAATTGAGCTTAGAGAGGCTAGGATGGTAGAACCCATGAATTTGAAATAAGGTTCCTTGATTGTGAGGGAGTATGCCCTCAAGTTTAATTAACTTTCAAAATATGCTCCACAATTGGTGGCCGACCTAAGGTATAGGATGAGTAAATTCATGGAGTATCCAACATGGTGACAGAGGATTGTCGATCCACTATGTTTATTTTGATGAACTTTGCTGAAAGATGGAGGAGGAAAAGTTAAAGAAGAGGAGAGGTAAGGAAGCCAAGAGGGCCCGTGGTGAAGGAAAGTTCCAAAGTCTCAAAAGTAGTGGTAGTGTGGTACTTTATGATAGGTGCCCAAAATGTGGTAGACGCCATGATGGCCATTTCTAAAAGAAAACAATGCTTGTTATGGTTGTAGAGAGAAGTGTAAACTAATAATAGATTCTTCTCATAGGTGCAAAAAAGGTAGAGATGGTGATGCTGATCAAGGGGATGCTCTGAGACATAATCGGTTCTATGCTCTTCAAAGAAGGTAAGAAGGGGAAGAGATGCCTGATGATGCTACTGGTATGTTAAAGGTTTTTTCTTGATATTATTGTGCATGCTTTGGTTGTTTTGGGGGTTACTTTTCCTTTTGTTATTCCTTTTGTTGCTAGTAGGGTATGATTATGTGAGTTTATTATTGCAAGAAGGGTTTAGGAGATGTTCATGTTCTTATTACATAGGATCTTGTCTTGTGATTTTGGTTGGACTTGGTTGTTGGATTTGAGGTCTTGAGGTGGTTTGTCTACTTATATAGCATGCTTTCAATAAGTGTAGGACCTATAAAGTTGTAATATGATGGATAGGTAGTCAACTTATTTGGTCAACTACATTGGGCTAGTCACTTCTCTAAGATTGATTTGTTGTTCGAGTTTTGTTCCCCAAGTGAGGATGAGGATCGATGACATTCCTAAGTGTCTTTTCAAATTAGTAGTGAACATATTGAGTATTGTTGGAGTTGTTTGGTTGACTTATGCACCAGCTAGGTTTGTGGATTTCATGAATAGGATCTTAAAACCCTACCTTGACATGTTTGTGGTGGCCCCTAGTGGTGGAACATTGATTTATTTTGAGCTTGTGAACCTTTTTGGGGGTAGTGTTGCAAGTCTTCGGAAATGAGAGGTTGTTTGCTAAATATGATATGTGTGACTTAAGGATAACAAGAAGGTGCTTAGAACTCCTTAGGGACTATGATATGAGTGTGCATTATTTTTACCTGGTGAGACTAAGGTTGTAGTCGGTGCTCTAAGTATACTAGTATGTGTTAATGATGTTGGCAAAGAGGTGCCTTGACAATCATTTGGCTAGATTAGGGGTTAGGTTGGAGGAAGTTGAGCATGGTGGTGTAGTATTCTTGATGGTCACAAATCTTCTTTGGTTGGAGAGGTCTAGTTTAAGCAAAGCCTTGTTTCCACCTTATTAGAGTTTGAGATTTTGGGTGAATGAGGGTAGAGTAGAGGTTGTCTCCCGAGGGGGATATGGTGGTTTACAGTAAGAAGTGGGCTATATGTTATTAAGGTTGATAATGAGTTTAAAGTTGTGAGTTCTTATAGGGTGTAGAGGAGGATTCGATAAGGTTACTTAAAGATTGAAATTTCCTAGTAATATGGTTATGGGTTGTCCGGTTCTTCATGCTTCTAGGTTGGAGAGGTATGTTGGTGATTCGAGTGCTATAGGACTCTTGAGGTTTTGGACGTTGTGGAGGATATGTTGACTTATGAGGAGGTCCGGTGGAGAAGTGGGGTGGATATGAGTAAGGGCTGATTTGTGAGGATGTAGTGTTCGTCAAGGTCTATTAGAAAGATCATCAAATCGAGAGTGTCTTTTGGGGTGCCAGAGTGGGTATAGAAAATGATATCCATACCTCTTTAAATTCTATTCAAGCTTATGATAACACGCCAAACTCTTTTTTGTGATTTGATGTCTCATGCTCTAGCTCCCAAGTCATTTGAATGCATTCATTTACATTGAAAGGTTCATGGTGATTTTACACTTACATTGAGATTTTGAAAATGGTGTCTTAAAGTGTATTGTTGCATTCTTATTGGGGCTGACCTCTTTATGATTACTCTTCTCTTGTACATTTCTTTGACAATCGGAGACAAATATTCCCAAGGGAGAGATATTGTAACCACCACCCCCCAAAAAAAAGTGCCTGAAAATGTGCCATGAAAGTGCCCGAATCGTAATTTCTATAAATCTCAAAATTAGTGCGTTATTTCAAAAATCCAACTTAGTGTTCTTATTCAAAGGGTCAAATTAAGTGGTAAAAGGGTCTAACCCCGATTTTAGAGCAAATGATTCACAATTTCAATTTTCAAAGTGAGCAATTTCTAGTGTATGGTGCGCGTCTATGGCGCGATGTGCCCCAATGTTATTTCTTGCCCTGTTTTTCAGTTTAGTTCGAGACTTTTAAGTCTTAGGCCTAAGCCTTTACATGCGTGAAAATACCTATACTTAGCCTTAGTTCACCCTCATATCATCAAAGACATTCTAAAATACTCTCCTAAACACTTAGATGATATTTCATCTCCTAAATTCAAGTCTCAAAACTCACCCGGATCTAAGGATTTCCTCTCAAGCTTCTAGTCTCCATCTCCAATCTTCTTCAAGGATTCTCCAAGGTCTAAGGTATATGAGTTTCTTTCATGGCCCAGGCCTCATTTTACATAAAATTGCATGATTTAATGTTTATTTACTTATAGGTCTTATTTATTATAAAATTCACTACACATTATATTGGGGTTTAGGAAATTGTGACTGTTTACTATGTTTTGAGCTATGAATCTAAACTCTATTGTGAGACTTGATGAAGGGTTTCGATGTATATTGTTTGAGGGTGTTACCAAGTATGGATTGATTACTTGCATGCATTCTTAAATTGAATGGTTTTACACAAATAATACACATCTGCCAAGTGTTTGATAAAATGTTTGGTTTAAGATTCTTGAGTTATTGAAGGCCTAATGCTTCACATATGAGATATATGACTTTATGATGATGAATGTATGTTGTATATGTGTTAGTTTGATGATAAGCATGTATAGTATTACATATTGACCATAATCTTATTGAAGGGTTGGTACCTTGACCACTTCGATGGAGGGTGTTAAGTCCATTATCCTTTTCGAGGGCTTGGTACCTTTACCACTTTTGATGAAGTGTGTTAAGTCTACTAACCTTGTTGAGGGTTTTGTACCCTGACCACTTTGATGGATGGTGTTAAGTCTATTATCCTTGTTGAGGGGTTGGTACCTTGACCACTTTTGATGGAGAGTGTTAAGTCCATTAACCTTGTTGAGGGGTTTGTACCTTGACCACTTTGATAGATGGTGTTAAGTCCATTATACTTGTTGAGGGATTAGTACCTTGACCACTTTGATGGAGGGTGTTAAGTCAATTAGCCTTGTTGAGGGTTGGTACCTCAATCACTACCAAGGGGGTACTAAGCCTTGGATTTCAAGTACTAATTTCTTGGTCTATGAATGATGGTCTCTTCTTATCTACGTAATATGTTCTATATAAACGTGAATTATGTCATGCATCCATTATACATGTGATATTGCTACTATGCTATCTATTGATTATTATTATGCATTTTAACTATGTTTCCTATCTCTTGTTGCATTGCATCCTACATACTTAATTTATTCAAATGTACTAGCGCATACTCTATGACTACATAATGTTACCATATAGGAACTAGAGCTCCATTTGGCCATCCTCTTCCACGTGGCTAGTTCGATCGTTTGTCAAGCTAATTGGTGAGCTCTCCATTTCAAGGACATATTGGTCTATATTTTTTATTCAATGTATTGATACCCCCTTCTTTATTTGTATTTTAACTATGAGGGTGAGATCGGTTGCTTGTCTTGGCCCTCACTAAATATCTATGTTTAGAGGTATTGTTGGACAAGTTGTGTATTATGCTTGAGCTTGACTCATCTATGATATTTAAGTATTATTCTCTCTTTCTCTCCCGCTCCTTTAGTCCCAATTCCTCTTGTTTATGCTTATCTCTATTTGTCATTTTAATTGCTTCTGTGAACAAGGATGTATAATAATATGCTATGAAACTTGTTTGGGCTTCTTTCGGGTTGCGCATTTGCCGGTCACGTCTAGGCCTATGGCTTGGATTGTGACACTACCCTCAACCCCTCCTCTAGCCTCGATATCATCAAGGTTATCTTGAGTGTCCTCAACCTCATTATCCTCGGGGCGCTTTGCATGTACTTTCCTCTAAATAGGGTCCTTATCTGTGCAATAGCGCTTCTTGAGGGTATTCTGTGGAGGCTTCATGGAGATAAATAAATCAAATAGCAACTCTGTAGGTGTATTATCCAGTAGTGTCACAAGTACTGCAAATAAAGTTGTCATGTTAGCCCTAAGATTCTCGATCTCCTTCTAGACGGCTAACAAATCTGAAGGTCAGGCCTTGGTTAACCTCCTCTTAACCTAAGCCTCAAAGGCATTTATACAAGTGTCCACTATATAAATGCGCTCATAAATAATAGAGATGGTGAATGCCCGACACCGCCCCTCTATGTTTGCAATAGTCTGCCAGACCCATGGCCTAAGCTGCCTAATAAGTTGAGACAACTGGGCCTCAGTACGGTATAATCTTTGTGCCATGGCCTAAATAGAGATAGTAGACACAGAAACCAAGCCTGATGTAGAGGTCTGGATGTTGTGGCATCTGGTATAGGAGTAGTTATAGTAGGACCTCTCTCAATATCGATTGCCTCAGGCTACTAGGCTCTCTCCTAAGTAGTAGCAGTAATAGTAGTAGTGGTGGTAGTCATTGAACCCTCAGGGGTGGCTCCGAGGCGAACATCATTTGTTGTAGTGGTCCTCGCTGAGTTACCATAGGGTTCTCATCAGCCATTATTAGGTTGGCCTCTAAGGTATGGTGGACCATAACTAACTGGTATAGCTGATGAAGTATCTCCACCCAAGACTTTACATAGTGTTTGTAGATAAAAATTGAGAATGGGATAGAGGGGGCCCTCTTGAATGCTGACTCATGAATCTACTCCGCGATGAGTCAGGACCAATGAATTTCATAGCCAGCCAAGATGATGGCAACTAATACCTCCCGCTCTAGTGTCAAAATATTATCTACCAGAGTAGGCCAGATGAGGGACCAAATAATCGCCCACCAAAACATAGCGGGGAAAGAGAGTGAAGCCTTTATAATAGGCTCTGTGTGTATGGTGACCCAAGCATGCTCTGGACCCTGCTCTGCAATATGTTTGGAAACCCATCTCAGAGTTAAGGTCTGTTGTACCGAATCCTTCACAATCAATGTTGTTTTGGCCTATCCCAACCTATAGTTAAATTCAATTGTGGATCTAGAGGCATGGTACTCAAGACCAAAAAGTACACGGTGGACCATCTCCTTTGAAATATGGACCCGCTGCCCTCTCACTCAAACCTCTGTCAATATAGACTGTGAGATAGTCCTCCTCCCCTTAGGAAGATCTCACTAAATTGTGTGTGCATATGATGCATAAAACTCATGTACCAGAATCGGGGTGCATTGTCCAAGTGCCTCCATCGGCCACTGGAGCCCATATCATATCACCATGTCCTTCAGACTTGGGATATGGCTCAATCCATCACCGACAACTCTAGGCTCCTCATATAGTGAATGGATGGGTTGTTCTTGATCCTTGGGCAGCATGCCCTCCAAAAATATGGTCCCCATCACCTCGACGCACCACCGGTGAGTATAAGCATTTGATGTTGAAGAAGAAAATGGTGCAACAGAGGACTCAACATCTCATCTATCCTCGAAGGACCCCGCTGAACTCTACTCCTCCCTAGAAGGGGTCATCTAGGGCATTATACTCCCCATATCCTCACTACCTTCCCTGTAAGACTAGTAATGACATTCTCTCTAAACTTGAGGTTGCCTAGCTCTGGCTATAGCTCTCGTTTGTGGTCGAGGTGCTGCTAGTTCAGGCTAGGTATTGTATATTTTCACTGACTTGCTCGGTTGAGGGGTCTGCTCATGACCAGAATGATCATCATTTGTGGTTTCATCTATGAGTTGCCTCCTAAAAGCCTCAACCTTTGCATGGTTTCCTTTGGGGCCCTGGTATCTGAAAATTAAACATAAATGAATCATAATTAGCCCCCATAATCAAGAAGAATAAAAAGAAAAACTTGAATGAATTAGTTGCAGCCAAGGTCTACGAGGGTCTCTTTACGAGTCCTAGTGAACACTACGAATTGCAAAGTGCTCACATAGGTCAATTCTTCAAAACAATAATAGTTACTAGAAATTTATACGAGACCAAGGTATGACTCGTATCTTGGGTTAAGAGTCATAAACTAGTTTCGTATAAAAGTCCAAAGAGTATTTTGAAAAATAGGCAAGGATCCACTATACCTACTTATGAGTCATAAAGTTATCTACAACTCATAGAAGGTCTCGTCTGATGAATACTCAGAATATCAAGTCACTGGAATTTCACACGAGGGACAATTATGACTCATAGATTTATCTACGAGTCGATCAACACTCTTGTGAACAAGAATTTTCAGGTACCTAACCTATCAAGTTCATCATGTAGACCTTAAGAACATATTCAAGCATTATCCTACCAGCATCTAAGCAAGCATACAAGTACTCACATGTTAAGCACCTAATAACCCATACCCCAAACATGATTTCAACACAAATTCACCTCATCAAAAAGGATTCAGCATCAATACCTTATTATTTCAACCTTCCCTAATTCTTTCAAACAATCATGCACCTATATTATCAGCTGCCAAGTCACAACCAACAATAACTAAATCAAAATCAAGCACACTTGGGGAATAATTCAATAGGCATAATAAGCATCAATTCCAAAACTAAACATACCCAATTTCTAGAATCCATCAAGCAATTAAATCAAGAGTAACCCTAGTTTTCACATTTACCATTCAAATTCACCAAGAATCTCATACATAAATATCAAGTCCATCATGATTATCATATTACATAATTAAGAACAAAGAAAATTTAAAGGTTAAGAATAAACCAAGAAACTTATCAAGAATAGGAATGAACATGAAGAAGGAAGAGAATTGTGAAAGATGAAGAACCCTAGGAGTAGCCAAGAAATCACGCTAGAAAATGATCACACTAGCCAGAATTTGATCAAAAAATAAGGGAAGGGGAGAATTTGGGGAAATTTTCGGTTAATTAGGGTAAACGTGAGGTCAAAATAATTTTAGCCCCCTTTTATACCTTACTGGATCAATGATTATAACTATCACGTTATGGTCTGTGAAATCCCGATTATGAGACGTAGATGGGTCTACAACTCGTAAGTCACGGTCTCATAGATATCTCAACACTTGGAAAAATTTAAAATCTTACTTGAATTCCACGAACCCCATTTATAACTTGTAGTTTGATGTTCGAGTCATAAAGTTGGCTCGTGGGTCGAGTGCATACTGTTCATGCTCACTGCAAATCTTTACGAGATAGGGATATGAGTCGTAAAGTGTAATACGACTCGTAAACCTAATCATAAAAACTATACTCAATGTATTTCTCAGCAAAATCTGCTACCTTAGTTTCTACTTGTATACTCTTTATAATTCACTTGTACCCTATATATAGAACCCAATGTTAAAAATAGCAAGCAAAACATAATCAAAATTCTACCTAAGAATCTAAAAATTGAGAATAAACCTAAAACTAAGTTAAAACATCAAAAATCCTTAGGTTGCCTCCCAAGTAATGCCTGATTTATTGTCGTGGCATGACTTAGACAAATTGGCTACTAGATTTCATAAATTTACCAAACCTCACTTTTGAACTCATAAGAATGCTTCATAAACTGGCGGATATCAAAGACAACTTCTTCATCATTCACCCTAAATTTGAGTTGACCAAAGTCCATACCAACTAGAGCGCGTCCCATGGCCAGAAATGATCTCTCCAAGATAATAAGGATTTTAAAATCAACTTCACAATAAATAATCACAAAATCTGCAGGGACTATGAATTTGTCCACTTTTACCAACACATCATAGAGTATCACCTCCGATTTCTTGACTGTTCTATCCACTATTAGCAACAGCGTCTTAGTTGGAGTAGGGGTACCCAAACCAAGAATCTTCGAAATGTCAAAAGGCATCAAATTTATACTAGCACCCAAATCATAAAGTGCTCTTGCAAACTCTAAATCACCTATGATACAACATATAGTTAAAGCACCTAGATCTTCATGCTTTTGAGACGATGACTTAGTAGTGATAGCACTACAATGTTGAAGCTCTTTAGAAAGCTGCTGAATCACAGACTGCTTCTTTGTAACTAAGTCTTTTGTATACTTTGCATAACCTGACATTTTCTCCAAAGCTTCAATCAGAGGGATTTTGATGGATAGTTGCTTAAACATGGAGAGAAAGTGTTTGAACTTGCCTTCCTCCTCCCTCTTCTTGAGTCTTTTGGGGAAAGAAGGACGAGGCCTTAGGATAGTCTTATACTTCTTTAGCTCTTTAGCTATCTCAGACAGCCCATTTTTGACACAATCATCTCCTTCAACCACATCCTTACCTGCAACTATCTCCTCACGAACATTTTCTACCTCAATTGGTACAGGAGAATTAATGGTACTCTTGCCACCTCAAGTGGTAACCACCATGCATTGTCCCTTATTCTTTAGATATTAAACTGTGTTGCTAGGTAATATACCCTTCTGATGTTGATTCAACTAAGTAGATACTTGACCAAATTGTTGCTAAACCTGTTTAATGGCCATAGAATGAGACTTTATCTTTATTTTAATGCTTGAAATGTCAGACTTCATGCCCATTAGAGTTTCATCTTATGTCTCGGCCTTGTTCAACATAAAGGTCAAACATCTCCTCAATTCTAGAATTGTTTGTATCGGCACCTCGGTTATATGGTACACATATGGACCATTTCTGAACCTATCTTTTCTGCCCCAATCTGCTTCATGACCCCTATGCCTCCCATAATAACCACCTCAATTGTCTCTATAAGTTACATCTTTAGCATAGTTTTGACCTTGATTTCCTTGACCTTAGCGCCAATAGTCATGATTAGATCCTTGGTCATTCGTCCGAAACCCCCCATCTGATCATTCACAAAACAAGCATCCTTATCATAATAAGGCTCATCGTACAAGGGTGCACGTAGAGGTTGGTGGAATACCAAATTTACTGTTTTCTTATTCAGCTTGATCACCACATCTATGCTTATGCAAAGTTGAGCAAGTTGTTGCATAATATCCTCATTGATTTTAGGTTGCTCTGAACCAACATTAACAACACATGAACTTCTTGTATAACCTCTATCCTGTTATCCCCATGAATGATTAGTCTTTACCACTTGCTCCATATGCTTGACAATCCTTGCAAATGGTTGATCTAGAAATATGCCCCTCATAATAGTGTCAGCACAAGTTTGGCTATTCTCATCAAGGGCACAGTGAAAGATCTCCACTAAGGCATCATCAACTATCTTATAGCCAGGGATGCTCCTGAAACACTTAGTAAACTATTCTTATGTACTGCTAATTGAATCACCAGGAAGTTGCTCAAATTGTTGATTTGATCCTTTAACTTGAGCTTCTTCGACCTAGCGAAGTACCTTTCAAAGAAGGCCTTCTACAAGTCTACCCAACTAGTGATTAAACTCTATTGGATCTTAGATAGCAATACTGCAGCATTGCCCATAAGAGATAATGGGAAAATATGAAGCCCCACAACATCCATAGATAAATTTTGTGTCCATATTACATTCTTGCAAGTATATGCCACATTGTGAAAGTGTGTATGGTGATCCTATGATGATGGCCCGCAAATAATCTATGATTTTGTAGCATTTGAAGTAACCCCCTAGAAACAGTGAACTTTCTGTCAGTCGGTAGTGGTGGCAACACAATCGCCCTAATCACATCCACAGCCATAAGGTTAATCTATATTGATTCCAACAGTAAAAATTGTCATTGAAATCCCCAGGCTATGGAATATTCTCCAAATGAGGTGGGTTGTTATTTTGATCATCATCATTACCATTTCAATTCAAGGTTGCATTACCCTCGATGTTAGCACTCTTTTGAACCATTCTTCTTGTAATTCATTGGATATCTGGATTAAGTGGAGTTAAGGAATTACCTTGACTCCTAGTGTTGGGCATACTCTACCTAGTATACCTTGCAAAGAAACAAAACAAAAATAAGAACAAAAGTAAAATACAACAAAACTAAGAAAGTAATACTCGAATTACAATTACTAGTGGATTCAATGAAAGTCTAGACATATTCCCCAAAAACGACACCATAATCTTTGATCATGCCCATGTTACACCACCTTTTTGGAGGATAAAGTGATTGTTGTCAAATATAAAGCCTAACCAACGTTAGGGTCGAATCCCACAGAGAATACGAAGACTTCCAAATTGATTCACTAATAAACAATTCAAGTATTAACTAACTTAAATTCCCCATAAAGCCGAGGTTGCGATGATTGATAAGAAATTAGACTAAACTAACTAGAACAAGAGACAATCAATAATGGAGAGCAACTTGGGACTTGTGTTCCCCATGATTCACCAACTCAATATCCCTGAATAATCCAATTTTCGACTAGAATATAGCATGTAGCACGGTAATTTAAGTTCACCAAAACTTTTGGTCAAAGGTGAGAAGTAAATTTTACATTGTGACTTGGCCCATCTCTATAGTGTGCAATACTGACCATTATCCATGGTCCCACTCAACCTTCCCTTGGTCTAATTGGGTTGATTAGATGAGAATACATCATTGAATCTTGTTAACCAATCTCTTTTCCTATTTATTACCACCTGGATTAGGAAGGTCACAGTAGACAAGTTCTAATGTTGGCCATCGCTGGAAAACATGCAAAACGAAGATAATCAATTAATACATATAAATGCTCATTCCATGAATTACAAATTGTCCGAGTTTATTTGGTTAGATTTTCATGGTTCCCACAAACCCCAGTTATGGTTTTAGCTACTTATGCTATGTGTAGATAAAGAAACTATGAATTAAAAAGAAATAATTGATCACTTACCAAATTGAATTGAAGAAAAAGCAAACTCAAATTGTATTGAGAATCACAAGATTGAAAGATACACTAAATCTTCAAGTATATTCTCCTCTTCAATATTTTGTCTCTAAGTAAAAAAACCTAAAAAGTACTCTAATGACGTCCTATCCATTGTATTCCCTGAATAATAAACTAAAAATTACTATTTATTATATTTATAAACAAGTCCTGAAAAAGAGAAAAACTGGTCGGCGACATTGTATGACAGGCCTTTATGGTCTCTTATTCAACTCTTGAGATCTTGGACCTCACTGCTATGGATTCACTTTATGAGTCATAGACTAATTCATGACTCGTATTGTTCTCTTATAAACATCATCTGCATCAACTAGTCGTTCGCTGGATCTTACTGGAATTTTTCATGAAACCACCTATACAACTTATAGAGTGATCTATGACTCGTAAAAAGGTCTTATCTGGCTGAACTTCAAATCTTCAAACTTCATAGGAAATCTCCATGAAATCCACTCTACAACTCGTAGAAATTTCTTCGACTCGTAAAGGGTCTTGTAAACCTTTAAAAATCAGAAAAGCCTACAATTTGTGCCAAAATCATGCCAATCTACTTTCTTTCAAAAACTTGCACAAAAACATATAAAAAACAAAAATGTCTCACTAAGAACACACAAAATTCTAAGTTTTAAGCATCAAATCTATTGTATTTTGACAGCACATTAATGCATACCCACTATATTTTACAAAATTATGAACCATGTGTCTTATGTTGACAAAGGACTTGTGGTAGGATATGTGATTTACGAAGGATATGATTTGTGATGGGCTATTATGTATGCTATGAGTCTTGAGAATGTTGTGAAAGATATGGAAAGTTTTGAAGCCCTATTGTTAATATGATGAAACTTTATTTTGATAAGCTACTTTATGAACTATGAGGTTATTACAATGATTTTTATATTATGACAATAAGAATAATTTGTGTATTCCTTGGGATTGTGACTGAAACGACCACAAAAAGTGCCTAAAAATATGCCTCGAAAGTGTCAAAAATTATAATTTCCTTATATCTCAAAATTCGTGCGTTATTTCAAAATTTTAACTTCAAATTCTTGTTTAGGGGGTCAAATTGAGTGGGAAAAGGGTCTAACTACGATTTTAGAGTGAATAATTTACAATTTCAATTTTCAAAGTATCAAATGTCAGTGAGGTATCCGCGATGCAGGAGCGATACACCTGTGTCTATTTTCTGCCCAATTTTTCATGTTCGATCTAAGACTTTTGAGTCATGGGCCTAAGTGTTCTCATACGTGAAAATACCTATACTTAGCCATATTTCACTCTTATATCATACAAGGCATTCTCCAATACTCACTCAAACACTTAGACTATTATTTCTCTCAAAATTAAAGTGCCAAAACCCTTTCCGGATCATAAGGATTGCACTCAAGCTTCATGTCTCCATTTCCAATCTTCTTCAAGGATCCTCTAAAGTCAAGGTATGTGGATTTCTTCCGTAGGTTCCTTTCACCCATGATGCCTAAGCTTCGGTTTACCTAAAATTACATAATTTAGAGATGATTTACTCATGGGTCTTACATATTATGAATTTGACTGCCTACTATGTTGAGGTTTATGGAATTGTGATTTTTTTAGCATGTTTTGACCTATCAAACCAATATCTATAATGAGATTAGATGACGGCTTTTGAAGTATATTGCTTGACGGTGTTACTAAGTATCTATTGATGGTTTTATAGTGAATTTTCTAGCATGATTTCGCTCTTGAGTTTTATGATTTTACACTAGCATTACATACCCCCCAACTATTTGATAAAATGCCTTTTTAAGGATTCTTTAAGTTTTGATGATCTATTGATTGATTTATGATACAAGTGACTCTATGTTGATTATGAGCTTTCTAAAGATATGTTTAACTCATGAAAATGTTGATGATGTTGTAAAGCCAGGTTTAAGTCCTTTCTTAAAGATTTTAGCTCTTGTGAGCCCTTTAATGTTGATGTTGATGCAAGGGTAATATTTGATGATGAACTATTCTTATGTTTGAGGTTAGGCTCACCATTAGAGGTCAAGGATGTTTTAGAGCTGCTTGTGTCATGTTGCTATCTCTTACTAATTATTAAGGCTATGATTACCTTATATATTCCATGGGATTAGGCTTATCAAATATGGATGGAGGGTTTTCTCTCTTTCCTTGAAATATGTACCACCATAGGACTATGTTATACCATTGCAATACTAGTGGATCTATTTAGTACACTTTCTCTTAAATTTCTTCCCGAAATAGGGCGGGGACCCATAAGAAAGGTCACTTAATTTGAAATGGGATGGGACCCTGTAAGGTGAGATATGGTCATAAATGCTTTCCAAAATGAGGCTAGACACGGTAAGGAGGGTTACTTCATCCAAAATGGGGAAGTACCCCATAAAGTGGAGTATGGTTTACCTTGGCAAGTAGACCACCTCTTTACCAGTGACGGGTAATCAACGTTATTTCAAGTTGTAGCTCCCTTGGTCTTATTCTATGTAGGTTGAGGATTCATCCCACAATTCTATATTATGATCTATACAAGTTTAGTTGGATTGTAAGTAAGTTTTACTTAAAGCATCATATACATGTCATATTGTTATTATGTTGTTCATTGCTTATGCTTATGTTTTTTAATCTATATTGTCTATCTCTTGTTGCATTACATTTTACATACTTAGTACATTCAAACATACTAATACATAATCTATGCCTATGTGATGTTACCATGTAGGAAACGGAGCCACGCTTGAGCATCTTCACCCACGTGGCAAGTACAATTTCACTCAAGCTTGTTTGTGAGTCCTATATTCTAGGGATGTTGCTTATGATCTCTTGTTATCTTCTAAAACTATTTTTGTTTTATGTTAATGTTAACTATACGGGTGAGCCTAGTTGCTTATCTTGGACCCCACTCTTATCTATGTATTAGAGGTGTTGTTGGACAAGTCATGCGTAATGTTATGAGCTTGACTCTTATTGTTATGATATGAATGATGTCCCTTACCCCTAATTATCCCTATTTATGCTCTTTTGTTTCTATTTTATTATTTCCACGACCAAGGATGTGTAATGATGTGCTAAGAAGCTTGTTTGGATTCCCCACGCGCCATATCATGTCTAGGTCCTTGGCTTGGATTATGAAAAACTTGGTAGTGAAGCACTAGGTTGTTAGATCCTCGATGTCCAACATAGTGCATCGATTATAGTCTTATTCATGGTTGTGTTGTGCACCACAATTATGAGTAGTAGGCTATAAGACATTTTAGGAAATGTTTCCATTGTTCATGATCTATATCATGCTATTGAGTTAAGGCAAGGTTTTTCCTCCTAAATATTATTCTTTACTATGCTAGATCATGCCTAACAGAAGATAAAGAAGAGCTCGCTCTCCTAAAGAACAACTGACTGATGAAGAATTCTGGGATGCACTTACTATGTTAGCTCAATTTGTGGCTAATCAAGCAAACCATGAGGCCCATGTCTCTCATCCTCCCACTTTGGCATCTAGGGTGAGGGACTTTATGAGGATGAATCTACAGAGTTTTATGGGTCCAAGGTAGAAGTGGACCCTCAAGAGTTAATTAATGAGGTCTACAGAATATTAGCTATCATGGGTGTTAGATCAGAGGAGAAAGCGAAGTTGGCAGCCTACCAACTAAAATTGTATCACAAATATGGTTCACACATTTGAAGAAAGACAAGGGGGCTGATAATATGGTTCTATGGAAGGAGTTCAACGTGGCCTTTCTTAACCGGTTCTTCCCTCTTGATCTTAGGGAAGCCAAGATGATGGAGTTGGTGAACTTGAAACAAGGAACAATGACTGTGAGGGAGTATGCCCTCAAATTCAACCAACTGTCAAAGTATACTCCACATATGGTTATTAATTTGAGGTCGAGGATGAATAAGTTTATGATGGGAGTGTCCAATTTGGTGAATACGGAGTGCCAGTGCGCTATATTAATTAGAGACATGGATTTGTCCCACTCAATGCCATATGCCAAACAATTAGAATGGGAAAAGTTAAGGAAGAGGAGAAGTAGAGAGGACAAGAAGGCCCATATTGATGGTAAGTCCCAAAGTCCCAAGGATAGCCGATTCCATCAAGTCCAAAGGCCTTCCAATGCTTCTAATGGAAGGTTTGTTAATGATAATCCAAAACACCAAGGTGGTAATGGTGGAGGGCCCAAGCCCAAGTAATGATAATCCAAGACACCAAAATGGTAATGGTAGAGGGCCCAAGCTCAAGTGCCCTACGTGTAGTTATAACTATGATGGCCCATGCCGGAGGAACTCTAGTGCTTGCTCTGGATGTGGTGAAATGGGTCATAGGGTCATTTATTGTCCTCATGCTCAAACCAAAGGTAGATATGGTCACCTTCAAGGCCAAGGGAGTGATTTGAGGCAAAATAGGTTCTATGCTCTTCAAAGGAGGCAAGGGGGTGATGAGACACCAGATAATGCTACTGTAAGTTGGGATTTCCTTTTACTTAGATGTATATCCATTGATGAGTCAAAGTTTCACTATTCCTTTCATTATTACTTTTGGTTGCTAGTGGGTTCTTTTGTGCCCCGAGTTGTTATGTGAACTTTTGGTGTCTACCTCTTTATATAGTATATTGTTGCTAAGAATATTCATAGGTGTTGTTCCAAGTTCATCTTACCTTAGGTCTTGCCTTATGACTTGTTGGAGTTGATGTGATAGGAATGATGTCATGCTTAGGGTGGATTAGTTGCATGCATGTTATGTTCCCATGGATAGTAGGACCCATAGAGTTAGAATCTGACTCCCTATGAACTCGTCTTTGAGTGGAAGGCTGTAAAGTGGTAGCAAAAGAGGTAGGTCCATTTCTTGTACTATGGTATGATTCATCTCTAAGGGGTTGCCTCATGTTCTTAATAGAGTCTTGTCTTGTGACCATGGTGAACTTTGTTTGATGGGTAACGGTCTTAGAGTGGTTTAGCTACTTGCATAGTATGCTTCCAATGAGTGAGAACCCGTAAGATTCTAATACGATGACTAAGGATGGTCAATCTATTTTGTCAACTACAATATGTTAGTCACTTTTCTAAGCTTGATCATTAGTTCAAATCCCCAATTGAGAATGAAGATAGGTGATATCCGTAAGTGTCTTTTCGGATTAAGCGCAAAATTTTTGAGTATTAGTGGAGTTGTTGGTTGACTTATGCACCAACTATGTTTATAGGTTTCATGAATAGGGTCTTAAAACCCTACCTTGATGTGTTAAGGGGTGGCCTCTAATAGTGGGACATTGACTTATTAGAGCTTGTGAATCATTTAGGGGTAGTGTTGCAAGTCTTGGATGATGATGGGTTGTTTCCTAAATGTGATAGGGTGAATGAAAGATAATAAGAAGGTGGTTAGAACTCTTTAAGAATTATGATATGAGTGTGTATTATTTTCCCTGGTAAGGCTAATGTTAAGGTCGGTGCTCTAGGTAGCCTAGCATGTGTTGAGGATGGTGGCAAAGAGATGACTAGAGAGGTCCATTGATTGGCTAGATTGGGGGTTAGGTTGAAGTGTGTTGAGCATGGTGGTGTAGTATTCTTGATATCCCTAAAGCTTCTTTGGTTGAAGGAGGTCTAGATTAATCAAGGCCTTGATCCCACCTTGTTAAAGTTAGAGGTTTCGGGTGAAAAATGGTAGAGTTAAGGTTGTCTCCCAAAGGGGAGATGGGGGTTCATGGTACCAAGTGGACTATGTGTGATTAAGGTTGAGAATAAGCTTAGGGTTGTGTGTCCTTATAGAGTGTAGAGGAGGATTCGTAAGGTTGCTTAAAGATTGGAATTACCTAGGGATATGAATTTGGTTCGTTCGTTTCTCCATGCTTCTAGGTTGAGAGGATATGTTGGTGACTCTAGTGCTATAGATCCTTGAGGTTTGCGGGTGTTATGAAGGATAAGTTGGCTTAAGGAAGGTGCCAATGGAGATACTAGATGGATGGGTGTAGAAGTTGATTGATAAGGATGTGGTTTTCATCAAGGTACTTTAGAAGAATCGTCTAGTCAATAGTTTCTCTTGGGGAGCCAGAGTCGGAATGGAGAAGTGATATCAAAACCTTTTTCACTCTATTCAAGCTTATGATAACGTGTATAGTCTTTTTCTTTTATGATTTCAAATTTTAAGTTTCAGCCCTTATGTCATTTGCATCCATACGTCTATGGTGACAAGATATGATGATTTTGACACATATGTTGAGATTTTCAAAATGGTGTTTTAAGTATATTGTTGCATTCTTGTTGGGGCTAATTTCTTCATGTTTACTCTTCTCATATACGATTCTTTGATATTTGGGGACAAATGTTCCCAAGGAGGAGATATTGAAACGACCCCAAAAAGTACTAGAAAATATGCCTCGGAAGTATCTGAAATTGTAATTTCCTTATACCTCAAAATTTGTGCATTGTTTCAAAATCTCGACTTTATATTCTTGTTCGGGGGGTCAAATTGAGTCGAAAAAGGGTCTAACCCCGATTTTAGAGTGAACGGTCACAATTTTAATTTCCAAAGTGTCAAGTTTCAATAAGGTATGTGCGTCCTATATATTTTCTATCCAGTTTTCCAAGTTCTGTCTAAGATTTTTGAGTCGTTGGCCCTAAGTGTTCTCATACGTGAAAATACCTATACTTAGACATATTTTACCATCATATCATACAAGACATTCCCCAATACTCACTCAAATACTTAGACTAATATTTCTCTCAAAATTCAAGTGCCAAAACCCTTTCTTGATCTTACTAATTGCACTTAAGCTTCAAGTCTCCATCTCCAATATTCTTCAAGGATCCTCTAAAGTCAAGGTATGTGGGCTTCTTTCACGGGTTCCTTTCATCCATGATGCCCAAGATTCCTCTTACTTAAAATTACATGATTTAAAGTTGATTTACTCATGGGTGTTACATATTATGAATTTCACTGCATACTATGTTGGGGTTTATGAAATCGTGATTGTTTTAGCATGTTTTGAGCTATGAAACCAAGATCTATTATGAGATTTGATGAAGGGTTTTGATGTATATTGCTTGGGGGTGTTACTAAGTATCCATTAATGATTTTACACTGAATTTTCTAGCATGATTCTACTCTTGAATTGCATGGTTTTACACTAGCATTACACATCCATCAAGTGTTTGATAAAATGCCTTTTTAAGGATTCTTTAAGTTTTGATGATCTATTAGTTGAGACTCTATGATGATTATGAGCTTTCTAACGATATGTTTAACTCATGGAAATGTTGATGATGTTGTAAAGCCGGGTTTAAGCCCTTTCTTAATGATTTTAGCTCTTTTGAGCCCTTCAATGTTGATGTTGATGCAAGGGTAATGTTTGATAATGAACTATTCTTATGTTTGAAGTTGGGCTCACCATTAGAGGTCATGGATGTTTTAGAGCTACTCGTGTCATGCTTCTATCTCTTGCTAATTATTAAAGCTATTATTACCTTATATATTTTGTGGGATTAGGCTTAGAATCGATGGATGGAGGGTTTGCTATCTTTCCTTGAATTATGTACCACCATAGGACTATGTTATACCCTTTCAATACTAGTGGATTCATTTAGTACACTTTCTTTTAAATTCCTTTGCAAAATGGGGTGGGGCCCCTTAAGGAAGGTTATTTAATTTGAAATAGGGCGGGACCCCATAAGGTAAGATATGGTTATAAATCCTTTCTGAAATGGGGTGGGACCCCGTAAGGAGGGTTACTTCATCTAAAATGGGGCGGGACCCCGTAAGGTCCAGTATGATTTATCTTGACAAGTAGACCACCTCTTTACCAGTGAGGGGTAATCATCAGGATTCCAAGTTGTAGCTTACTTACTCTTATTCTATATTGGTTGTCGTCTCTTCCCCCACTTACATATTATGATTTCTACAAGTTGATTGGGATTATAAACATGTTTCACTTCAAGCATCAGTCATACATGTCATATTGTTATTATGCTATTCATTTCTTATGCTTATGCATTTTGACTATATTGCTTATCTCTTATTGCAATGCATCCTACATACTTAGTAAATTCAAATGTACTAACACATACTCTATGCCTATATGATATTACTATATAGGAAACGATCCTCGCTTGAGCAGCTCCATCCACGTGACTAGTATGATTTCACTCAAGCTTGTTAGTGAGTCCTTTATTCTGGGGATGTTGCTTATGATTTCTTGTTATGTTCTAAAACTTCCTTTCTTTTTTTGTAAATATTGACTGTAAGGGTGAGCCAGGTTGCTTCTTTTGTCACCGCTCTTATCTATGTATAGAGAAGTTGTTGGACATGTCATATGTAATGTTATGAGCTTGACTCTCTCTTGACTCGTGTTGTTATGATATGAATAATGTCCCTTAGCCTCAGGTATCCCTATTTCTACTCTTTTGTTGCTATTTCATTGCCTTCACGACCAAGGATGTGTAATGATGTGCTAAGAGGCTTTCTTGGAGTCCCTTTGGGTTCGTCTCGCATTGTGTGACATCTAGGCTCTAGGCTTAGGTTGTGACAATGACATAGCACTGAGCAAACCTTGGTTGATATCCATTGTCCCATAGCTATATTGCCACCATAGTTTTGTGAATTAGCTAATGGATCTATATAGCTCAAGTTGCATGATTGACCAAAATAGGTTGTGTTCTCGTTTGACACATATGAATCATATACGGAAATGGGTGGTGTTCCCATAAGGTTAATAAGATGTGTATACCGAAATAGATGGTGTTCCCATAAGGTAATTATTTGGTAATTTCAAAAAAAATAGTGTTCCCATAAGGTGAGTGTTTGGTTTGCCCTAGCAAAATAGACCACTTCTAGTTCAGTATGGAGTGAACATTAGGATTCAAAGTAGTAGCTCACTTGGTCTTACATGTCAGTTATGGTCCCTTCCCATCTTTGTATGATATGTCACCTGAATTGATTATTCATTCTTGCATAATTTTATTATGGCATTGAGCATGCATGACATATTGAGCTTGTATCCGTTGACTATGAATATACATATTGTTTAAATATGACTTATGTCTCTTATTGCATTTGCACTCAGCATACTTAAAACATTGCAAGTTCTCATGCATACTTTTTTCCTACATGATTTTACCATATAGGGACCGAAGCTCCTTTCCATCTTCTTCCTCCATATGGCTGGTCGGTTCGTATGAAGATTTGTTATTTGTAAGTCCTCCACTTCCAAAGATGTCAACCACTTACCATCACTTTGACTTATCTAATTTTGGATACTATATTTGAGGTGAGTTCAGGAGATGTCTTTACCCCTGTCCTATTCATGACTAGAGGTGTCGTTGTATATTGTTATGGCTATGTTCTGTTGATCTCAACTAGCTATACTATGTAAAGTTTTTCCCTTAGTCCCCACTCTCTTATGTGCTTGTTGTATGATGATGGTGATAAGGTGAAAATCCCAAGTCCCTAATTGCGTCCATAGCGTGAGTCATACTTACTCGCCCCTTATATTTACTTGTTATGTCATTCATGCTTATTCTTTTTCCTATAGCATCCCTATGACGTGAGTCCAAACCCCCGCTTCCCTTAGAAATTATGTGCAATATGTTTATGACTCTTTTATGCTTCTGCAAAATTAAGGATGTGCTATGCATGCCTAAGAGGATTATTTGGGATTTTAAATGACCCCAAAAAGTGCCCAAGAATGTCTCTCGAAAGTGTCCAGAATCGTAATTTTCCTATATCTCAAAATCCATGTGTGATACTGAAAATTCGACTTCATATTCTTGAACAGAGGTCAAATTGAGTAGGGGATGGGTCTAACCCGATTTTGTAGCAAACGAACCACAATTTAAATTTCCTTAATTTTCCTTATCCAAAATAAGTCCGTGCCCCAGGCATGACACGGCTAGGATGCGGACTAGTGTTAATTTTTCCCAGTTATTTTTGTTTGGTCCAAGACTTTTAGGTCTTGAGTCTAAGTCCTCCCATGCGTGAAAACAGCTTACATAGCCATATTTCAGCATTATACCATATTAAATATTCCCTAATATTCTCTCAAACACTTAGACAAATATTTCAGCACAAAATGCCAAGTCCCAAAACTCATCCGGATCTTAAGGATTTCATTCAAGCATCAAGTCTCCACTTTCAATCTTCACCAAGAATTCTTCAAAGCTAAGGTATGTGGGTTTCAACCATTGGGTTCTTTCACCTATGTGAACAAGCTTCCTTTTTAACTAAAATACATGTTTCAAAGATGATTTTACATATAGGTTTTCTATTATGAAATTGACTAGGAACTACATTGGGGTTTTGTAAAAGTGTGACTATTTTAGCATATTTTAAGCTATGAATCTTTGATCTATATGAGATTTGATGAAGGGTTTTCATGTATATTGTATTATGATGTTACCAAGTATTGGTAGGATGATTTACTTTAAGATTTCTTATATGATTTCACTCTTCAATTGCATGGTTTGACACTATATTACATACCCACCAAGTATTTGATAAAATATCCAATTTAGGGTTCTTGATCCATCGATGTTCTATCGCATGACCTATAACTTGTATGACTTTATGATGATGAAAGGATGGTATAAATGTGTTGATTTCATGAAGAGTATCTATAGTGTTGAAAGTTGACAATTGCCTCGTTCGGGAGGTAGTAGGCTCAAACTACCATATTGGGGGGTATGTACCTCAATTGCCTCGCTTGGGAGGTATATACCCATGCAACCATATTGGTGGGTTTATACATCAATTGCCTCACTCAGAAGGCCGTATGCCCATGCAACCATGTTGGGGGGGTTACCTCAATTGCCTCGCTCGGGAGGTAGTAGGCCTGTGCAACCAATTTGGGGGGTTTCTACCTTAGTTGCATTGCTAAGGAGGTGATAGGCCTTGGTTACTCTTGATGGCTCTTCCTGCACATGTAATGTCCTATATATAAGCACGTTTACTTCAAGTATCATTCATGCATGCCATATTGTTATATGATCATCTATTACTTAAGTATGCATTTTGACTATGTTTCTTATCTATTATTGCATTATATCCTACACACTTAGTACATTTACATGTACTAATACATATTATATATTACCATGTATTAACAGAAGCCCTACTCAATCCTCCTCCTCCTCCTCCTCCACGTAGCAAGTATGATTTCTCTACAAAGCAAGTGGTAAGTCCTCAACTTCGGGGATAATTTCTTGATCTTATGCTATGTATAAAGACTCCCTTTTCTTTTTATTATATGTTTGACTATGAAGGTGAGCCTTGTTGCTTGTCTTGGCCTCCACTAAGTTCTATGTGTAGTGGTTTTGTTGGATAAGATATGTATTGATGCTATGAGTCTTGAATATCTTTACTCTATATATTGATGCTAAGAGGCTTGCTTGAGGTCCCTTTGGGTTTCCCATGTGTCGTGTCACATCTAGGCCCTAAGCTTGGGTCATGACAAACTTCGTATCAGAGCACAAGGTTATTAATGGTCCTCGACTTCCAACACACCACGTCGATTAGAGTCTTATTCATGCTTGTGTTGTACACCACAACTATGAGTAGGAGGCTATGAGGCATTTTAGGAAATATTTTCCTTCTTCTTACTCTATATTATGCTATAGAAGTTAAGGTAAGGTTCCCCCACCCCCAACAATTGTTCTTTCCTATGCTAGATCATGCCTAACACAAGAGGAAGAAGAGCCTACACACCCAAGAAACAACTGGCTCATGGTGAACTCCGGGATGCTTTCACTTTACTAGATCAAGTTGTGGCTAGTCAAGCCAACCAAGGGGCCTAAGCCCCTCATGCTCCTACTCCGGCATCTCGGGTGAGAGACTTTATGAGGATGAACCCACTGGAGTTCAATGGGTTTAAGGTGGATGAAGACCCTCAAGACTTTCTTGATAAGGTATACAAGGTGTTGTCCATAATGGGTGTGAGGTTAGAAGAAAAGCCAGATTTGGTGGCTTACCAACCCTATGGGGTGGTTCAAATTTGGTACATTCAATGAAAGAAGGAGAAAGGGACAACAATGTGGTTCTATGGGAGAAGTTTAAGGCAGCTTTTCTCAACCAGTTCTTCCCTCTTGAGCTTAGGGAAGCCAAATTGGTGGAGTTCATTAACTTGAAGCAAGGATCTATAAGTGTAAGGGAGTATGCCCTTAAGTTCAACCAACTCTCAAAATATGCTCCATACTTAGTTGCCGACTCAAGGTCTAGAATGAATAAGTTTGTCATAGGTGTTTCCAATTGGGTAAGTGAATAATGTCATACTACTATGTTGATGAATGACATGGATTTGTCCTTCTTGATGACTTATACCAAACAATTGGAGGGGGAGAAATTGAGGAAGATAAGGGTTCATGAGGCCAAGAGGGCCAATTTCGATGGTAAGTTCCAAAGTGTCAAGTGTAGTTGGTTTCATCAAGGCCAAGGGTCTTCTCATGTTCCTAGTAGGAGATTTGCTAATGACTATCCAAGGCCTCAAAAGGGGGGTGGTGTGATACCTAGACCCATGTGTCCAAGATATGGTAAGGGTCATGATAGTCATGCTTGAGGGCTACTAATGCTTGCTATATTTTTGGTGAAATGGGCCACAAGATAATGGGTTGCCCATGTAATTGCAACAAGGGTAAGGATGTTAATCCTCAAGGCTGGGGTTCTATGTAGTTCCGTTGGGAGAGGAGGTCAAAAGATGGTGCCCTAAGGCACAATCAATTTTATGCTTTACATAGGAGGCAAGAGGTTGATGAGGTGCCAGATATCGTCACTAATATGTTAAAAATCTTTGATTTTGATGTGTATGCATTGATAGACCCAATGCTACTCTTTTTTTTGTTACTCCTATTATTGCCAAAAAGTTTCATGTTGAGCCCAAATTGTTGTGTGAGTCTTATAAGGTGTCTACTCCTATCGGTGCATCTATTGTTGCTAGTAAGGTCTATAGAAATTGTTCCATTTGCATCTTGCATAAAATATTACCTTGTGATCATGTTAAGTTGGATATGATTATTTTAATATCATTCTTGGGATAGATTAGTTGCATGCATACTATGGCTCTATTGATTGTAGAACCCGTAGGGTCAAATTCTAATTCCTAAATGAACCTGTTCTTGAGTGGGAGAGTCATGATGTAGTTATCAAGGGTAGGTTTATCTCTTGCATTAAAGCCCAAAAGTTGATCTCTAAGGATTATCTTTATCATCTTGTGAGCATTAGGGATGTGGAGTGTAAAGTTCTTCCCATAGAGTCAGTTCCGGTGGTAAATGAGTTCCTTGATGTCTTTTTAAATGACTTTCCCGATGTTCCTGCCAAAAGGGAAATAAACTTTGGTATAGATATCCTCTCGGATAATCAACCCATTTCTATTCCGCCTTACCGTATGGCCCCCGCGGAGTTAAAGAAGTTGAAGGAGCAATTGAGGTACTTATTGGAGAAGGGTTTTTTTAGGCCTATCCAATCACCTTAGGGTGCACGGGTGTTGTATATGAAGAAGAAGGATGGGTCTCTTAGAATGTGTATGATTATCGACAACTTAATAGGGTCACCACCAAGAACAAGTATCCTCTACCAGGAATTGATGATTTGTTTGACCAACTTCAAGGGGCTAGTAACTTCTGTAAGATTGATCTTTGGTCCGTGTTTCATCAACTGAAGGTGAGGGAGTGTGACATTTCCAAAACGATCTTTCAAACTAGATATGGGCATTATGAATTTGTGGTTAGGTCTTTTGGGTTGATCAATGCACCGACTATCTTCATGGATCTTATGAATAGGGTCTTCAAACCCAACCTTGATTCATTTGTTATGGTCTTCATTCGTGATATTTTGATCTATTCATATAGTGAGAAGGAGCATATGGGTCATTTGAGGGTAGTGCTACATAGATTGAGGAAAACTTGTATGACTTTATGGTAATGAAAGGATTGTATAAATGTGTTAATTTTATAAAAAGTATCTATAATGTTGGAAGTTGATTAATTCACTCGTTTGGGAGGTAGTAGGCCTGAACTACCACATTGAGCTGTATGTACCATAATTGTCTCGTTCAGGTGGTAGTAGGCTCGTGCAACTATGTTGGGGGATTTGTACCTAAATTTCCTTGCTCTGGAGGTAGTAGGCCCGTGTAACCATGTTGGAGGGTTTGTACCTCAATTGCTTCTCTTGGGAGACAGTAGGCTCATGAAACCATGTTGGGGGGGAGATTTGTACCTCAATTGCTTTGCTTGGGAGGTAGTAAGCTCGTGCAACCATGTTGGGGGATTCGTACCTTGATTTCCTCACCAAAGAGGTGGTAGGCCTTGGTTACTCTTGATGGTCTCTTCCTACACATGTAATATGTCCTAAAAATAAGCATGTTTACTTCAAGTATCATTCATGCATGCCATATTGTTATATGATCATCTATTGCTTAACTATGCATTTTGACTATGTTGCTTATCTATTGTTGCACTGGATCCTACATATTTAGTACATTCAAACATATTAACACATACTCTATACCTACATGATATTACCATGTAAGAACCGGAGCTCCACTCAATCCTCCTCCTCCTCTACGTGACTAGTACGATTTCTCTACAAAGAAAGTGGCGAGTCCTCAACTTTGGAGACAATGTCTTGATCTCATGCTATGTATAAAGACTCTCTTTCCTTTTTATTATATTCTTAACTATAAGGGTGAGCCCGATTGCTTATCTTGGCCCCCTCTAAGTTCTATATTTACAGGTTCTATTGGATAAGTTATGTATTGATGCTATGAGCCTTGACCCTCTTTACTCTATGATGTTTTATGCTATGAAAGATGTCTCTTAGCCCAATGTTTCTTTATTTCTACTCTTTTGTTGTTATTTAATTGCTTCTGCTACCAAGGATGTGTAATGATATGTTAAGTGGCTTGCTTGGGTCCCTTTGGGTTTCTCATGCATTGTGTCACATATAGACCCTAAGCTTGGATCGTGAAAGGATCCCTTGGGCTCCTATTCACTGTGTAACATCTAGGCTCTTGGCTTGGGGCCCGACAATTTTGGACTAGAGAGTTAAAACAGGTACCCTTGGGTTGAAAATGACTTGCCTATAGGTAGGACCAGCATATGCTATCATGACCGAGATTGGATTGTTACAAAGTGGTATCAGAGCTTAAGGTTCACTGGTCTTAGCTGTAAAGAGCTATCATTTAGTAGAGTCTTGTGGATGGTTGTGGAGATGACCATGTCTTATTTTTTAGAGACTATAGGATGTTTAGAAACTTTCTTATGTTATTGATTATGGTTGTGGGTCTTGTCAATAGTTCTTCGCTTTTTGAGAATTCTGCTTCATTCGTCCCTCTCTATTGATGTCATGTAAAGGCAAGACTCCACGAAAGGGAAGTCCTATCTCTTTAGTCCCAGACAGGGAGTAGACCTAGATCCTCTTGAGTAGAGGCTAGATGCCCTTGCGTTGTAATAGCCAAATAAGTAATCTTGTTGTTATTGAGAATGTAGAAGGGCCTTAGAGGCAGGTTTCGTGATCAGTACTTGGTTGGTGATGGCTATGTATTACGCTATGAGAGATGTTATTGGATATGGACTTCTGTGATACTTATATTCATACGTCAGCAGTTGGTTAAAGGTTATATAGGTTGTGAGCATTCTTAATACACTACAAGAAAACTCTGAATTGCCAATAGACTTTACCAACAATCTAAATCTGTTAGTATATTAGTAACAAATTAATAAAAAAAATGGCAACTAATTAGTGCACAATTTAGCAACAAATTCCTAATGAAATACCAACCAAAATTTTACTAACTAAATAATTTAGTTGGTAAATATGGAGGGGAAAATGGCACCTAATCTAGTAACTTTCTACTAAAGGATTACTAACCAAAAATATTACCAAAAAATACATTTCATTGGTAATATTACTAACATATGATTTATCAATTGGTAAATATGGAGGAAAAAAATGGCGCCTAATCTTGTAACTTTCTACTAACGGATTACTAACAAAATTATTACCAAAAAATACATTTCATTGGTAATATTACTAACAGATTATATATTGATTGATAATTATTGAGGAAAAAATCAGAGTATAGTTTATTAACGGATCATCAACAAAATCACTAACCAAGTATTTGCCAACAAAAAATTTTTGTAGCTAATTTTACCGATTAATTTGGTATACGTTCGTAAATTACCAACTAATTATTATTTATTGGGAACTTACCAACAAATACTCAATCAGTTAGAAACTTTTACCAATGAATTTTGTGCTTTGTAAATTTTTAATATATTAGAATTAGTTGGTAATGCACCAATTGATACATTTTTAGTTATAATATAGAAAATTTAATAAATAACACACTTAAGATTTTTATTATTAGTTTCAATAAAACATTCTATTTTTCAATATGTACCAATAGATTTTCATTAGAATTTAACAAAATAATAAACTAACTCAAAAAAGCAAAAGAAAATGTGTATAATAAATTTTTAATTTCATCAATAAATCAATTCTATTTTTCATAAATAAAACTTTTTTGAAACTGTGATATTAATCCCCTAATTTTTTCATAATTAGTTGGTATTCATTCCTTAAATTCTCTTACATTTATGACTCATATTATTTTCTTTCAAAATTCATAAATTATAGGAATATTATATATACCCTCATTTCCTCTCTCATTTTTTTTTCCAGAACTTCATTACTTAATTGAATCCACTATATTATGTAAATCGATTTATATGCCAGATGTTATAGTTATTCCATACAAATCTCTCCTCCCCTCTCTCTCTCCCCTCCTTTTGTCTCTCTCGTAAACATACACATAATTATATACAAGTATGCACGTACTTGTACTGTGCAAGAATACACGTGCAAAAATTATATTTTATACACAATTCATATAGTAATATATGTTTGAGTATAACGTGGTATAAAAAATTGTGCAAATCACTGGTATATCTTTATATACCTAATACAAAACATACATATATATAACCTAGAATAAAAAGTATAAAAGTAAATTTATATGTCAATAATAAAAAAATCTGCAACTGCTAATTATACTATACAAAATTTATCTATAAATTCATATGCACATCTCAATTTCATGAAGAATTGATCGAGATTGAATTGATAATAATCACAGACTAATCTATTCTTAATTTCCTAAAACGTTTTCAATTGAAACTCTTAAGAGTTTAAGTTGACCTTCAAAATTACTATTGATGATGTTTCTTCGTTCGAAAATTATTGAACATTAAATGACTAAGTTGGAGTGCTCATCCATTTCTTTTTACATATTTTTGACTTAAAATTATCAATGAGGAAGAGTGAACTCAATCAACTATTTAGATTTACTCCAATCAAACTCAAGTCCAGTCACTCATCAATCAAAAATCAAGACTATCAATCATGCATACAATCAAAACCTATCAAATCATTCGAGACTCTAGCTGAACGGTCATTTTGACTGCAATCAATCATGCTCATCATATAAAACACATAGAATGTTCGTTACACATATATGTGTCATGATTAGGTAATCGACTCAGACCTTTGCACTTATGATCCTAATTCAATCTATGCAACAAGTATTATATAGAATGATGCAATTAAGAGTTCATAATGTCAAACTTAATTTAATCTTAATTTATCAAAACCATCAAGAAACTCATCAATGTGTTTATAATTATGCAGGAAAACTCGATAACTACTGCGAGCAACTCAACGATTAAAATTATGGGATTTTGACTACTCAAATTTCTATACTCTAATTCAATAATATGGATGAAAGGGCACATGTATGACCTCAATCTAATGCTTTAGGTAGCCTTACATACCTAGGATGAAGGTAGACAATTTACTTGCATAGGTTTCTGCTCCAATCGTTTGAATCTCTAGCTTCTCTTCTCCTCCCTAAAAATGATCATTTGATTTGATTGCTCAAAAGTTCAACCAAGACCATTTTTCCATACAATGTTTCATGTTAATCTCATCTCTAGCCTTGGATATGCCAACAAAATTTTGAAAATGTGTTATATAAACACTCCCATCTAGAGGTATTTTGATAATTTTACTAAATATAATAACCATTTTGACTGTTGCATTGAGATTGATATGGTGAAACTATATGGTGATTATGAAATAGTCAAGTTCCAATATAAGTATCGGACACCAAGTGAAAAAAGAAAAAAGAAAATTTGCAGAATGCTGTAGTAAATTGTCACCCAAGCCTAGGGCCTAGACGTAACACGACAAATAGAAAGTTCGAAGAAAATCCAAACAAGCCTCTTAGCATATCTTGCACACATCCTTTGTTGCAGAAATGAAAATGAACATCAACAAGAGTCAAGTATAAAAAGGGAAGTAGTACTAAGAGAAGTCTTTCATAAATAGAGAAACATAAGAAGGGTCAAGCTCAAAAGCATATACAAACTTAGTATCCGACAACACCTCTACTTTAGAATGAAGCAGGGGCCAAGACACATACCAGGCTCACCCTCATAGTAATGACCATCCAACATAAGGAAAAGTCTCAATATAGCATGAAATAAAGTAGATACTATCCTCGGAGTTGAGGACTCACCAAAAGCTTTCTTGGAGATCCGACCTAGCCACGTGAAGGAGGATGATCAAAAGGAGTTTAGGTTCCTCTATGGTAATATCATGTAGGCATAGAGTATATATTAGTACATTTGAATGTAGTAATTATGTGGGATGCAATGCAATGAAGACATAAGCCAATATATTCAAAATGCATAATGATAATCAATGGGTATATAATCTCATTATGACATGCATGATTAATTCTTGTAATAAAACATACTTGTAACACATTCAACTTGCATAATATATATCATACATATGTGGAAAGAGACCTCAACCGATATAGATCAAGCAGCTACAACTTGGACTCCAAGATATGAAAACACCCTCGGTACAGGTGACTAGGCATGAAAGCCCCTCTCTCCCTCCTCTCCCCGACAAAGTATGGTCTACTTGCCAAGGCAAACCATACATGATAACATGAAGTAGGTGGATCCACTAGTATAGCAAGGGTAAATATATAATCCTATGGTGGCACATAGTTTATAGACAAAAGACTTTATATAAGGACCCCTTAAGTCGATCCCCTATATTAAGCCTCAATCAGTGCTAAGTCTAATCTTAAGGAATATTTAAAATAATTATACTTTAATCATAACATAAATAACATGTAAGAGACATGATAACATGACATGAGCAGCTCTTAAACAAGTTTTACCTCTACTAGTGAGTATAACTTGAATATGAGTGTAGATGATATTCATAAATGATCCTTTGCTTTAAATGAATGGCTCACAAGAGGTAAAATTGTTGAAATAGGGTTTAAATTGATACTTGTAAAATTATAGATATTTCTCATGAATTCAATACATGCTTGAAATCCCTTAATCATTATGAAGTTACTTGACTTGTAAATTATGTAATAGTTCATCAATAACTTGAGAATTCTTGTCATGTAATTTTATCAAATAGGTAGTGGGTTCATGAAACTTGTTCAAAACCATGCAATTCAAGAATAAGACAAGATGAATAAACTCAATGCAAATTAATACACTAATATAGCAGTAAAACCCTTATTTAGAGTATCTTGAAATCCATCACAAAAGCTCGTAATAGTTTATAGTTTTATAATTCAAATCATGCATAGTTTCAATAGACAAAATCAATTCATAGAATAAGTTTAAAATAAATATTCATGCATAATCAATCAATACTTAATAAAACCCCAACATAATTTATGCTCATATTTCATAATAAATGATATCTATAGGTAATACAACTTGAAATCATATAATTTTTAGAAAAAGAGAAGATTGGGCTCCATGGGTGAATGGACCCATAGATGAAGACCCACATACCTTAAACCTTGAATTTTTTGAAATGAACTTGAAGGAGACTTGAAGCTTGAGATGGATCGTTGAGTTCCAAAATTGAGCTTGAAATCCTTGAATTTGAATGAGAGATTTGATAAAGCCTTGGAGAGATTGTAGAGAGGGTTTTTTGAGTTCTAGAGTTGAAAAATGACTAAGTATGTAGGACTTAACGTTTAAATGGGCATTGAGGTATTCCCCTAATATCGTTGGATGAAATATGAAAAACAAGAAAAAACTTATACTTGTCCACATCTAGTCCGTGACGCGGACCAAATGCGAAGGACCAGTTGTGCTAGTCCGTGCCTAGGCCGCGTCGCGACTGGGACACGGATGCACACTAGAAATTGATTAATTAGCAAAAATTATTTTCTCTACGGGTCTTCTAAAATCTGAGTTTTACCCATTTCTCACTCAATTTTGCCCCCTGATCAAGAATATGAAGTCGGATTTCTAAAATCACGAATAGATTTTGAGATATAAGGAAAATACAATTGTGGGACATTAGGAAGAACATGAGGAGTGTTTTATTAATTCTTTTTTTGAAAATTTTTGTTGAATTAAATAGGTCTATTTTCTAAAAGAATTCATTTTCCTCTCACAGAATTCTTCTTGTTCAAACCAAAAAAGCCCGGTAGCTATATGATATTGGCAACAAGCTACAAGTTATTAATTAGTTAATCTTTTTCCTCTTATGATTTCAATTTCTCTTATTGAATATATAAAATTAAACAAAACTAGATCTTGAACTTCATCTTGATCAATTAACTTTTGCTCATGTAGTTTAAAATATATATTTTTAGTTAACACATATTAAAATTTTCAATCAATTGAACTACTTAAGATTTTTTTGTAAATTAAAATAGCTCATCCATATAAAAAAAATACAAAAAATAAAATTATTTAAATAAAGATATTTAATTAAATTTCCATGCTTCCATGTATATTTGTTTCAAAAGAACACAAAAATTCACTAAGCATAACTTAGTTGAGGACACCTTATATATGTTTATCATATTAATTGATAATAAATATTTATATTATATTATTGTGTACACAAGTTTATAGACATTTGTTATGAGTATTTTCTTCCAAACGACATGAGATGACAACCTTTTCAATATTAATGAATGAGTACGTTGACATCTACGCAAAATCTTAGCCACTATAACTAGAAGAACATATGCTATTTTCAACAATAACAATAACGTACGTTTGTGCACAATTTATTTCTAATTTACTGTTATTATTTTCGTCAAATAAGAAGTTGTTTTCAATAGATAGTAATCAAATAAAAAGATAACCTAACAAAAAATTTACTGAAATTAATACTTATTTGAGATAATCATATGCTGCAAAAATAAAAGCAATTAATTAGATTTGGTGCACTTAAAAATAGGAACCTTTAATTATTATGCCATAAAAATCAAAGAGAAAATAATAATTTTACAAATTAAATTTAAAAGATTTACATGAGATTTTATAAATAAGTTTGACTTGGGGTAAACCTAAATCTACCACTATTTTACTCCTTATCAATTAATATATACAAAAAAAAATAAATCCTGACGACTAATCTAGAGACCCATCCTGACATCTGACTCGGGACTCAATCCCGACATCCAACCTTGAAATTGACATCTAATGCACTTAACTTCCGAACCAAGACTCAATATCGAATCACGACCTAGGATCCGATCCAACACTTATATTACAAACTCACCTAAGATTTGACTTCTGACTCGAGATGCAATATCAATATCAAACCTTGAACCTGACTCAAAACTCAACCCTACGCTTGACCTCGAGACTTGACACCCGACACTAATTCGAAACCAGCTTTCAACACCAACTTCCTCCCTAGGACACAATCTAAATCTTAAATTGGGACCCAATTTTTGACTCTAGGCTTGACCTTTTATCCAACTTTCAAATAGAAATCTGACCCCGTTCGATCCTAACATCCTACATGAGACTTGACCCTGACAATCGATTCTTAAGTCGACCTGACTTTTGATCCGAGATCCATCTCCAATATTAGACACATGACCGGACTTGTGAATAGGGATCGACCCTCACACTCGAAACCGTTGTCTGCAAAACCGAACTTGTGAATAGGGATTGACCCTCACACTCGAACTCGTTGTCTTACTGTCGACCTAGAATTCAATCTCGAATTTGACTTAGAATCCAATTCTAACTCTCGATTTGGCATCCAAGTTCAAATCAGGACTTGATGATGGGATTTGACTTTTGAATTGGGGTCTGATCTTAACACTCGAATAAATGTGAAATAAATATTAAATAAATATGTGAAAATTCTTTACTCCTAATTTATCATAAATAGATTCAATGTTACGCTCTTAGTAGTAGTAGTGGGATAATATGTATCCTAAAACGAAATTACTCCTAGTAGTAAAATATTTTTTTTAAATTCTTGACATAAAATTACATTTACACCCATTAGAGTTTTTTCATATAGAGGAAATTTTAACTTAAAAAGGAAAATAAGCCAATCACTTTGAGTGGATATTTTGGTCAATTGACATTTATATTCATGATTTTATAAGAATATAGATAGATCAAAATAAATAGATTATTTTATTAAATTAAGTTTAGAAGCAAAGATGAAAAGAAAATAATGCGTAAAAAGAAACATCAAAAGAACTAAAACAACTTATGTTGTTAGCCTATTTTATTATTATTTTTATTTATTCAATAAATAAAAGCTTGCCAATGTAGTCACATAAAAGTAAAAATAAATAAATAATAATAATAATGAACCAGATGGGTCCTTCAACTCTTGACTCTCCATCCTCATCTTAGCTCAAGAAATCTCCATGGCTTCAAATCTCATTGGGTTTCAAATTCTCCAACAATAACACTCAAAATAAGTTCAGAGAGCTAATGGATTGCTCTTTCTTGAGTCTCCTATGTTTCTATTAGTGCCAAATTTGAAGAACCGATTAATTGCAAATTACAAAGCTCCATACATCCAGCATTATAGTTTCTTAGATCGCCTCATTGGAGCTACAAATTATGTAGATCGAAAAGCTATAAACCATTGCATGTGATGGGAGCTACAAATCGCCTAAATTGGAAAGCTTCAGCTGAAAATCACTTAAATTTGCAACTCAAACTCTATCAGATGCTTCAATGACCCAAATTGGTGTGTCAGAGTGTATGTTTTGTTACCCTTTCATCCTCCTTTTGTTCGAATTATTGCATGTGTTGCTTGTTATTTCTAGAGGTACTTGTTGAATAGACTCCGATGCTTGTTCGATTCTTGCACATTTTTATTATTTTTCATATTTATATTAATGTTTCTGTAGACTATATACTCATAAATAAAGATTTTCTATAGTTTTTATGGACTCAATTTATGTTTTATAGTGCAAAAAAAAAAAATAAAAAATAATATAAGAATCTAAATTGTCCAAATAAAAAAATAAGAAAAAGATTTGCCACTAAAATACTCCCATCTCCTTGAAATATAGAGTTATACTTGCGTCATACATCAGTTTATGCTCTAATTATTGCCCACATTCACACTTTATGTAAAAACAAATTCCAAATACAGTCACCTGCAATTCATCTACTACTCTTGGATTCCCAGTTTCACAATCCTTTTGGCTGAACAGTATTTATGTTTTATCAATTTTATTTTTATCTTTTTGTCTGATTTGATTAATTGTAAATCTTCTTATATGCTTTATTTGGTTGGTTAACATATAGGGTTTATATAGTATTTAATTGACGGGTTATAGCCTAAATATGATCGAATATGGATTTTTGTTTTTGGATCTCCTTGATAAGGCGATTTCCCTAAGATTGTTGTGATGGTTGAAGATTTCTCTTTGGTCTACTCTAGCATCCTGTTGCATATATATATTTTTTTTATCTCTCGCTTTTGTTTTCTCTTTAGTTTCTTTTTTTTTCCAAAATAACTCTTTCAATAAAGTAACATCAGTCCTTCTGCATTTTTTTAATCTTTGATTATTGCTAGTGAAGAAATTTAAAACTATAGAAGATGTAGTTTATATAAACAATTTGTATGTGTGCTGTGAAAAAAAGAGAGTTCCATTTCAAAGTTCAAACAAATAACATTCTCTCTGTTCCATTTTCTCTTGTAATGCAAAATTTTTTTAAAATTTTCTCTGTGTGTTTGCTTCACTATTACCCTTCTCTGTTATCAGAATAGAAGACTTATAAGTAAAATGAGTTCAAATAGTCAATGGATGTACAGAAGATTGTCCAAAGGCCTATATGATCCTGAATTCGTAAGGGGTGTACAAGAATTTATTGAGTTTGTTATGAGTCATCCAGAAGGGAGAGATGCCGAGAGACTAAGGTGTCCATGTAACTGAAAGAAATGTTAGAATAGAAACTTTGAAAATGTTCATACTGTCCATGCGCATTTATTAAGAAACAGTTTTGTATTGGGATGTCATGTATGGTACTTGAATGGAGAAAATAAAGTTGCGAGAAATACTGATCAAGATGAAAGAATACACAGCTAGGATCATATTATGGATAACCTGCCAGTAAATGTTAGTGCATTTGATAGTTGTGGACCAACTACGTCATATCACAGAATGATTCATGAGGCTGTTGATCCCACATTTATTCTTGATGATATAGAAGAATTACCTAATCCTGATGCACAAAAGTTTTATGATATGATTGATTCTGTAAATCAAGAAGTGTGGCCTGATTGTGGAACACACTCAAAATTATCAGCTGTTGCGCAATTGTTGAACATCAAGACTGAACACCACCTCTTTGAAAGATGTTTTGATGATATCTGTCAATATATGAATGAGATGATTCCACCTGATAATGTGATGCAAATTTTTTTTTTTTATGAAATTAAAAAATTAATGAGGGGAATGAACATGCCAGTTGAAAAAATTCATACTTGTCTCAATACTTACATGATTTACTAGGGAGAGGATAGTGAACTTATAAATTCCATGTTTTGTAATCATCCCACGTACAAGCATACAGGTCAAAGATCTGTTTCCGAAAAAATCTTGTACCATAAAAATAGATGTATTACTTTCCTCTACCTCCACGGCTGCAATGACTATATACTTATGAAGCAATTGCTTCGCACATGCGATGACACGCTGAGCATGATGTTGAGGAAGGTGTAATGCGTTATTGTTCAGATGCACCCGCATGGAAGCACTTTGATAAGATGTATCCATATTTTTCAGAGAAAAGTCGCAATGTTAGATTAGGACTATGCACAGATGGGTTTCAACCATTTGGACCAACAGGAAGACAATATTCATGTTGACCAATAATTGTGACACCATACAACGTGCCTTCTTGGATGTTTATGAAATATCCCTATTTGTTTTTGTCAAAAGAATCCTAAACAACAGCTAGATATTTTCTTGCGGACTTTGATTGCTGAATTAAAGAATTAGTGGAATACAGGTGTGAACACATTTGATATCTCTAAAAAGCAAAATGTTAAAATGTGAGCTGTTTTGATGTGGATAATCAGTGACTTTCTTGCATATTCGATGTTGTCTGGATGGAGTATTGCAGGCAGACTAGCATGTTCATATTTATGGAGAACTCTGGTGCTTTTACTTTGACAAAAGATGGTAAACAATCTTGGTTTGGAAATTATCATAAGTTATTGCCATTGAAGCATCCTTATAGAAAAGGATAAGATCTCATTTAGAAAATCAGTGACTTTCTTGCATATTCGATGTTGTCTGGATGGAGTACTGCAGGCAGACTAGCATGTTCATATTTATGGAGAACTCTGGTGCTTTTACTTTGACAAAAGATGGTAAACAATCTTGGTTTGGCAATTATCATAAGTTATTGCCATTGAAGCATCCTTATAGAAAAGGATAAGATCTCATTTAGAAAGAGTAGAGTAGTAACCATGCAGCCTATCCCATTACGATCAAGTGAAGATATCTTAAAGGAAATAGAAGAATTGAGACTTAAGAAGGTAACAGAACTTATGGCTGATATTATTAATCGTCGAATTAGTAAAGTTTTTGGTTGGAATAAGAGAAGCATATTTTGGGATTTGACGTACTAGAGTACTAATCTCATTTGGCATAATTTAGATATAGTGCACATTGAGAAGAACTTCTTTGGGAATGTTTTCAACACAGTGTTAGATGTAGATGATAAAACAAAAGATAATCCTAAATCTAGAGAAGACTTGATGGAGTTCTGCCGATGTCCTAAATTATATGCCGTAGATGGCAAATATCCAAAAGCTATTTACATACTAAAAGAAGAGTCAAAAAAGTTATTGCGTGAATGGGTAAAAAATTTTAATTTTTTTGATGGATATGTCTCAAATATGGGAAGGTGTGTGGACATGAAAAGACACAAGTTTCTTGGTATGAAAAGTTATGATTGTAATGTGTTTATGTAAAGATTGGTGCCTATTGAGTGCCGTGAGCTATACTAAAAAAAGTGTGGGAAGCACTCGCTGAGGTTAGCCTTTCTTTAGGGATTTCACTTCTATAGTACTTCGTGAAGAGGATAAGGTAAGACTTCAACAAGAAATACCTGAAATACTTTGTAAATTAGATCGTGTATTCCCTCCTAGCTTCTTTGATTCAATGGAGCATTTCCTTGTGCATCTCGCTTACGAAGCAAGGCTAGTTTGTCTAGTACAATATTGATGAATGTATCCATTTGAGAGGTAAGACTTTATTTTTATATTTAAAATTATAATCTTCTTTCACATATAAAACAACTTTCTTTTCATCCAAGAAGCATATTGGGTACCTCTATGTTTGCTACTCGCCTATTTCGTATATAATATGTATGAACCCAATTTATCAATAGATTTTCATTGTTCTGACTCAACCACAACTGTTTGCAGATTGCAGCTTGATTCCCAGCCTTCAAGTTAATTTTTAATACTTTTGCACCTTTGGAAAGAGTCACCTTGTCCTAGGTTGCAAGTGTACTTTTAGTAGTATTGGTCTTCTTGTCTACAGATAGTTCCCATAAGAAGCTTCGATGAGTTTAATAACCTTTTGTGATAGTAGAAAATAGTTATGACCTGTATGCTTGGATGCCAAGTAGTATTGCTCTATTAACTGAAGCCTCCCGATATATAATAATTCTCTATCCATCTAGTTAGTGGTCTTTGTTGTAGGTTTATCTACTAAGATTTACATCGCAAAACTGTAATCCTTTTAGTACGCAAAAAAAAGACCTACCTATTTAAATGTTATCATCTATTTCATAGTACAACAGACTCAATATGCCAATCCTTTCATCGGGTCTCAACCACCAACATAGTCTTCGCTATTTAAATAATTTATTTTCGTCATTATGTGACTAACGTCTTGAGCTTTTGTGCTATTTTCAAAAATCTCCAAAAATATAAATTTAATGTTCAAAATAAGACACGTGTTGAAGGATCCATATGCAATGCACATATAGTTGAGGAAGCTTCATCATTTTGTTCACACTATTTTAAGCCTCATGTTTACATGAGGCATAGAAAAGTGTCATGGAATGACGATCGAGGTATAAGAGAACGAGATAGATATGATGGTAATCTTTATGTATTCACCTATCCAGGACAAGGATTTTGTGAACTATGTCATAGATATCAAACTGAAGAAGAAATTAATGCAACTCGTATTTATATTTTATTAAATTGCAAAGAGGGGTTGCCATTTGCGGAGTAAGGTTTCAAGCTTTTGTTTCATTTATATATTAAAATTATCACAAGAAATGACATATTGTTTTTCTTAATGTGATCCAAAGGAAATTTATTGACTCTACCCATGAAAAATTTCCACGAATCACAAAAGGAAGTGGACAGAAAACTTAATGAAGATTTTGCATCATCGTTCAGAATATATATGAGCACTTGTATAATATCTTTTCATTTGTATTTATTTCACTTATAAGAAACTTTAATTTTCTTTAATTTGATAGGCCCGAGTCCACATAGATAATTAGTTTATCACAGCGCTTGCGGGAGTTCCATGTCGATCAGTGAAGCCATACACTTATTATATGTCAACGACCTTAAATTTCACAAAAGGTTGTAGTTTTTCTAGAACATCTAATAGTAGTGGTGTATGCATAAAAGGAACCAACTATAGTGTTGATGACAATGACTACTATGGTGTCCTTACTGCAATTCTTGAATTGGAGTACAAGGGCGGTACACCAATCAAAAGAATTATTTTATTTAAATAAGAATGATTTGACCCCACACCAAATGTAGGAGTAAAGATTCACCCACAATCTAAACGTGTGAATGTCAATCACAGAAGAAAATCGAAGAAGTATGAACCATTTGTTTTGGCAATGCAAACAACTCAAGTGTATTATGTCATGAACCAAGCGTAGGCGTAGACGTAACACGGCGAATGGGAAGTCCGGAGACAACCAAACAGGTCTCTTAACATATTATATACACATTCTTGGTTGCGGAAGTAAAATAAGATAATAACAAAAGTCAAATATTTAAAAAGGAAAGCTACGCTAAGGGAAGTCTTTCATAATCATAAGACATAAAAAAGAGTCAAGCTCATAAGCATATACAAACATAGTATCCAATAACACCTCTACTTTAGAATGGAGCGGGTACCAAGATACTTCCCAGGCTTACCCTCATGGTAATAAGTATCCAACATAAGGAGCAAGTATCAACATAGCATGAGTGGAATAGATCTTGTCCTCCGAGTTAAGGACTCACCAAAAAGCTTTCTTCAAGAATCGAACTAGCCATGTGGAGGAGGATGATCAATACGAGCTCCGGTAACTGCATGTTAATATCATGTATGTATAGAGTATGTGTTAGTACGTTTTCAAAAAGTCTCAACATAAATGTTAAAAATCACCATAAACTTGTTATCATGAACATGAATGAATGCAGTTGGGTCACCCACACACTTCCTCAACATCGAAATATGGTTAAGTATAGGTGTTTTCATGCATGAGAAGGTTTAGGCCTAAGACCCCAAAGCCTTGGATTGAAAAAACAAAATTGGGCGAAATTAATATTGGTCCGCATCTGGTCCACGAGACCCAACGCATAGGACAAATTTATATAGCTCCGCGTTATGGAAAGCTACTGGAATTCAAAAATTTGTGAAAATAAACTTTTTCTACGGGTCTTCTAAAATTCTAGTTATACCCATTTTCCACTCGATTTTACCCCCTGAACAAGAATATGAAGTAAAATTTTTTATATCACGCATGAATTTTGAGATATATAGAAATTAATATTATGGGCACTTTCGAGATACATTTTTAGACACTTTTTCTGGGGGTCATTTTAATATCTCCTCCTTGGGAACATTCATCCCCAAATGTCAAAGAAATATATATAAGAAGGATAATCATAAAGAGATTATTCCTAATAAGAATGCAACAATGCACTTAAACATCATTTTTAAAAATCTCAACACAAGTGTTTAAATCACCATGAACTTGTTAACATAAACATGAATGCATGCAAATGAAACAGGGCTGATATATTAGGCTTGGAATTACATAAAGGACTTGGAATTAGTACCATAGGCTTGAGTGGCATTGAAAAGATATGGGTATCACTTTTAGATGTCTGCTTCAGCCTCCCATGTAGGACTTTCGACTTGTTGATTCTTCCAAAGGACCTTAACAGAAGCCACATCCTTATTCCTTAACTTCTTAACTTATTTGTCCAAGATCTCTACTAGAACCGCTTCATAAGTCAAGTTGTCTTCAACCACACTCACAACATCTAATGGGACAATAGAACTTGGGTCACCCAAATATTTTCTTAACATAGACACATAAAAGACTGGATGAACCAAGTTCATTTCACTAGGCAACTCCAACTCGTAGGACACCTTAGTAATCTTCCTCAACACCCTAAAAGGACCCACAAATCTTGGACTCAATTTAAACTTCTTACCCTAAAATGAATCATACCCTTCATGGGTAAGACCTTCAAATTGACCCAATCACCAATTTACCCTTCAACCCACCTCTTTGCCCCATCATCAACATGAGCTAGGCTACCCATAGATACCCTACTCAAAGTATTCGCCACAACATTAGCCTTATTGAGATGATAATGCACACTCATATCATAGTCTTTAAGGAGCTCTAACTACCTTCATTGCCTCAAGTTGAGATCCTTTTGAGTGAACGCATATTGGAGGCTCTTATGATTGGTATACACATGAACATGAACCCCATACAAATAGTGATGTTAAATTTTCAAAGCAAAAACCATGATGACCAATTCAAGATCATGAGTAGCATAGTTCTTTTCATGTACCTTAAGTTGTCTAGAAGCATAAGCTATCACCTTACCATTTTGCTTCAAGACATAACCCAAGCTAATCCATAAGGTATCACAATACACAACAAACCCTTTCAACCCTTTCGATAGAGACAAGATAGGAGCGAAAACAAGCTTATTCTTCAAGGTTTGGAAACTCTTTCACACTCATCAGTCCATACAAACTTAGTCTTCTTTTAAGTCAACTTAGTCAAGGAAGAAGCAATAGAAGAGAACCCATTCACAAACCTTCGTTAGTAACCCACTAAGCCCAAGAAGCTTCTAATATCCAGCGGGGTCAAAGGTCTAGGCCAATTTTTAATCACCTTCATTTTCTTAGGATCCACATTTATATTATCATCCAAGACCACATGACCTAGAAAGGCAATCTCCTTCAACCAAAATTTACACTTTTTTCATACTTAGCATACAATTTCTCTTCCCTCAATTTTTGCAACACTGCCCTCAAATAAGCCACATGCTCCTCCTCACTAAGAGAATAAATCAAGATATTATCAATGAATACCATCACAAACAAATCAAGGTAGGGTTTAAAGCCCCTACTCATAAGATCCATGAAGATAGCCAATACATTGGTCAACTCAGAAGACATAACCACAAATTCATAGTGCCCAAACGTAGCCTGGAAGGCCATCTTGGGAATGTCACACTCCCTCACCTTTACTTGATTACACTAGTACCAAAGATCAATCTTAGAGAAGTGACTAGCCCCTAGAAGTTGGTCAAACAAATCATCAATCCTTGGGAGAGGATACTTATTCTTTATGGTGGTTCTATTAAGTTGCTGGTAGTCAATACACATTCTAACAGAACCATCTTTCGTCCTCACAAACAACATAGGTGCACCTCAAGGTTATTGGCTAGGCCTAATAGAACCATTCTCAAACAAATCCTTTAATTTCTCTTTTATATCCTTTAACTCTGTCAGGGCTATATGGTAAGGAGGAATAGAAATAGGTTGAGTATCGGGAAAGAGATCTATCCCAAAATCAATTTTTCTTTTGGGAGGAACACCGGGAAGGTCACTAGGGAAGACATCTAGGAATTTATTAACCATAGGAATTGATTCTATGGGAAAGACTTTAGACTCCACATCCTTAACCCTCACAAGATGATAGAGACACCCCTTAGAGATGAACTTTTGGGCTTTAATGCAAGAGATAAACCTACCCTTGACCACCATATCATGACTCTCCCACTCAAGGGCGGGTTCATTTTGGAATTAGAATTTGACCTTACGGGTTCTACAATCAATAGAAGCATAATATGCATGCAACCAATCCATCCTAAGAATGACATCAAAATCCACCATATCCAACTCAACAAGATCTCAAGGAAAAAGTTTATGCAAAATATGAGACAATTTTTATAAACCTTTCTAGCAATAATAGATGTACCAATAGGAGTAGATAGCTCGTACGACTCACACAACAATTTTAGTTCGACATGAAACTTTTGGAAACAAAAGGAGTAACAAAGGAAAGAGTGGCACCTGGGTTTATAAATGCATTGACTTTTGACATACTGGTGATATCATCGGGCACCTCATTAGCTCCTTGTATCCCTTGAAGAGCATAAAATTGATTGTGCCTTGAGAAATAACTTTGTTGGACTCCTCTCTCCAATGGAACCGCATTAGCACCCTGTCCTTGAGGATGCCACATCCTTACCATTGTTGCGATTTTAGGGACAATCAATCATCTTGTGGCCTACTTCCCCACAACTAACACAAGAATTAGTATCCCTCAATCATGGCCCATCATGACCCCTACCACACTTTGGACACATAGCATTAGGCATAACACCACCATCACCTTTTTCCCTTGGGTAGTCATTGGAAAATCTTCTATTAGGAGCATGAGAAGACCCTTGGCCTTGATAAAAATGGCCACCCTTGGGAGTTTGTAACATACCATCAAAACAGGCCCTCTTGGACTCATGACCCTTCCTTTTCCTCATTCTCCCCCTCTAATTATTTTGCATATTCATCAAGCGAGACAAATCTATGTTACTAATCAACATACTGGCCTGACACTCCTTATTTACCAAATCGGATACACCCATCATAAACTTATTCATTCTAGACCTCGGGTCGCCAATCAAGTGTGGAGAATATTTTGAGAGTTGGTTGAACTTGAGGGCATACTCCTTCCCTCTCATAGATCCTTGCTTTAAATTCATAAACTCCATCATCTTGGCCTACCTAAGTTCAAGAGGAAAGAACTATTTGAGAAGCTACCTTAAACTCCCTCCATAGATCATATTGTTACTCCCCTTCTCCTACTTCTATTGAGTATACTATATTTGGGCCACCCCGTTAAGTTGGTAAGCTGCCAACTCTGCCTTCTCTTCTCATCTAACACCCATGATAGCCAATATGTTGTATACCTTATCAATAAGTTCTTGAAGGTCCTCATCCACTTTAGACCCATTGAACTCCAGTGGGTTTATCCTCATAAAGTCCCTCACCTGAGATATCGTAGTAGGAGCACGAGGGGCTTGGGCCCTTTGATTAACTTGTTTAGCCACAACTTGAGCCAGCAAGGTAAGAGCATCCCAGAGCTCTCCATGAGTCGGGTGTTCCTCAGGTGTGCGGGCACTTCTTTCTTTTGTGCTAGGTATGATCTAGCATAGAAAAGGACATTCGTTAGAGGGGAAACCTTACCTAGCTTATATATCACGACATAGATCACAAAGAAGGGAAATATTTCCTAAAAAGTCTCATAGCCTCTTACTCATAGTTGTGTTGCACAACACAATCATGAATAAAACTCTATCAATGTAGTGTATTGGATGCTGAGGAACATTAACAACCTAGGGCTCTAATACCAAGTTTGTCATGACCCAATCCTAGGGCCTAGACATGACAAGATGAATGAGGAACCCGAAGCAACCCCAAACAAGCCTTTTAGCATATTATTACTCATCCTTGGTTGCAAAAGAAATTAAATATCAACAGAGAATAGAAAGAGGGTAAAAAGAGCTAAGGGAAGTCTTTCATATCATAAAAAATCAAAGAGTCAAAGAGAGTCACGCTCAAGCATAATTACATAACTTGTCCAACAACACCTCTAAACATAAAACTTTGCGGAGGCCAAGATAAGTAATCGAGCTCACCCTCATTATCAAAACATACAATAAAGAAAAGAGAGTCTCTATATGTAGCAAAATATTAAAGACATTATCCCCAAAATTGAGGATTCACTAACTTGCTTTGTAGAGATAGTACTAGCCATGGGGAGGATGAGGATAATCGTGAGGAGCTCTGGTTCCTACATGGTAACATCATGTAGGCATAAAGTATGCGTTAACATATTTGAATGTACTAAGTATATAAGATGCAATGCAACAAGAGATAGTCAACATAGTCAAAATTCAATATCATAAGAAATGGATAGTACAATAACAATATGACATGTATGAATGATACTTGAAGTAAAATGTGCTTATATAGGGCATATTACATGTGAAGGAAGAGACTATCATCACAGACCAAGAAACTTAGTATTTGGAATCCAATGTAAACCACTCCTTAGAAGTAATTGAGCAATCAACCCCTCAACTAGTTGATAGACGTGACCACCTTCCATCAGAAGTGATTGAGGTATCGGTATCAACCCACTAATTGGTTGATGGCTTAACACCCCCATTCGAGGCAATTGAGGTATCAACCGCTTAATTGGTTAATAGACATGACTACCCTCCGTCGAAAGTGATTGAGGTATCAACCCTCCAATTGGTTGATGGCTTACCAGCCCCATCCGAGGCGATTAAGGTATCAACTCCTCAATTGGTTGACGGACATGACTACCCTCTGCGGGAAGTGATTGAAGTATCAACCCCTCAATTGGTGATGGCTTACCACCCCCATACAAGGCAATTGAGGTATCAACCTTGTCACAACCCAAGCCTAGGGCCTAGATGTGACACGACATAAGGAGAACTCGAAAAGACCTCAACCAAGCCTCTTAGCATATCATTCAACATCCTTGGTCTTAGAAGCAATGAAATACAACAAGAGATAGTAAATAGGAATAATCGAGGCTAAGGGACATCTTTCATGTCTTAAACAACAAGAGTCAAGAGAGAGAGAGAGAGTCAAAGCTTATAATCATTACACATGATATGTCCAACAATACCTCTACTATATAGATAGGAGCAGGGGCCAAGACAAGCAATCAGGCTTACCCTCATAGTCAACATATACATAAAAGAGAGAGAGCCTTAGAACATAACAGGAGGTCAGAAGCATCATCCCCGAAATGGAGGACTTACTAAAGGGCTTGAGAGAAGTCATACTAGCCACATGGAGAATGATGATCAAGTGGGGATCCGGTTCCTACATGGTGACATCATGTAGGCATAGTGTATGCATTAGTACATTTGAATGTACTAAGTATGTAGGATGCAATACAACAAGAGATAAGTAACATAATCAAAATGCATAAGCATAGGCAATGAGTAACATATTACAGTATGACATCTATGTGAGATGCTATGTGGTAAATCATACTTGTATAGAACATAATATATGTGCAAGAAGAGATCACTATCATATTGGTGGATTGTCACACCCTACCACTCTTGGTGATTGAAGTATTAACCCCATTAATTGGTTGGTGGATCGTTGCACCATACCATCCTTGGTGACTGAGGTATAAAACTACCGACATGGTTATCAAGGTTCAAACTCCCCAATATGGTTGGTGGATCATCGCACCTACCACCCTTGGTGACCGAGGTACAACCCCTCCCATATGTTATCAAGGTAGAAACCTCTTGACATGGTTACCCGGCATGCATCCCCTGAGTAGGGCAAGGTCACATTCTAACACTATATAGAAGAAAACAATATGCATACATTCATTTCATCATCATATAATCATTCAACTCAAAAGACATGAATTGAACCTTCACTTCCTCAAGAAATTATAATCTGAACATTTTATCAAAAACTTGGCAAAGGTGTAGTACTAGTGTAAAACCATGCAGTTCAAGAGTGAAATCATGCAAGAAAACTCATTAAAACTATCAATAGATACTTGGTAACACCCTTAAGCAATTTACATCAACACCCTCACATATCTCACAATAGATATTAGTTTGATAGATCAAAACATGCTAAAAAAACCATAATTTCATGAAACCCTAACATATTGCGTAGTGAAATTCATAATAGATAAGACCTATGAGTAAATAAACTTAAATCATGCAATTTTAGGTTAAAAAGAGCCTGGGTATTATGGGTGAAAGGAACTCATAAACCCATGAAAGAAATCAATATACCTTGACTTTGGGAGAATCCTTAAAGAATATTGGAGATGGAGACTTGAAGCTTGAATGAGAACCTTAAGATCTGGATGAATTTTGAGACATGAATTTAGGGGATGAATTATTGGCTAAGTATTTGAGTGAGTATTTGGGAATGTCTTGAATGATATAAGGGTGAAATAAGGCTAAGTATAGGCATTTTCATTCATGGGAACACTTAGGCCCCGGAAACTTTGCCCCAAACTTGAAAAACTAGGTAAAAATAACTTTGTGGCCCATCATGCCAATAACGCGCACCTCTCGCTGGAATTTGATTTTTGGAAAAATGAAATTGCAATTCATTTGCTCTAAAATTGAGGTTAGACCCATTTCCCACTCAATATGACCCCCTAAACAAGAAGATGAAGTAGGTTTTTCGATATCACTCATGGATTTTGAGATATATTAAATTATAATTTGGGGTAGTTTCGAGGGACATTTTCAGGCTCTTTTTGGGGGTCATTTTAAAATCTCCCCCTTGGGAACATTCGTCCTCTAATGTCAAAGAAACATATATGAGAAGAGTAATCATGAAGAAATCATCCCCAACAAGAATGCATCAACATACTTAAAGCACCATTTTCAAAATCATAACATAACTGTTAAAAAATTATCGTGAACTTGTCAACATAACCATGCATACATGTAGATGGCATAGGGACTGCAACATAAGATTTGGATTCATGAAAGAAAAGGACTTGACGTGTCATCACAAGCTTGAATAGAGTGAAAGAGGTTCAGATATCGCTTCTTCATCCCCGCCCTCGCTCCTCGAGAGAAACTATCGACTAGGTGATTCTTCCAAAGGGCCTTGATTAACACCACATCCTTATAAATCAACCTTTACTCAAATCCACCCAACTTCTCTACTGGACCTCCTCATAAGTCAACTCATCCTCCATAACGTCCACCACCTCAAGAGTCTTATAATGCTTGAATCAACAACACACCTCCTCAATCTTAGAAAAATGAAGAACGGGATGAACTATATCCTTATCCCAAGGTACTTTCCATTCGTATGCAACCTCACTAATCTCCCTTAACGAACTATGAAGACTCACAAACCATGAACTCAATTCCCTTTTTACTGGGGCTAACTACACCTTCTATGAGTAAAACCTTCAAATAGGACCAATCACTAACTTTGAATTCAAGCTCTATCCTCCTCACACTTGTGTAGGATCTTTGGTGACTTTGGGCCTTTTTGAACCCTTCCCTAATCAACCTTACTTTCTCAATAGCATTTGTAACTAGATCTGGACCTAACAAAGCTATTGCACTCAACTGGTGATCTACAACGTGTACCATAGAGAGTCTCAAAGGAGCCATATCGATGATAGAATGATAGCTATTGTTATAGGCAACTCAATCCATGGAAGATGATCATCCCAACTACCCTTAAGCTCTAATACACAAGCCCTAAGCATATCCTCAAGTGTTTGGATAGTTCCCTCGACTTGGCCATCCATTTGAGGGTTTAAGGCCATACTAAGTTTAACTTTTCCACCAAAACCCCTTCGAAAGGATCTCCAACAATGCAAAGTAAATTGAGTACCATAATATAATTGACAAAAGAACCCATGCAATCTCACCAAGTCATGAATGTACAGCATAACATAATCTTCAATCTCATATGTAGTCTTAATCGGTAGAAAGTGAGCCAATTTTTCATCCTATCAACCACAATACAGATACAATCAAAAACCCTTTTCTAGTCATTTGGCGATACCACCATAATATCCATGTTAATTATCTCCCACTTTCGAGTAGGAGTCTCTCTTTCTTGGGTTAAGCCACCCGACTTTTGATGTTCGACCTTGACTTATTGGAAAGTATGACAAACAGATACAAATTTGGCAATGCCTTTCTTCATACCTCCCCACCAAAACACATCCCTCAAATCCCTATACATCTTGGTAGAACTAGGGTGCATAGAATAGGAAAAATTAGGAGCCTCATCAAGAATCTTTTTTGTAGCCATCAACATAAGGCACACACAAGCTACCTTGGTATCTAAGGGTACCATCTCCCCTTTGGGAGAAAACCTCCATCTTACCATCTTTACCAATGCCTTCAGTTCCAACAAAGTGGGGTCAAGATCTTGCTTGGCTTTCGCCTCCTCAACCAATAAAGATTTAGAACCATTAACAACAATAATACCACCATTATCAACCTCTTCCTACCGAACCCCCAATCTAGCCAACCGATGGACCTCCTTAGTCACCTCAATGCTACCACCATCAATATGAACTAAGTTACCCATGGACACCCCACTCAAAGCACCAACCACAATATAAGCCTTACCGTGATGATAGTGCACACTCATATCATAATCCTCACGAAGTACTAGCCACCTTCTTTGTCTCAATCTAAGATCCTTTGGGTGAACACATTTTGGAGAATCTTATGATCGGTGAACACATCAACATGCACCTCATACAAACAATGACGTCAAATTTTCGAAGCAAAACCACAACGACCAACTCAAGGTCATACATAGGATGATCCTTCTCATGCATCACAATTATATAATAGCATGGGATTCCACCTAACTATCTTGCATCAACACACAACCTAAACCTATCCGAGAGGCATCACAATGCACAACAAACCCTTCCAACCCATTTGGTAAATACAAGATAGGAGCGGGGATAAGCTTAATTATCAAGGCTTGGAAACTCCCTTCACACTCATCGATCACACAAACATAGCCTTTTTTTGGGTCAACTTAGTCATGGGGGAAGCAATAGAAGAGAACTCATTCACAAATCTCCAATAGTAACTTGCTAAGCTCTAAAAACTTCTAATGTCGGAGGGAGTTAAGGGTCTAGGCCGGTTTCTCATCATATATGTCTCCTTAGAATCAACGTTAATACCATCCTTTGAAACCACATGACCTAAGGACATAACCTTCTTTAACCATATTCACACTTCTCATAATTAGTATACAACTCCTCTTTCCCCATGATTTGCAGCACTACCCCCAAATGGTTCATAATCACTAAATAAATCAATACTTCATCACTAGAGACCACCACAAACTTAACAAGGTAGCGACTAAAGACCCTATTCATGATACCTATAGACATAATTGGTGCATAAGTTAAACCAAAAGATACCACCCCAATTCAAAATATCAAAAAGGATATTCACTAACTCATTGATCATCGGAATAAACTCAATAGAAATAAATTGGGGTCAACAACCCTAACTCTTACAAGATGATAAATGCAAACCCTTAGAGATTAGTTCTACCTTAAGATAAGACACGAACCTACCACTTTGCATCCATCATACAAGTCCCCACTCAAGGATGAGTCTATTAAAGAGTCAAAATCTAACTCTATAGGCCCTTTATTTAATGGGGACACAATATGCATGCAACTACTCCACCCTAAGCATAACATCAAAGTCTACCACAACAAAATCCAACAAGTCACAAGGCAAGACTTAACGCAATATGAATACAGAACAACACCTATGAACTTTCAAATAACAATAGGCTCACCAACGAGATAGACACCAAAGAGAGTTAGGGTCACACATGAACCCACTAGCAACCAAAGGAATAATTAAAGAGATAGTGGAACCTAGGCCTTTCACTTTATACACATCAAAGTCAAAGGAAATTTTAACAAATAGGTAGCAATATCGAGAACCTCATCCCCTCCTTGAGCCCCTTGCACAACAAGAACAACTTGATTTAAAGATCTACCAAACTTATGCCTCCTTCGAGCATATGGACAATCTACTAGCTTATGACCTACTTTACCACATCCATAACAAGCATTGGTCTTCCTCAAAAATGGGCCACCATGGTACCTTTCACATCATTAACAATTGAGATTAGACATCCCATCACCACTTCCTTTACCCTTATTGCGTCTATGAGGGAAATCCTTCCTCTTATGTCCTATTTCATCACATCCAAAACAAATGTTAGTACCCTTGAAGCACGAGCCTCTATGCACCTTACCACATGTTGGACAGATAGCGTCACCTCTATCTTTGAGACTTTGGAACCTTCCTTCAATACAGGCCCTCTTGGCCTCACTACCTCTCCCTCACCAATTGAAGTCTTAGTAGCACTCACTTGTTAATCTAGGTAAGTTGCCCATGTTGTCGCAGCCTTGGCCAATACCTATAGAGCATTGCAAATCTCCGCATTCATCATATCACCTTCCCGAATAGCTTAAGACAAACCCTGAAATATAATGGTTAGGGATTAAAAATAAGCGCTAGGGACCTAACTCTATCACACGACATAGATCATGAAGAAGTGAAATATTCCTTGGAACACCCCAAACTTCCTATTCATAGTCATGGCATGATTCACAACTATGAATAGGACTTTAGTCGATGCAGTGTGTTGGAAGCTAAGGACCTAACAACCTAGTACTCTGATACCAAGTTTGTCATAACCCAAGCCCAGGGCCTAGACGTGACATGGAGCAAAGGGAACTCGAAGGAACCCCAAATAAGCCTCTTACCACATCACTATACATCCTTAGTCGTGGAATCAATAAAATATAACAAGAGATAGCAAATAGGGATAATCGGGGCTAAGGGACGTCTTTCATATCTTAAACAACGAGAGTCAAGAGACAGAGTCAAAGCATATAATCATTACACATGATATGTCCAACAACACCTTTACTATAAGATAAAAGCGGGGGCAAAGACAAGCAACCGGGCTCACCAAAGAGCTTGAGAGCTTTAAAACATTGCATAAGGTCATAAGTATCGTCCCCAAAATGGAGGACTCACCAAAGAGCTTGAGAGAAGTTGTACTAGCCACGTTGAGGATGATGATCAAGTGGGGCTTCGGTTCCTACATGGTGACATCATGTAGGCATAGAGTATGTATTAGTACATTTGAATATACTACATGTATAATATGCAATGCACCAAGAGGTAAGTAACATAATCTAAATGCATAAGCATAGACAATGAGTAACATATTACAATATGACATGCATGTGAGATGCTATATAGTAAATCATGCTTATATAGAACATAATACATATGCAAGAAGACATCACTATCATATTGATGGATCTTGGCACCCTACCACCCTTTGTGATTGAGGTACTAACCTTATCAATTTGCTTTTGGATCGTCATACCCTACTACCCTTGGTGACTGAGGTACGACCCCCCTATATGGTTATCAAGGTATAAAACCCCCTGAAATGGTTGGTGGATTATCACACCCTACTACCCCTGGTGACTGAGGTACAAATATCCCAACATAGTTATCAAGGTACAAACCCCACGATATGGTTATCAAGGTACAAACCAATCAACATGGCTACTGGGCACCCTACCACCAAGTAGGGCATGGTTACATTCCAACACTATATAGAATAAAACCATATACATACGTCCATTTCATCATTATATAGCAATTCTACTCATAAGATATGCATTGAACCTTCACTTAGTTAAGGAATCATAATCCGAACATTCTATCAAACATTTGGCAATTGTATAGTGCTAGTGTAAGATTGTGTAATTTAGGACTGCAATCATGCAAGAAAACTCAATGTAAAACCATTAATAGATACTTGGTAACACTCTCAAGAAATATACATCAACAACCCTTATCAAATCTCACAATAGATCTTATATTCATAGCTCAAAACATGCTAAAACAACGATAATTTCATAAAACCCCAACATAGTGTGCAATAAAATTCATAATAGATAAGATCCATGAGAAAATCAACTCTAAATCATGCAATGCTAGGTAAAAGATTGCTTGGGTATCATGGGATAGAGGAACCCATGAAATAAACCCACATATACTTTGGGAAAATCCTTGAAGAAGATTGGAGATGGTGAGTTGAAGCTTTAATGAGAACCTTAAGATTTGGATGAGTTTTGAGACATGAATTTAGGAGATGAAATATTGGCTATGTGTTTGACTGATTATTTAAGAATGTATTCAATTATATGAGTGTGAAATAAGGCTAAGAATAGGTATTTTCACACATGGAAATATTTAGACCAAGACCCAAAAGCCTTGGATCGAACATTAAAATCTAGGTAAAAATTACATTGTGGCGCATCGCGCCAATGACGTGCACCACTGATTGGAATTTGATTTTTGGAAATATGAAATTGCAATTTGTTTGCTCTTAAATCAAGGTTAGACCCATTTCCCACTATATTAAACCCCCTAAACAAGAATATGAAGTTGGATTTTTGATATCACTCATGGATTTTAAGATATATGGAAGTTACGATTCAAAGCACTTTCGAGGCGCATTTTTAGGCACTTTTTGGGATCGTTTCAAACCCTTTAGTTGGTTATGGTCAAATCACAACACTATATATACATATCATGAACTCATCACATAAATATCATCCATTCATCATTCTAAAGTTACTTAAATCATAGGCCACGCATTAGGCCTTCAACAACTCAAGATGCATTAATTGGGCATTTTATCAAACACTTGAAGGGTGTGCAACAATAGTGTAAAATAATGCAATTCAAGAGTGAAATCTTACAAGTAAACTTGAAGTAAATCAACCCACCAATACTTGGTAATACCCTCATGCAATATACATCAAAACCCTTTATCAAATCTCAAGATAGATCATAGATTCATAGCTCAAAACATGCTTAAATAGTTACACTTTTATGAAAACCCAACCTAGTTCACAGTCAAATTCATAATAAATAAGACCCATAAGTAAATCAACTTAGAAATATGCAATTTAAGTAAAAAAGGAAGCTTGGGCACCATGGGTAAAAGGACCCAATGAAACCCACATACGTTAGCTTTTGAGAATTCCTTGATAAAGATTGAGATATGAACTTAAAGCTTTAGTCGTTTCCTTAAGATTCAGAATGAGGGTTTGGCACTAGAATTTTGGTGAAATATTTGTCTAAGTATTTGAGAGAGTATTGGGGAGTGTCTTGTATAATATGAAGGTTAAATATGGTTAAGTATAGGTATTTTCATATATGGAAAGACTTAGGCTCAAGACCTCAAAGCCTTGGACCGTAACAACAAACTGCGTGAAAATAAAACTGGTCCGCGTCTGGTCTGGGATGTAGACCCAATGTACACAGACAAATTTATACAGCTCCACGATAGGTCTATTGCGGAGCTATCATGGACAATGACTGGAATTCAAAAATTTATGAAAATCAACCTTTGCTGTGGGTCTTCTAGAATATGTGTTATACCCATTTTGCACTCAATTTTGCCCCTTGAACAAGAATATGAAGTCAGATTTTTGATATCATGCACAGATTTTGAGATATATGGAAATTATAATTATGGACACTTTCAAAGCATATTTTTGGGCACTTTTTTTAGGGGCTATTTCAATATCTCCCCCTTGGGAACATTCATCCCCCAAAAGTCAAAGAAACATATATAATATGAATAATCATGTAGAGATCAGTCCCAACAAGAATACAATAATACACTTAAATATCAGTTTCAAAAATCTCAACATAAGTGTTAAAATCACCGTGAATTTGTTAATGTAAACATGTATGCATGCAAATGACACAAGGGCTGATACATTAGAATTGGAATTACATAAAGGACTTGGAATTAGTACCTTAGGCTTGAGTGGAGTGGAAAAGATAGGGATATAACTTTTGCATGTCCACTTCGGCCTCCTATGTAGCACTTTTGACTTGTTGATTCGTCTAAAGGACCTTCACCGAAGCGACAGCCTTGTTCCTTAACCTTTTCACTTGTCTATCCAAGATATCTAAAGGAAATGCTTCATAAGTCAAGTTGTCTTCAATCACATTCACAACAACCAATGGGACAATAGCATTCAGGTTACCCACGCATTTCCTCAACATGGACACATGAAAGACCAAATGAACCAAGTCCATTTCACTAGGCAGTTCCAACTCGTAGGCCACCTTGCCAATCTTCCTCAACACTCTAAAAGGACCCACAAATCTTGGAATCAATTTACCCTTCTTACCATAACAAACCACTCCCTTTGTGGGTGAGACCTTCAAATAGACCCAGTAATCAACTTTAAATTCAAGCTTCATTCTTCTCACATCAGAATAGGACCTTTGATAACTTTGACCTATTTTAAACCTTACCTTAATCAATCTTACCTTCTTCATGGGCTCCATGACTAAATTAGGACGAAACAATGCCATCTCCCCTACCTTAAACCATCCAACCGGGGACTTACAACGTTTACTATAGAGGACCTCAACAGGAGCCATACCAATGCTAGAATGATAACCATTATTATAAGAAAACTCAATCAATGGAAGATGATCATCCCAACTACCTTAAAATCCAAAGCACAAGCTCTAAGCATATCCTCAAGAGTTTAGATCGTTCTTTTGGCTTGGCTCATCCATTTGAGGGTGAAAGGTTGTACTAAGATTTACATTGGTACGAATACCTCTTTTGAATGACCTCCAAAAAGTTTGAAGTGAAATAGGTACGACGATCTAATATGATAGATAAAGGCATCCCATGTAATCTAACTAACTCATGAATGTACAACTTAGCATAATCTTCGGCCCTATAAGTAGTCTTAACTGCTAGGAAATGAGCCGACTTTGTCATTCTATTAACCACAACCCAAATAGAATTAAAACCCTTTCTAGTTTTAGGAAACTAACCACAAAATCCATGTTAATATCCTCCCACTTCTCAGTAGGAATCTCTATGTCATGGGTTTGGCCACCAAACTTTGGTGTTCGACTTTCACTTGTTGGCAACTATGACAACTGGCTACAAATTTGGCTATGTCCTTCTTCATACCTCACCACCAGAACACATCCCTCTAATCTCTATACATCTTGGTAGAACTAGGGTGAATAGCATAAGAAATATTATGCGTCTCATCAAGAATCTTCAGTTTCAAGCCATCAACACTAGGCACACATAACCTACCTTGGTACCTAAGGGAACCATCTCCCCCTTTAGGGAAAACCTCCACCTTGACATCACTCACAAAAGCCTTCAATTCCAACAAGGAAGGATCAAGATCTTCTTTGCTTTTAACTCATCAACCAAGGAAGATTTTGAACCATCAACAACCACAATACCACTATTATCAACCTATTCCAACCTAAACACTAATCTAGCCAAATGATGGACCTCTTTAGCCACCTCTTTACCCCTATCATCAACATGAACTAGGCTATTCATAGACATAGCTTTACTGGGATAATAATGCATACTCATATCATAGTCCTTAAGGAGCTCTAACTACCTTTGTTTCCTCAAGTTGAGATCCTTTTGAGTTAACATAATTGGAGGCTTTTATGATCAGTAAACACATTAATATGCACCCCATACAAATAGTAACACTAAATTTTCAAAGCAAAAACCAAGACAGCCAATTCAAAATCATGAGTAGGATAATTCTTTTCATGCACCTTGAGTTGTCTAGAAGCATAAGCTATCACCTTACCATTTTTCATCAAGACACAAACCAAACCAATCTGGGAGGGATCACAATAAATGACAAACCCTTCCAACTCTTTCGATAGAGACATGATAGGAGCGGAAATGAGCTTATACTTCAATGTTTGGAAACGCTTTTCACACTCATTCGTCTACACAAACTTAGCCTTCTATTATGTCAACTTAGTCATGGGTGAAGCAATACAAGAGAACCCATTCACAAACTTCCAGAGTAACCCACTAAGCCCAGGAAGCTTTTAGTATCTGACAGGGTCAAAGGCCTAGGCTAATTTTTGATTACCTCCATCTTCTTAGGATACACCTTTATACCATCACCCGACACCCCATGACCTAGAAAGGAAACCTACTTCAACCCAAATTCACACTTGGTATAAAATTTCTCTTCCCTTAATTTTTGCAACACTACCCTCAAATGAGCCACGTGCTCCTCCTCACTATGGGAATAGATCAAGATATCATCAAAGAATACCACCATAAATAAATCAAGGTAATGTTTAAAGACCCTGTTGATATGATCCATGAAGATTGCCAGTGTATTGGTCAACCCAAAAGACATAACCACAAATTCATAGTGTCCATAACTAGTCCAGAAAGTCATCTTGGGAATGTCACACTCCCTCATCTTCAGTTGATGATACCCAGACCGAAGATCAATCTTACAGAAGTGACTATCCCCTTGAAGTTGGTCAAACAAATTATCAATCCTTGGGTGAGGGTACTTATTCTTTTTGGTGACCCTATTAAGTTGCCGGTAGTCAATACACATTCTAAGAGACCCATCCTTCTTCTTCACAAACAACATGGGTGCACCGCAAGGTGATTTGTTAGGCCTAATAAAACCCTTTCTTAACAAATCCTTTAATTGCTCTTTCGACTCCTTTAACTTAGCAAGGGCCACATAGTAAGGATGAATAGAATTAGGTTGAGTATCAGGAAGGAGATCTATGTGAAAATCTATTTTCCTTTCTAGAGGAACATCGGGAAGGTCACTAGGGAAGGCATATTGGAATTCATTGACCATCGAAAGTGACTCTATGAGAAGGACTTTATACTCCACATCCATAACCCTCACAAGATGATAGAGACACCTCTTAGAAATGAAATAACCCAAAAAAGTGCCCAAAAATGTTCCTCAGAAGTGCCTAGAATTATAATTTTTATATATCTCAATATCAGTGCGTGATATCAAAAATAAAAATTCTTATTCTTGCTAAGGGGGTAAAATTGAGTGGAGATGAGTCTAACCCCGATTTAATAGCTGCCGTAGCAAAATTTGAAAATCACAAAAATGCGATTTTCAGAGAGACTTGGGCGCGCAAGGTGTATTTTTGTGCCAGTCTTTTTCATTTTGGTCCAAGGTATTTGGGTCTTAGGCCTAAGCCATACCTATACCTAGCCATATTTCACCTTTGTCTCATCCAAGACAGTCTCTAATACTCTCTAAAAAACATAGACTAATATCTCTCTCAAAATTCAACTAACCAAGTCTCTTTTGGATCTTAAGGAATTCATCCGAGCTTAGAGTCTCTATTCAAATCTTCTTTAAGGATTTTCCCAAAATCAAGGTATGTGGATTTCAACCATTGGGTCCTTTCATCCATGGTCCAAGCTTCCTTTTTACCAAAATTGTATAATTTTAAGTTGATTTACTTATGGGTCTTATTTATTATGAATTATACTATGAACTTTATTGGGGTTTCATGAAATTGTGACTGTTTTAGCATATTTTGAACTATAAATCTAAGGTCCATTGTGGGACTTGATGAAGGATCGTTTTGTATATTGCTTAAGGGTGTTACCTAGTATTCATGGATGGGTTTACATTGAATTTTCTCACATGGTTTCTTCCCTAAATTTCAAGGTTTTACATTAGCACTACATACCCACCAAGTGTTTGATAAAATATTCGATTATGATTTCGTGAGTAATTAAACATGCAATGTATGACTTATAAGTTGAATGACTTCATAATGATGAAAGGAATGTATGTATATGATATTCTTCTATATAGTGTTAGGAATTAACCATGCCCCACTCGGGAGGTTGTAAGCCCAGGTAACTATGTTGAGGGGCTTCTACCTCAATCTTCATGGGTGGTAGAGTGAGATGATCCACCATCCAATTAAGGGGTTTGTACCTTAGTAATCGGCTTGAGGGGTTTATACCTCAATCACCATGGGTGGTAGGGTGAGGTGATCCACCAAGCAATTAAGGGGTTTGTACCTTAGTAACCGGGTTGATAGATTTGTACCTCAATCACCATAGGTGGTAGGGTGAGATGATCCACCAACTAATTGAAGGGTTGGTACCTCAATATACTATGAATTCTATAATTATGGTCTTTTCTTAAACATGTATTATATTCTATGTAAGCATGATTTACTTTAAGCATCTTCCATGCATGCCATACTATTTGTTATATGCTACTCATTACCTATGCTTATGCATTTCGATTATGTTGCTTATCTCTTATTATATTGCACCCTACATATTTAGTACATTCAAATGTACTAGCATATATTCTATGCTACATGATGTCACCATATAGGAATCAGAGCCCCACTTGAGCGTCTTTCTCTATGTGGCTAGTGCGACTTTTCTCAAGCTAGTTGGTGAGTCCTCCATTCTGGTGACAATGTCTATGATCTCATGCTATGTACTAAGACTATCTTTCTTTTATGAATGTAATGACTATGAGGGTGAGCCCGATTTCTTATCTTGAACCCCGTTCCTATCTAAGTTCTAGAAGTGTCATTGGACATGTTATGTATTGAGCCTTGACTTTGTTGTTTTGATGTTTATGGTATGTAAGTTTCCCTTCATCCCCTTTTCCTTATATTTAACATAATTATGTTATTTAATTGCTTTCATAACCAATGATGTGTAATGATATGTTAAGAGGCTTGTTTGGGTCCCTTCGAGTTCCCCATTCGCCATGTCATATCTAGGCCGTAGGCATGGGTCATGACGAACTTGGTGTTAGAGCACTAGCTTGTTAATGGTCCTCGACATCCAACACATCACTTTAATTAGATTTCTATTCATGTTCGTGTTGTGCGCCACAATTATGAGTAGGAGGCTATAAGATATTTTCGGAAATATTTTCTCTTTTCATGTTTTATGCCATTCTATAGGGTTAAAGTAGGTTTTTTTCTCCCTTAATGATTGCTCTTTGCTATGCTCAATCATGCCTAACATTAGAGGAAATAGAGCCCACACTTTCAAGGAACATCTGGCTCATGGTGAGCTTCGAGATGCTCTCACTTCGCTAGCACAAGTTGTAGCTAACCAAGACAACTAAGAGGTCGAAGCCTCTCATGATTCTAAGCTAGCATCTTGGGTGAGGGATTTTATAAGGATGGACCTATCAGAATTCTATGGGTCTAAAGTAGATGAGGACCCTCAAGAGTTCATTGATAAGGTCTACAAGGTATTGGCTATCATGGGTGTTAGCTCGGAAGAGAAAATAGATTTGGCAGCCTATGAACTCAAAGGGGTAGAACAATTATGGTTTAATCAATGGAAGGAGGATAAGAGAATCAATAATATGGTGGTTTGGAAGGAAATCAAGATGGCTTTTCTTAATCGGTTCTTATCTCTTGAGCTTAGGGTGGCCAAGATGGTGGAGTTTATGAATTTAAGACAAGGGTCTATGAGTGTGAGGGAGTATGCCCTCAAGTTCATTCAACTCTCTAAATATGCTCCCCACTTGGTTGCCGACTCAAGGTCTAGAATGATCAAGTTCATGATAGGTGTATCCAATTTGGTGAGTGAGAAATGTTGGTCCTCATGTTGATTACTGACATGGATTTGTCCCATTTGATGACCTATACCAAACAAATAGAGGAGGAAAAGTTAAAGAAGAAGAGGAGTAATGAGGCCAAGAGGGACCATTTTGAAGGAATGTTCCAAAGTTAAAACGTGGCTGGTTCCATCAAGGTCAAGGGTCTTCTCACGCTTCTAATAGGGGGTTTTCCAATCACTTCCCAAGGGCCCAGGTAATAGTGGTGTGATGCCAAATGCTATGTGTCCAAAATATGGTAAGGCTTATGGCAGCCCATGTTTGAGAGACATTAATATATGTTATGGATGTGGGGAAGTGGGTCACAAAAAAATTTATTATCCTTATAATAGTAATAAGGGTAACGAGGTTCGTCCATAAGGTGCAAATATGCTTCCTTTGGAGAAAGGTGGTCAACAAGGTGGTGCCCCAAAGCACAACCGATTCTGTTCACTCCAAGGGAGACAAGGGGTTGAGGAGGTTCTTGATGTCATCACTGGTATGTTAAAAGTCTTTCATATTGATGTGTATACATTGATTGATCTGGGGGCCACTCTTTCTTTTGTTACCTTTTTTGTTGCCAAAAAGTTTCATGTTGAGCCCAAATTATTTTGCGAGTCTTATGAGGTGTTTAATATTATTGGTGTGTCTATTATTGCTATAAAGGTTTCTAGAAATTGTCTAGTTTTGATTTTGCATAGCTTATTGCCTTGTGATCTTATTGCATTAGAAATGATGGATTTTGATGTCATACTTAGGATGGATTAGTTGCATGCATACTATGCCTCTATTGATTATAGAACCCATAGGGTCAAGTTCAAATTCCTAAATGAACCCATCCTTGAGTGGGACAGTCATAATGTTATGGTCAAAAGTAGGTTTATGTCTTGCATTAAATCCCATAAGTTGATCTCTAAGGGGTGTCTCTGTCATCTTGTGAGGATAAGGGATGTAGAGTTTAAGGTCCTTACTATAGAGTCAGTTCTGATTGTAAATGAGTTCCTTGATGTCTTTCCAAATGACCTTTTAGGTGTTCCTACTGAAAGGGAAATAGATTTTGGTATAGACCTCCTTCCTGATACTCAACCCATTTCTATTCTCCCTTAACGCATGGCCCCGGTGTAATTAAATGAGTTGAAGGAGCAATTGAGGGATTTGTTTGAGAAAGGTTTCATTAGGCCTAGCCAATCACCTTGGGGTGCACATTAGGCCTAGCCAATCACCTTGGGGTGCACCAGTGTTGTTTGTAAAGAAGAAGGATGGTCTTTTAGAATGTGTATTAACTAAAAAAAACTTAATAGGATCTCTATAAAGAATAAATATCCTCCTTCAATGTAAATGATTCGTTGGCCAATTGCAATGGGCTAGTCACTTCTCTAAGATTGATCTTCGGTCCAGGTACCATTAAGTGAAGGAAAGGGAGTGTGTTATTTCTAAAACAACCTTCCAGACTAGGTATGGGCATTATGAGTTTGTTGTGATGTCCTTTGGGTTGACCAATTCCCCAGCTATCTTCATAAATCTTATGAATAGGGTTTTCAAACCCTACCTTGATTCATTTGTTGTGGTCTTCATTGATTATATTATTTTTTATTCACATAGTGAGGAGGAGCATATGGGTCATTTGAGGGTAGTGCTACAAAGATTGAGGGAAGAGAGGTTATATGCCAAGTATGTAAAATGTGAATTTTGGTTAAAAGAGGTTTCCTTCCTAGGTCATGTACTGTTGGGGGATAGTATTAAGGTGGATCCTAAAAAGATGGATGTGATTAGAAATTGGCCTAGAGCATTGATCTAGTCAGATATTTGGAACTCTTTAGGATTAGCTAGTTACTATTGAAGGTTTGTGAATGGGTTCTCTTTTATTGCTTCTCCAATGACCAAGTTAACTTAAAAGAAAGCCAAATTTGTATGGACCAAGGAGTATGAAAAGAGTTTTCAAACATTGAAAGATAAGCTTCTGTTCGCTCCTATATTATCACTATCGAAGGACTAGATGGGTTTGTTGTGTATTGTGATGCTTCAAGGGTTCATTTGGGTTATGTTCTAATGCAAAATGTTAAGGTGATCGCCTATGCTTCTAGACAACTCAAAATGCATGAAAAGAATTATCCTACCCATGATCTTAAATTATCCTCAATTGAAATGACCCCAAAAAGTACCTTAAAATATGCCTCAAAACGCCCAAAATTTTAAATTCCATATATCTCAAAATCCTTGCGCAATATCAAAAATCCGACTTGATATTCTTGTTCAGGCGGTTAAAATTAGGGGAGAAAGGGTCTAACCCCTCTTTAAGAGCAAAAGATTAGAAATTCTGATTTTTCAAGTGACAAATTTCAATGAGCATTCCGCGCCTCTAGTGCAACGCACTAAGGGTGCACAGATGAAGAGAAGTTGTCTTTGTATTCTCTCCGCGATATGGAGAGGTGTATTTTTCTGTGCAGTCCAAGACTTTTAAGTCTTGTGCCTAAGTATTCCCAAATGTAATTTTACCTATAGTTAGCCTTATTTCACCTTCACATCATCCTAAATATTCCCCAATACTCACTCAAAAACTAAGCCAAATTCAAGTCTCAAACCCTCATTCGAAGCTAAGGTTTTCCTTCAAAGTTCTTCTTCAAGTTTCAAGTCTCCATCTCGAATCTTCACCGAGTTCATCTCCAAGCTAAGATTTGTTGGTTTATTTCATGAGTTCCTTTCACCCATGATACCCAAGCTTCCGTTTACTCAAATTGTATGATTTAAAGTTTACTTAAAATGGGTCTTGCTTATTATGAAATTCACTGCACACTATGTTAATGCTGTGTGAAATTATGACTGTTTTGCTATGTTTTGAGCTATAAATATTTGATCTATTGTAAGATTTAAGGAGGGGTTTTGATGTATATTGCTTCAGGGTGTTACAAAGTGTTGATTGATGGTTTTATAATTGATTTTCTTACATGATTTATCTCTATATTTCATGATTTTATGCTAGCATTACACACCCTTTAAATGTTTGATATAATGTCTGGATGTGGTTTCTTGAGTAGTTGAAGGTCTAACGTCGGAGATATGATATGATGTTATGCAAGATTTTTCCTTAGCCCTTTTGCCATATTCTTACTCTTTATGTCTTTTATATGCTTCCGCGACCAATGATGTGTAATGATAAGTTATGAGGCTTGTTTAGGGTTCCTTAGGGTTCCCCATTCACCGTGTCATATCTAGGCCCTAGGCTTGGGTCATGGGAAACTTGATATCATAGAACTAGGTTGATAAATCCTCGGAGTCCAGCACACCTTTTCGATTAGAGTCTTATTCATGGTTATGAAGCCTTCCATGACTATGAGTAGGAGGCTATGAGATGTTTTAGGAAATGTTTTCCTTCTTTATGTTCTAAATCTTGCTATAGAGTTATGATAATTTTTTCCCTAATGATTATTCTTTTCTATCCTAGATTATGCCAAAACACTCGAGGAAGAAGGGCCCAAACTTCCGAGGAGTAACCTACCAATGGTGACGTCAGGGATGCTCTCACTATGCTTGCCCAAGTTGTGGCCAACCAAGTCAACTAAGGGGCCCAAGAACCTCATGCTACTACGCAGAGTGTTACGGTAAGGGACTTCATGAGGATGAATCCTCCAGTGTTCTATGGGTTAAAGGTGGATGAAGATCCATAAGAGTTCATTAATGAAGTCTACAAAATCTTAAATATCATGGGTGTTGGGGACAAATGAAAAAGGGTGAGAAGGGGATTGGTAATGTGGTGCTTTGGGAGGAGTTTAAATTGACTTTCCTTAGTTGGGTTTTCCTTCTTGAGCTTAAGGAAGCTAAGTTGGTCGAGTTTATGAACTTGAAACAAGGTGCTATGAGTGTGAGGGAGTATGCCTTCAAGTTTAATCAACTTTGAAAGTATGCTCCTCATTTGGTAGTCAATCCTAGATCTAGGATGAACAAGTTAATGATGAGGGTCTCCCACTTGATAAGTGAAGAATGTCGGTCCACCATGCTAATTAGTAACATGGACTTGCCTCAGTTGATGACCTATGCCAAGTAAATAGAGGAGTAGAAATTGAGGAAGAGAAGGGAGTATGAGGCTAAGAGGGCCCATCTTGGGCATAAGCTCAAAAGAGGTGGTTGGCTCCATCAAGGCCAAGGGTCTTATTATGCTACTAATAAGGGAATCGCCAATAACTTCCCTAAGACTCAAGGTGTTGGTGTTGCGGCTCCCATTGATGTGTTTCCTACATTTTGGAAGAGTCATAGGGGGAAGTGTTTGAAGGTTTCTAATGCTTTCTTTGATTGTGGGGATCTTGGTCACAAAAGGGTGGATTGTCCAAGAAACTATGGCAAGGGCCAGGATGTAAATATGATTCCACTGGGTAGAGATGATCCTCAAGGTGGTGCCTCAAGGCATAATCGATTTTAGGCTCTATATGGGAGGCAAGGGGTTAGTGAGGTTCACAATGTTTTTATCGATACGTTGAAAATCTTTGACTTTAATGTGCATGATTTGATTGATCTGGGTACCACTCTTTCCTTTGTTACCCCTTTTGTTGCTAAAAAGTTCCATATTGACCCCGAGTTGTAGCATGAGTCATATGAAGTGTCTAGTTCTATTAGTGCCTCTATTGTTGCTAGGAAAGTTTATAAGAGTTTTTCTATTTGCATTTTCATAAGCTGTTGCCTTGTGATCTTGTTGAATTAGACATGGTAGATTTTGATGTCATTCTTGGGATGTTTGGTTACATGCCTACTATGCTTCTATTGATTATAGAACCCATCCTTAAGTGGGAAAGTCAAGATGTGGTGGGCAAGGGTAGATTCATTTCTTGCATTAAGGCGCATAAGTTGATCTCTAAGGGGTGTCGTTATCATTTTGTCAGGGGTAGAGATGTCTAGTCTAAAGTCCCTTCCATTGAATCACTTCTACTTGTGAGTTTCTTGATGTCTTCCCAAATGACCTTCCCAGTGTTCCTCCCAAAAGGGAAATAGACTTTTGTATATATCTCCTCCCCGATACTCAACCTATCTTTATTTCCCCTTACTGTATGGTCCCAGTGGAGTTGAAGGAGTTAAAGGAACAATTAAAAAATTTGTTTCAAAAAAGGTTTTATTAGAGCTAGCCAATCACCTTAGGGTGCTCCAGTGTTGTTTATAAAAAAGAAGGATGGGTAACTTAGAATGTGCACTGACTACCGACAACTCAATAGGGTCACCATCAATAATAGGTATTCATTTGCAAGGATTGATGACTTGTTTGACCAACTGCAAGGGACTAGATTTTTCTCTAAAATTGATCTTTGGTCCAGCTATCATGAAGTGAGGGTGTTGGAGTATGATATTCCCAATACGGTCTTCCTGACTAGATATGGGATTATGAGTTTGCTATGATATCTTTTGGGTTGACTAATGCACCGACCATCTTCATGGACCTTATGAATAGGGTCTTGAAACCCTACCCTGATTCCTTTGTGGTGGTGTTCATTAATGATATATCGATCTATTCACATAGTGGGGAGGAACATATGGGGCATTTGAGGGTTGTGTTGCAAAGATTGAGGAAGGAGAAGTTGTATGCCAAATATGACAAGTATGAATTTTGGTTAAAGGAGGTTGCATTATTAGGTCATGTGGTGTCGGGGAATGGTATAAAAGTTAATACTTGGAAAACCAATGTGATTAAAAATTAGCCTAGACCATTGACCCCATCAGATATTAGGAGTTTTTTAGGCTTAGTGGGTTATTATAGAAGGTTTGTGAATGGGATTTACTCCATTGCTTCGTTATGACATAGTTGACTCAAAAGAAGGTTAAGTTTGTGTGGACCGATGAGTGTGAGAGGAGATTCCAAATATTGAAACACAAGCTTGTGTCTGCTCATATGTTATCAATACTGGATGGGCTTGAGGGATTTGTAGTGTATTGTGATGCTTCTCGAGTTGGTATAGATAACTCAAGGTTTATGAAATGAACTACCTACCCATGATCTAGCGTTAGCCGCCATTGTGTCATGTGGATGTGTTCACCAATCATAAGATCCTCCAATATGTCTTCACCCAAAAGTATCTCAATTTAAGGCAAAGAAGGTGGCTAGAACTTCTCGAAGAATATGATATGAGTGTAGACTATCATCTGGGCAAAGCAAATGTGGTGGCAGATGCTTTAAGTAGGGTGTCTATGGGTATCCTAGCCTATGTTGATGATGGGTATAAGGAAATGGCTAGAGAGGTACATCAATTGGCTAGATTGGGGGTTAGGTTGGATGAGGTTGGTGATTATATTGTTGTTGTTGATGATGGGTCTAAGTCTTCATAGGTTGATGAGATGATAGAAAAACAAGATCATTACGCCTCCTTGCTTGAATTGAAGGCCTTGGTGAAAGAGAGCAAAGTAGAGGTTTTCTCCTAAGTGGGAGATAGGGCCCTTAGGTACCAAGGTAGGTTGTGTGTGCCTTGTATTGATGGTTTGAGGGAGAAGGTCCTTGATGAGGCCCATAATTCTTCTTATTCTATCCACCCCAGTTCCACCAAAATGTATAGAGACTTGAGGGATATGTATTAGTGGGGAGGCATGAAGAGGGACATTGCTAAATTCATTTCCAGTTGCCATAGTTGTCAATAAGTTAAAGCCGAACATTAAAGGCCAGGTGGCCTAACCCAAGACGTAGAGATTCGTACTTGAAAGTGGGAGGTGATTAATATGGATTTTGTTGTTGGGTTGCCCAAGACTAGAAAAAGCTTTGATTCTATTTGGGTTGTGGTTGATAGGATGACAAAATTGGCTCACTTTCCACGGTTATGACTACATCTTGGACTGGAGAGTATGCAAGGTTGTACGTCCATGAGTTAATGAGGTTGCATAGGGTTCCTTTTTCCATCATATTAGATCTTGGTGCACAATTCACTTCACACTTTTTGAGGCCTTTCCAAAGAGATCCTGGTATAGAAGTTCACCTTAGTATGACCTTTCACCCTCAAATGGATAGCCAAGCCAAAAGGACAATTCAAACCCTTGAAGATATGCTTAGGGTATGCGTGTTGAAGTTGAGGGGTAGATGGGATAACCATCTTCCTTCGATTAAGTTTGCATACAACAATAGCTATCACTCTAGCATCAGTATGGGTCCTTTTAAGGCTTTTTATGGGAGGCATTGTAGATCATCGGTTGGTTGGTTTGAGGATGGAGGGATGGCTTTATTGTGATCGAATCATGTTAGGAAGGTTCTTGAGAAGTTTAGGATGATTAGTGAGATATTGAAGACTGCACAAAGTCATCCAAAATCCTATGCCGATGTGAGAAGAAGAGACCTTGAATTCGAAGTGAGTGGTTGGGTTTGTTTGAAAGTTTCTCCAATGAAAGGTGTAGTTTGTTTTAGTAAAAAGGGGAAGTTAAGTCCAACATATGTTGGTACTTATGAGGTTTTGAAGAGGGCTGGCAAGGTAGATTATGAGTTGAAGTTGCCTCGTGAAATGAAATTTGTTCACCCGATGTTCCATGTCTTTATATTGAGAAAAGGTGTTGGTGATCCTAATACTATTATGCCTCTTGATGTTGTAAGTGTTTTTGAGGATAACTTGACTTATGAGGAGACTCCGATTCAAATTTTGGATAACTTGACTTATGACGAGATTCAGATTGCACCTCTTGATATTATGAGTGTTGTTGAGGATAACTTGACTTATGAAGAGATTGAGGAACAAGGAGGTGGCATTCGTTAAGTCCTTTAGAGGAATCAACAAGTTGAAACTGCAACATAGGAGGCCGAAGTGGACATGGAAAGGTGGTATCCTTATCTTTGGAACTCCACTCAAGCCTAAGGTACTAATCCTAAGTCTCTTATATGATTTCAAGCCTTGTATGTCAGCCCTTTTGTCATTCCTATGCATTCATGTTTAAGTTGGCAAGTTTATGAAGATTTTAAATTTATGTTGAGATTTTGAAAATGATGTTTTAAATGTAATGTTGCATTTTAGTTGGAACTAGTTTGCTTATGATCATTCTTGTCTTGTACATCTCTTTTACATTCGGGGATGAATGTTCCCAAGGAGGAGATATTGAAATAACCTCAAAAAGTGCCTAAAAATGTTCCTCAAAATGCTCAGGATTTTAAATTCCATATATCTCAAAATCCGTGCGTGATATCAAAAATCAGACTTCACATTCTTGTTAAAGGGGTCAAAATTAGGGGAAAAAGGGTTTAACCCCGATTTAAGAGCGAAAGATTAGCAATTATAATTTTTCAAGTGACAAATTTCTGTGACTTAGACGCAGAGAGGTGTATTTTTTTGTCCAATAATTTTCTATGCAGTCCAAGGCTTTTATCTCTTAGGCCTAAGTGTTCCCAAACATATTTTTACCTCTACTTAGCCTTATATCACCCTCATATCATCCTAAACATTCCCCAATACTAACTCAAACACTTGGCCATATTTTCACTCCCAAATTTAAGTCTCAATCCCTCATCCTATGCTATGGTATTACTTTAAGGTTCTTCTTCAAGCTTCAAGTCTCCATCTCCAATCTCCACCAAGTTCATCGCTAAGCTAAGGTATGTGGGTTTCTTTCATGGGTTCTTTCACACATGATACCCAAGCCTCCATTTACTCAAATTGCATGATTTAAAGTTGATTTACAAATGGGTCTTGCTTATTATGAAATTCACTGCACACTATGATAAAGCTATGTGAAATTATGACTGTTTTGCTATATTTTGAGCTATAAATCTTTGATCTATTATAAGACTTGAGGAGGGATTTTGATGTATATTACTTAAGTGTGTTTAAAGGTGTTGATTAAATGTTTTACAATAGATTTTTCTTGCATGATTCCATCTCTATATTTCATGGTTTTATACTAGCATTACCCACCCTATAAGTGCTTGATAAAATGTCCGGATGTGATTTCTTGAGCAATTAAAGGTCCAAAGCATGGTATATGATGTGATTGACTATATGATGATGAAATGAGCTTATGTGTATGATAAATTCTATATAAAGTGTTGCATTTGACCATGCCCAAACCAAGGGGACTATGAACCCCGATAACCTAGATGGGAGTTTGTACTCATCAACCTAGTGAAGGTTTTGTACTTCTCCACCTAGTGAGGGGGCGGAATCATCACTAACCTAGATAGTAGTTTGTACTCATCTACCTAGTGAAGTGTTTATACTCTTCCACTGGGGGTATGGGGCATCATCATCACCAACCTAGTGAGGGGTTCGTAGCTCACCACCTAAGAGATGGGGCAGCATTATCACTAACCTACCAAGGGGTTCGTACTTTGAAATCTAGCTTAGTCTGCTCTACACATATAATATCCTATATAAGCATGAGATACTTAAACATGTTTTACTTATGCATTGATCATACATGCCATATTGTTATATTATGCCTATTCTCTATTATTACTCATTTTGACCATGATGCCTAATTCTTGTTGAATTGTATCCTACATAATTAGTACATTCAAACATACTAAGACATACTCTTACCTATAGATATCATCATGTAGGAACCGATGCCCAAGATGATCCTCCTCCTCCTCCATGTGGCTAGTTTGATATTACTCAAGCTAGTTGGTGAGTCGTCTACTTTGGGGACCTTAGTCTATCTGCTTTTATTATGTATTGAGACATTATTGTTTATTATTTATTTTGACTATGAGGGTGAGCGCAGTTGCTTTGTCTTGGCCCCCACTCTTATCTATGTATTAGAGGTACTTTTCAGATATGTTATGTATCTATGATATGAGTGTTGGCTCCTTTCTCTTGAGTATGATGTTATGCAAGATTTCCCGTTAGCCTCTTTTTCCCTTACTTTTACTCTTTATGTCTTTTACATGCTTCCATAACCAATGATGTGTAAAGATAAATTAAGAGGATCATTTAGTGTTCCTCTGGGTTCCTTATTCGTCGTGTCACGAATAGTCCCTAAGCTTGGGTCTTGATAGTCGTGGTCTTGTTGCTTTGAAAATTTGACATCACGATTTGATGGGGTGTATGTTGATGTGTTCACTGACCATATGAGTCTCCAAAATGTCATCACTCAAAAAGGACTCAACTTGAGACAAAGAAGGTGGCTAGAACTTCTTAAGAACTATGATATGAGTGTGCATTATTATCCTGGTAAGGCTAATGTGGTGGCAGATGCTTTGAGTAGGGTGTTTATGGGTAGTCTAGCTCATGTTGATGATGGTGGCAAAGGGTGGCTAGGGAGGTGCATCGGTTGGCAAGATTGGTGTTTAGGCTGGAAGAGGTGGATAATGGGGGTGTTGTGGTAGTTGCTAGCTCTAAATCATCATTGGTTGCGGAAGTGAAAGCTAAGATAGACCTTGACCCCCATTTATTGGAATTGAAGGCATTGATAAAGGGTGGTAAGGTAGAGGTTTTCTCCCATGGGGGAGATGGTGCTCTTAGATACTAAGGTAGGTTATGTGTGCCTTGCGTTGATAGCTTGAGAGAAAAGATTCTTTATGAGGCTCATGGTTCTTTCTATTCTATTTACCCTGCTTCTACTATGATGTATAGTGATTTGAGAGAGGTGTATTGGCGGGGAGGTATGAAGAGGGACATTGCCAAATTTGTATCTGGTTATCATCGTTGTCAACAAGTCAAAGCCAAGCACCAAATGTCATCTGGCCTAACACAAGACATAGAGATTCCTAATTGAAGTGGGAAGAGATTAATGTGAATTTTATGGTTGGGTTACCAAAGACTAGAAAGGGTTTTGATTCCATTTGGGTTGTGGTTGATAGGATGACCAAATTTGGCTCACTTTCTATAGGTTAAGACCACATATAGGGCTGAAGATTATGCTAGGTTTTATATTCATGACTTGGTGAGGTTGCATGGGGTTTCTGTTTCCATTATATCAAATCTTGGTGCTTAATTTACTTCATATTTTTGGAGGTCGTTTCAAAGGGTTCTTGGTACAAGATTTAAACTTAGTACGACCTTTCACCCTCAGACAGATGGCCAAACCGAAAGAACTATCCAAACACTTGAGAATATGCTTAGTGATTGTGTATTGGAGTATAAGGATAGTTGGGATGATCATCTTCCATTGATTGAGTTTGCCTATAACAGTATCTATCATTTCAGCATCGGTATGGCTCCTTTTGAGGCTCTTTATGGTAGATGTTGTAGGTCACCTTTGGGTGGTTCGAGGTTGGAGAGGTGATTTTGTTGGGACTAGATTTGGTCATAGAGGCTCTCAAGAAGTTTAGGATATTTAGAGAAAGGTTGAAGATGGCCCAAAGTCGCAAAAAGTCTTATGCCGATGTGAGGAGAAGGGATGTTGAATTCAAAGTTGGTGATTGGGTTTATTTAAAGGTGTCGCCTATGAAGGTTGTGGTTTGTTTGATAAGAAGGGAAAGTTTAGTCCAAGATATGTGGGTCATTATAGGGTGATGAGGAGGATTGGCAGGGTAGCTTATGAGTTGGAATTACCTAGTGAGATGGATTTGGTTCATCCGGTTATTCATGTATCCATATTGAGGAAATGTGTGGAAAACCCTAATGCTATTGTGCCTCTAGATATTGTGGGTGTTGGTGAAGACAATTTGGCTTATGAAGAGGTTCTAGTTTGGATTTTGGATGGATAAGTGAAGAGGTTGAGGAACAAGGATATGGCTTCCGTTAAGGTCCTTTGGAGGAATCAACAAGTTGAAACATTTTCTGATTTTCTTGATAATCGTCAAAAAGTGCTGCTTGAGAGGCTAAAGCATACATACAAAAGCGATATTCATAGTTTTTACACTCCACGCAAGCCTAAGGTATTAATCTAAGTCCCCTATATGATTTCAAGTCTTAAATTCAGTCCTCATGTCATTGCATACATTCATGTTTAAATTGACAAGTTCATGATGATTTTACACTTATGTTGACATTTTTGAAATAATATTTAAGTGCATTGTTTCATCCTTTTGTGGGCTGAAATTTTCATGTTTACATCTCTCATATACCTTTTTTTGACATTCAGGGACGAATGTTCCCATAGGGGGAGATATTGAAATGACCCCGAAAAGTGCCTGAAAATGTGCTTTGGAAGTGCCCGGATTATAATTTCCATATATCTTAAAATATGTGTAATAATATCAAAAATCCAACTTCATATTCTATTAAAGGGGTAAAAATGAGTGGGAAATAGGTCTAATAACAATTTAAGAGCTATCGTAGCAAAGTATGAAAGTCGCAAAAATGTAATTTCCAGAGAATTAGCATGACCCATCTTTGGGTAGCCAGTGTGTATTTTTGTGCTGGTCTTTTTCACTTCAGTCCAAGGCTTTTGGTTCTTGGTTCAAAGCCTTCCCGAGTATAAAAGTACCTATACTTAGCCAGTCCAAAGCCTTCACATGAATAAAAGCACCTATACTTAGTCATATTTCACCTTCATATTATCCATGATATTCCCCAATACTCTCTCAAATACTTAGACTAACATCTCTCTCAAAATTCAAATATTTAAGTACCTTTCAAATTATAAGGAATTCATCCGAGCTTCAAATCTCCATTCAAATCTTCTTCAAGGATTTTCCCAAAATCAAGGCATATGGGTTTCAACCATTGGGTCCTTCCCATGTTGTCCAAGCTTCGTTTTTACCTAAATTGCATGATTTCAAGTTGATTTACTTATGGGTATTACTTATTATGAATTAGACTATGAACTATGTTGGAGTTTCATGAAATTGTGACTATTTTAGTATGTTTTGAGCTATGAATCTAAGGTCTATTATGGGATTTGATGAAGGATTTTGATGTATATTGCTTGAGGGTGTTACCAAGTATTGATGGATGGTTATATATTGAATTTTCTCACCTGATTTCATCCCTCTATTTCATAGTTTTACACTAGCACTACACACCCGCCAGGTGTTTGATAAAATGTCTGGTTATGATTTCTAGAGGAATTAAAGGTTCAATGTATGTCTTATAAGTTGAACCACTTTATGATGATGAAAGGAGTGTATGCATATGATATTCTCTTATATAGTGTTGGGAATTGACCATGCCCCACTCGGAGGGGTTGTGAGCCCGGGTAACCATATTAAGGGGTTTGTACCTCAATCAGCATGGGTGGTATGGTGAGACGATCCACAAACCAATTAAGGAGTTTGTACCTTAGTAATTGAGTTGAGGGATTTGTACCTCAATCACTATGGGTGGTATGGTAAGGCGATCCACCAACCAATTGAGGGGTTGGTACCTCAATAGACTATTGAACTCTATAATGGTGGTCTTTTCTTGCACATATATTATGTTGCTTATCTCTTATTTCTTTGCACCTGACATACTTAGTACATTAAAATGTACTAATGCATACTCTATGCCTACATGATGTCACCATGTAGAAATCGGAGCCCTACTTGATCATGTTCCTCCATATGGTTAGTACGACTTCTCTCAAGCTAGTTGGTGAGTCTTTCATTCTAGGGACAATGTCTAGGATCTCATCCTATGTACTAAGAGTATCTTTGTTTTATTTATATGTTGACTATTTGAGGGTGAGCCCAGTTGCTTGTCTTAGCCCCCGTTCCTATCTAAGTTCTAGAGGTGTTGTTGGACATGTTATGTATTGAGCCTTGACTCCTTTGTTTTGATGTTTATGATATGAAAGTTTTCCTTTAGCCCTTTGCCCTTATCTTTAATATAATTATGTTATTTAATTGATTCTGCGACCAATGATGTGTAATGATATGTTAAGAGGCTTGCTTGGGGTCCCTTCGGGTTCTCCATTCGCCATGTCATGTCTAGGCCCTAGGCTTGGATCGTGATAAGAGATCAACTTTTAGGCTTTAATGCAAGAGATAAACCTACCTTGACCATCATATCATAACTCTCCCACTTAAGGATGGGTTCATTTGGGAATTGGAGTTTGACCCTACGGGTTCTACAATTAATAGAGGCATAATATGAATGCAACCAATTCATCCCAAGAATAACATCAAAATCCACCATATCCAACTCAACAAGATCACAAGGCAAAATTTTATGCAAAATACAAATAGGAAAATTTCTATAGACCTTTCTGGCAACAATAGATACACCAATAGTAGACACCTCAGAGGACTCACACAATAATTTGGGTTCAACATGAAACTTTTTTGGAATAAAAAGAGTAAAAAAGGAAAGATTGACACACGAGTGTATCAATGCATACACATAAAAGTCAAAGAATTTTAACATACCGGTGATGACATCGAGCAACTCATCAACCCCTTGTCTCTCTTGAAGAGCATAAAATCAATTATTCCTTGGGCCACCACCTTGTTGGCCTACTCACCCTAATGGAACTGCATTAGCACCCTAGCCTTGAGGACGGACATCCTTATTATTGTTTCCATTTCATGGACAATTAATCATACTGTGGCCTACTTCCCCACAACTAAAACAAGCATTGGTATCCCTCAAGCATGGGCCACCATGACCCCTACCATACTTTGGGCACATAGCATTAGGAACCACACCACCATCACCTTGGACTCTTGGGTAGTCATTGGTGAATCTTCTATTAGGAGCGTGAGAAGACCCTTCGCCTTGATGAAAACGGCCACCCTTGGGAGTTTTGAACTTACTATCAAAATGGGCCCTCTTGGCCTTATGACCCCTTCTCTTTCTCAAAAATTTCTCCCCCTCCAATTGTTTGGTATAAGCCATCAAGTGAGACAAATCCATGTCAGTAACCAATATAGTGGCCCAACACTCCTCGTTTACTAAATTGGATACACCTATCACAAACTTATTCATTCTAGACCTCAAGTCGGCAACCAAATACGGAGCATATTTTGAGAGTTGGTTAAACTTGAGGGCATACTCCCTAACACTCATAGATCCTTGCTTTAAATTAATGAACTCCATCATCTTGGCCTCTCTAAGTTCAAGAGGAAAGGACCGATTGAGGAAACCCACCTTAAACTCCTCCCATAGAATCATATTGTTGTTCCCCTTCTCTTAGTTCCATTGAGTATACAATATTTGAGCCACTCCTTTAAGTTGGTAAGCCTCCAACTCCGCATTCTCTTCCGGTCTAACAACCATGATAGCCAATACCTTGTATACCTCATGAATGAATTCTTGAGGGTCCTCATTTACTTTAGATCCATTGAACTTTGGTGGATTCATCCTCATAAAGTCCCTCACAGTGATGCCAGGAGCATGAGGGGCTTGGGCCCTTTGATTGACTTGATTAGACACATCTTAAGCTAGCAAGGTGAGAGTATCCCATAGCTCTCCAAGAGCCGGTTGTACCTCAAGTATGTGGGCTTTTCTTCCTCTTATGTTAGGTATGATCTAGCATAGCTAAGAACATTCGTTAAAGGGGAAACCTTACC